>OV725077.1:4213432-4689222 GCA_928085145.1 Nezara viridula | reverse complement strand
AGTCTGGTATGGGGATTCCAAGAGAGACGTTTATCCAAGTGGAGTCCTAAGTAGCGGATTTGCTCAACAGGAATAAGTGGAATATTATTAAAGGATACTGTAAGATAAGAAGTCATAGGTTTACGACGGAGGAGAAGTAAAATATAAATATAAAATAGGTTTTATTCTATGACTTGATTTTTGGCCTTTAACTATAAGTCTTCTAGCAGCCCATGATAAGTCTGATTTTGATGTTCCTATGCAGGAGTGCCCATTCCTCACAAGGTCCATAGCGCAAGAACCTACCCTCACCTCCTCCCAAGATATTTGGTTGCTCTCCTTTTCTGAACAATAAAGCAAGCTAAGGTGGAATTAAATCGCAGATCATATACAATTATACTTGCTGCGGCCTGTTCTATGTTTTCCCCTTGTCTCGTAATCCGAAAATTCATAACCATGTCTCGAAATTCCCCTCCCCCCTTAAAAATTCAAAAAGTTTTATAGCGCAACTTGCCCCATGAAACATCCTTCTGGGCACACCTGTTCGTATGTGTGTGTAATTAATTAATTAATGCTTTATCCATCAAATACACAAAACCTCCAAGTCTTAGATAAAAGTTCTTCAGAATCTACCAGATCAAACCACGGGCGGATCTACGGGGGGGGGGGTCTTTCGGGCTGAAGCCCCCCCCCAAAATGGAAAAATATAACCATGTTTTATGGGAAAAAAAATTTAAATAATACCTCTTAAAGTATTATTTTTCGTGTAATTACATTTAAAAGTACTTAAGGAATAACTTAAACACCATTTCATATAGGTAGTTAGTTTCTTTCTGTTTTTCCAAAGTAATTATCGTTATTTTTGTGAAAAAAAAAGGTTTCGGGCTGAATTCCCCCTCCCCCCAAAATTAAATCCTGGATCCGCTAGTGGATCAAACAATAACACCTAACCTATTTTCAAAATCTTTAAAAAACAATTACAAATTTTAATTCGTTACACGGTCAATATTATTGAAGACAATATATTGAGTCAATATTATATCAGTTAAAATCTAGCTTCCACTAAAGACGGAGGTCTCCAAAGAGGTAGTCTTTCTTTTTTTGTGAAAATGGATTTCCTACTACTTTAATTGCCTTGACTTTAGTGTAAAAAAAAGGTGTTCTTTGTAATGTTTAATTTGATCCTAGACATTAAAACGTTTCTTGTTTCAAATTGAGGTTTCAAATTCAATTCTTGTTTCCTATTTTTTTAATATGTAAAAGAAAGTTTAGTAATAAAAAAAATTGTTATTTAATTTTGTATAAAAAATATCACTCACCTCTCCAAATATATTGCCATTTTATCTTTTTAAAAACATCTTGTGCGGTGCATGCATCAAACAACTTTCACTTACCACCCTCTTAGAAATATTTCTGTTATTTTAATTATATATCTTATAACATATCTTTTTCTCTCTCTCTCCTTCTGTATTTTTACTTTTAAATAACCTATATTGTAAATATTTACTCTATTTATGATCACATATACATATGTATTCAGTACTTATAATTTGTTCTAAAGGGACAACTGCCCCAGAATAATAAAATATATTCTAATTTAATTTAAAAATAAGTATTTTCATACAAAGGTGAAGAGAAAGTAAAAATTCTAAACGCTATATTGATTTATATTTCATGGTGGGTATTTTTGTTTTAATAAGTACTCTTATGTATCCAAATTTTAATATTTATGTGGCTGTAATCTAATATTTAATTTCAATATTAAATAATATCAACAATAGCATCTATGAAAACCTCATATGTATATTTACATAATATATCAGGAGTCCTTATTATATTAAGCTTATGATACGTATGGAAGCGTGTTCTAATCATTTGGACGAGCTCGATTCCTTTGATTCCTCAATTACAACTATTCTCCGTTACGATCTCTCATTTCTCCTTTAGTTAATTATCTAATTCTGTCATATTTTGTATTTAACTATCTTTTTTATATTAGAGATTAATGTGAAATGGTCAATTGATTCAAATAAAAAAAAATTAAAGGTACTTTAGAGGAAGCCAATATTGAAAATTAGCCGTTTAAGCCCTGTTAAAGAACACCAATCAGAATAAAAACTACATTTTATTTAAAACTGATAAATTTTATACCAATATGAAGAATTTAATCAAAATCGTTAAAGCCGTTTTCGAGAAAATCGTAAATATGTGTTTAGCCAATTATATAAAGTTTCGGTTAATCGATTTTGACGAAAAAGTTGCTGTAACATCTCTAGCATATAAAAGCCTTAAATATGCAACTTCACTTTCGTACGACTTTTCGTTTTTAAGCTAGACCTGTTAACACACACACTGACCATTTTGCCCTCTCCTCCCCCTCCCCCCAAAAAAAATGAAAGTAAAACAAATTATCACACACCTACTGAAACATATGTATATACGTTTATCTTTTAAAAGAAAATCGAAAGGATTATAAATTCCCTCCTCTCCCCCAAAAAAGCATCACCCACATACCGAAACACATGTATATCTGTTTTATCTTTTAAAAATCTTTACTGAAATTCTTGACAATTTTTTTTCCTCCTAAAATTGATCAGTCGACTACTTACCCATCTCTAAAACTAAGATCGGAATGGCGGTATATTTTCAACATAATTTGAACAAAGTCGATTTATCTATTGTTAATCATAATTAATTAATTAATTAAGGAGTGGAGTGTTCGAACTAGTCAACACGTGTTCTAAACACGTGTTGCCCGGCAACCAGATAAACTGAAAATTACGAATTCGACTCCCGGTTGCCTTTTAATTTTACTGGGGTAATTTTTTTTCTTCAAAATTTTGAAAATTAACTTTCGTTACGAGCTACAGCACAGATCATTTGCGGATCCAATTTTTGGGGGGCGCGCTTCAGCGCGAATGATTTTGTTTCATGTATATAACTATGATTACTTAAAAAAAAAAAAAAAGATAAAGATACTAACTACCAATACAAAATAGTGTTTAAGTGATTCTTGAAGTCCTATTAAATAATTACATTAAACACGAACAATAATACTTATTTTTTTCCATAAAACATAGTTACATTTTACCATTTTTGAGAGGGGAAGGGGATGATCCATGATTTAATTTTAGGGGGCTTCAGACCGAAAGCTTTTTTTTTCATATATATATATATATATATATATATATATATATATATATATATATATATATATATAATATATACGATAATTACTTTGGAAAAAAGAGAAAGGTACTAAGTACATATATAAAATAGTGTTTAAGTAATTCTTGAGGTCCTATTATATGTAATTATACGAATAATAATCAAGAGATATTTTTAAAATATTTTTTATCATAAAACATGGTTACACCTTTTTATTTTGAGGGTATGGCTTCAGGAGAAAGTCTCCCTCTCCTCTCCTCAATACCACGGGCGAATCTACGGGGGGGGGAGGGCTTTCGGGCTGAAGCTCCCCCCCCCCCAAAATGGTAAAATATAACCATGTTTTATCGAAAAAAATATTAAAAAATTATCTCTTAGAGAATAATTGTTCATATAATTACATTTGAAAGGGCTTTAGGAATCACTTAAACACCAGTTCAGATAGGTAGTTAGTTTCTTTCTTATTTTCCAAAGTAATTATCGTTATTTTTATGAAAAAAAAAGGCTTTCGGGCTGAAGCCCTCCCCCCAAAATTAAATCCTGGATCCGCTAGTGCTCAATACAAGTGTCTGTAAAAAAAGGGAGATGGAAAATGTTAGATGAGAATGCGAAAAAATATATTAAATTAAAAAACACAAATAACGTATTATTGAAGCTGTCAGTGTTAGAGCTTCATAATCTTAGCATTCTTGAATCACTCAGATTCGAATCCAGCCTGAGATGGTTGAAATTTATTCATGGCCCGACCATCTTTCAACCTTGTAGTTAGAATAGGTTGCTTACTGTTGGGATAATTCCCACCTGAGTCAGAAATGTTCAGGTAGAGGATATTTTTTAAAAATAGTATCTCTTATGGATAAATAAAGATACTGCATGCAAATGATTGGAAAGCAGGAGCTTAAGATAAGAGAGATGGTGAAAGTGACAAAATATCTAAGTCTGTAAAGTCCACAACTAATCTTTAGAATTTTTCGATAGCTCAAAATCATTAAAATTTTGATTATTTCTTCAATTCAGGTTTGGCAATGCCCTGCTCCAGAATTAGCAATTTTGTTTCAGTGAGAGAGCAGGGAATCAATACCAGAGTTAAAAGTACCCCTGTGTACCGGAACTCCTGATTATTTTATTTTGTTTTCATTGGGCAATGGGTGTTTTGCACATCCTTAGCCAGCTCACTCAGCGATCCATAAATTAAATCTAAAAACTAACATTGATGATACAATAAGATTTTAAATTCAGTAAGTGTGTTTAATCCTTACAAAACATTACTTCTAGAACAACTTCACCAGGCAGAGATGGACAAATATTACTCTGAGTACTTAGTATCCATTATTTTACTCAAATACTAACCTTTTTTTTAGTACCAAAGAATTTAATTATTACTTCACTTGATGTCAAACGATTAACTGAAGTAGTGATTGAATTCCCAATAGTGATTAAATTTGAGTAAAATATTTGGTACTCGGTACTCAGATTTACCTAAAAAGTCTTATGGTAACATTATCAGGGACAGACTAACCTTTCTATATGGACACAATACACATATTTTTTTTCTCTCTTTACATTATTATTAAGCTGTATAAAAAAAAAAATTACCATTTTTCAACCAAATATTTATATTATTATTTCTTTGATATAAAACTCATAATTATATAATTAATACTCAAAGTATAGTCCATAGTTATCTACCGTCATTAGCCATCTGCTTGTTCCCACGCTGATACCATTCTTTGGCTTGGCCGTAAAGAACTCTTGGACCACAATTTCAACTTCTGCAAAATTATCAAATTTTTTCCCTTGAAGAAAATGGACCATGGATCTAAATAAGTAGTAATCCGATGGTGCGAGGCCTGGACTATATGGTGGATGAGGCAGGAGTTTTTCTATAAATTTTCAAAAATTTCTAGTCTCTTGGCTGATCGCTGAGGAGTAAGTTTGTGAGGGACCAGTCTACTGCTCTTTTTCACCTTTCCCATGGAGAGCAGATGGCGACTAACAGTATATTTCGACACATCACACTCCCTGTTAAGTTCGCGAGTACTTGTGGATGGACTTGACTCAACAGCTTCCTGCAGAAACTCATCAATATTCATTAATGGTCGCCCAGAGCTCTTCTTCCATTCCGACGTATCTCCACTGCTTACTAGCAGATCCAGGATTTAATTTTGGGGGAGGCTTCACCCGAAAGATTTTTTTTTCGTATACATATAACGATAATTAATTTGAAAAAATAAATTAATTACCTATATGAAATGGTGTTTAAGTGGTTCTTGAAGTTCTATTAAATATAATTACACGAAAAAGAATACTTTAAGAGATAGTTTTTAATAATTTTTTCTGTAAAACATGGTTAAATTTTACCATTTTGGGGGGGCTTCAGCCCGAAAGCCTGTGCCACTGCTAAATTTTTCAAACCAACACCACACAGTGTGCTGGTCAAAGACACCTTCCCTTCATATTTAATAATTTCACGACTTGCTTCAGTGACTGAAATTTTTTTTCCAGTAATACCTTAAAATTTATTCTCTAAGTTTCTTCTTTCGAACATATAAATAAACTGTGGGTTTTTTAAAAAAAAGTCAAATGGGATTAAACAAGCTTAGAGAATACTCTAAAGGCACTATTGGTAAGTATTAAAATATTTACAGACTTTGAAATCTTAATTTGACAAAATAAAATGGTTATTTTTTTTTTATACACCCTATTATAAACTGAGTATGAAAAGCAGATATTTTAATAAATTATTATGTGGAAGAAATGGGATTCTGTTTTCATAATAAACTGCGAAAATCAATAAAATATTTATTTTGTAAAAATATAATCTAATAAAACAATCAACATTAGTTAAAAACAAAACTATGGTTGGTAATCAAAATAAAATTATACAAGTATTAAATAATTTAATACAAAAAAAAAACATAGCCATATGTTTGTAAATAAATTCATATTATATATAATCAAGTTACTGAGATAAATTATAACTAACATCATCATGATATTCACTCCTCGTATACCTGTGATGCAGTGTGAGGTGAACGTATAACTAATATCACTTATGAAAATCCATAAATGGAATGATGATAAGAAAGCATTTAGACTTGAAATCACATAACTGGAATATTATATTAATAAGTAATAAAATAACATATAGACACTAAAAAAAATAAATAACTTAAAAATATATTTTAGTAATAAGTATCACATACATTAGTAAGTAAACATAAGCTTTATAATTAAAAAAACAACAAATTGTACTAATTAATAAAATTAATTGATTTTGTAAATTAATAAAGTGCGGTCTTAAAGCAGAGTTTATTTGAATAGTAATTTGTTTCACATTAATTATGAAAACCTGCTTAAAAAATTTTGATTATTGTTTTAATACTGTTAATCTTTACTGATAAAATAAATATTTATATTTATATTGCAGAGAATGTGGTAATTTGTTTAAAGGAAGATTAACATAATTAATTAAAGTAAAAATTTCCCAATATTAAGATAACACTGAAGTCACAACAACAAAGAAACACTGATACAAGTATGTTTTAATCACTGACAAAATACAAAAAAATCCCAATATTTAACATAGAATGCCTAGAAGTGTAATTAAATCTAACATAAATTTCAATTCAATAATCAAGTTCTTTGGTTGTACTAATGATAACAGGTAGATATCAAACTTTGTTTAAATGTTTGTGTATATATATATAAACACATATTTAATGTATGCATAGCCATACATTCCACAATATACCATTGCTTACTGACAGCAAAGGATCTTTTTTTCATTTTGATTGGGGCGGGAGGGAGGTTTTTGAAAATGAACAAATAAAAAAGAGGCAGACGCTTATATTATGTATAAAAAATATACATTCAAATTAGCATAATCAATGTAATTTACTGTATATTTAAATATTCATTTATATACATGTTTATGTGTTATTAAAAAATAATATATGTATATTTTTTTATTATTTTTGCGTATGGGCATGTTTGAAAATATGTTAACGCAGCCTTCATGACATAGGTACATTTCTTTCAAAACATGAATAATGTTCAAAAATTAAAAATATTTACAATTCTGTAGAACTTGAAAAAAAACAAAACAAAACACATGTTAATAAAAACAATGCTTTACAGTCTAATTGATCAAATCTGATATAAAGCAAGAAATACGAAATTGGGAGGAAAAGAGCTTTACGATCAAGGGAAATCCACAAACCAAGAAGATTTGGGCCATTCTGAGGACCTTGAACCACAAGTTGATATTCTGCGTGAGTAAATAGCTATCCGACAACCACGGAACTTGATTCTTGATCTATCACATTAAAAATATAAAACCTAATACACATATTTTTTAATCAAACAATCCTTGCTCACTCAATCCTGTTCAAAGGAAATGTCTTAAAGCATTGTGAAGAAAAATAATTATTTTTATGGTCAGCTTCATAATTTCATCCCAAATTCAACAATGAAGAAGCCTATTGCTAAAAAAAAAATAATTATAATAAAAATAAGAAATCCTCATAAAATACATTTCTGAATTACTAGACATTGATCTCCAAAACACAGTACATAAATTATTAGTTATATTTTTAGAAATTCTATATTCATGAACAAAGGTGAAAAAGGAGAAATAAGTGAGTTAAAACATTTTTTTTTAAATTTATTAGTGATTTTACCTATATATTTATTGAAATTTAATTAAAATATGCTTTTACGTAACAATAATAATTTACTGAATTTAAATAATTATAATTTTTTAATATTAAATTTAATAATATAATGATGGTGTAGAGATGGTTGACCGTGCTATAGTATGAGAAGGAATTGGTCAGGGGGTGCGGTCAAATAAATACTAAACTGTTAAAATAGTATTTTAATTGTTGCGCTGACGTTGAAAATAAAATAAATGAATTATTAGTAGATAAATAATAGCTATATACTGATAATTCATTTATTTTATTTTCACCATATACCTTTTATATTTTGTATCTTTTGTAGCCCTGATGAAGACCTACAAAGTGGGTTGAAACATCGGAGTAACGATTAAAATACTACTTTGACAATTTAGTATTTATTTGACCGCACCCCCTGACCAACTTTTCATAATAATATAATGGTTTTATGTGATGAAAGGTATAAAAATAGTGACAAAAATTTAGAAAACCCAAAATAAAAAAATGTAGAATATTTGGTGGAAAAATGTAGAATAACGATTTGACGAGGATCCACGACTATATAAAGGAAGAGCTTTAATAGGCAAGAAATGACCTATTGTTCGTTATGACAAAGGTTAGTTGTGAACAGCTATCAGTAAAAGATTACATTATATACAAATTATTTTGTCAACAAGTGTCTTGGAATATTGTTAAGTGAACAGTTGTATAGTATTTTAATAAACCACCAGACCTCCGGTGAGAATTATAATTTTTAAAATAACAAAAGTATATATCATTGATAAATAAAATGTTAAATTTCTTGTTGCTGTTATTTATCAAAATTGTTGGAATAACGTAAGTCTATATCTTAATAGGCAAAAATAATTTTTATAAAGGGTAAATAAGATATATAGTTGGATAGGTTTAGTCATGTAAAGTTGCAGATAAATAGAAAATTTCATATATTATTGCTAAAGCAGGTAAAATTTGTGCAAAATGTATCTGTCTGCGTCAACATAATCTCTTGAATTTTATTGCTTCTTTTTTTTTATACTTTAGGATTTTGTCCTCGGACACCTGTGTACTGAATCAGTTACCTTACACTTAATAGGGATAGCACAATTGCCAAAAAATATCTTTTATATAGTATGTAAATAGTACATCCTCAAGAAAAAAACAGGAATAAAGTTATGAAGAAAAGAATAATTAATTTGCCCATAATGCAAAAAGTATTTATTTTATTGAGTACACAATAGTTGACCGTAATATAATATTGAGGAAAGAGATGGTACATGGCGGTGGTTTTAAAAGCCCTTAAAACAATGAAATCAATTTTAAGTCAACGTTTAGACCCAACTATGCAGGTCTAGATAAATATATTTCATCAGGGCTAGAATGAACAAGATACAAAAGGATATATAAAACTGTGGGAAAAATATTTAGATAAAAATTATAACGAGTGTAAATAGAAAGTATATAAAAGTATTAAGAGCAATAAAAAATATAAACAGAGTAAAAGAAGTATTTAAAAAATTCAAATATAAAACTAAGTAACCAGAAACTGAAATAAAGTAAATAAAATTGGTAATGATAATTTTATGTCTATGTGTACCACTACAACCCATGAAGGGTGCAGTTCAATGCGAGGAAGTACTGCTACAAGGCCAACGGATGTGCATGGAGGTGATTGGATTGATATCACGCTCAACCGCCAGGTTTTCCCTATTAATTAACTATTTAATTAAGAGTACCCACTTGCCCTAAGAGGGTCTCCCAACACTAGGGTCGATCCACGGCTGATTAAAAATTATTAGTCATCAGCCGAATTCGAACTTGGGATGTTTGAGGGAACCTGTTGAAAATTTAATAATTTTGAATATTTTAATTTTTTTTATGATCATCTCTTTTCTCAATATTTTATTGGTTGATTATACAAATAGTTATTTGGAAGGTAATTAAATAATCAAAATTGGACCATTTTTTAGTAAATATACAACATATAGAATTTTAAATTTTTTTTTTCAACAATGAACCTTTGCAAATAACTAAGCTTATACATAAATAACAACAATGAAGCAATATTTTATTTCTGGACGATTTTTATTATTATGCCATCCCAATCTTATTAAATGGAATAACAATATTCTTGCATGAAAACTTTCTCTTTATTACTGGAAATAAATAAATAATTTATCTAAACATGTTATTTTTATATATATTCTTTTTTTAATTTAAGTTATAGAATCTGGGAAAATGAGGTAGAAAAGGAGTGATTCTGCTTAAGTTGATATTTAATTTTATAAAGCCATTTCTGAGAGGTTGAATTAAAAAAACAAATGATAAAGGGATTACAACAGAAATGTGCATTAAAAAGAATGATGTACTTATAGGATCAAATTACTGATAACTTATCTAAATGCTTAGCAATAGATAATAAATCCCCGGAAGTGTAAACGATAATCAAATCACTACTTTAGATAATTATACGTAGTTACCTGATCTTAGATTGATCAGCCTACTTTCTTAAGAATAAGGAAAATAATTACAATACAAAATGTTAATACATGTTTCGTGGTAGGATCTAATATCTCATGTCTAAAACTGATTAAAACGTATCAATGATTTATCAAAAACAAGAATTATTGATAATTGGATTAAAATATAAACAGCTTTTTATCGAACCCACCTTCCTTAAGAAGAAATTTTATTTTATGGAATGATGGTTATATAACTGTTTTTTGATTTTTTAGCTGACATTTATAGTAATACAATAAGTTGTACTACTATGTAAAAGAACCACACTTTTTCATTTATAACTGCTAATCGTGAAAATTACTGAACAATTTAATTTTCTTCAAATTTAAGGCCATTTTCAAACTTGCCAGAAAGTCTAGCAATAATAAAATTTGCTGATTTATTATGGAATAGTAAACATAAACATCGATCAAGCTGTAGCGTTCCATAAATAATATTGTAGTGACTATAAAGTGCACGGACAAATTTAAGATAGTTCTTCCCATTACTTCTTCATCTAGAGCAGGATGCAGAAAAAGCAGTATTGGATGTCCCATAAGTAAAGGGAAATACCTCAAGAAATGATTATTTTTAATTTTGAAATAAGTCAAATGAAGATTGAACAATAAATTCTCTGGAAAGCGGGAAGACCAAGTGGGCGCTAATTCTTAATTCATGCGACGAGGAAGCGTATAAGCTAATATTGAATTTGTGTGTACCGAAGAAGCCCAATGACTTACCATATTCTGAGCTATAAATTGTATTACCGAATTTACTTTTAATAAATTCTAATCAATTATCTTTTTGTAATGACGTTACTTGGCAACCAAACAACAAGCTGTTCATTCTTGATCATGGTGTACTTATGTAAAGATTGGAAAATAAATGTGTTATTTGAGTAATAATATTTCTGTAATACATTATAATTATTATGAAATAGAAAACTTTATAAAATATTAGAAACAAGGTACTAGTTCCAAATTACTACAAGATGGTGGCTGTTTTCAAGATCACTTTGAGCACATTGTAAATGAAATTCCAAAATTAAAGGAGTATTAATAATCATATTCATATACAAATGGCAAACATGTCCTAACAACAAAGCCTAAAAAACACTTAACGAGATTTATTGAGAAAATTATGTAAAAAGGTAGAAAATGGTATGTTATGTAAATTTCATAATGGTAGAAAATGCACTTGATTGTGGATAATTATTATTATTAGTGTGACTTGAATCCTGGCCTCCTACAGCAACTTCCACCAATTGCCTCGGTCTCTTATAGCCAACATCCAATTCTGAAGACTCAGTATGTTTGTTGCATCAGCAACAACACTATCAGTCCATCGCAACTTTGGTGTTCCTCATTTCCTGGTACCATGGAGTGGCTCCATCAGCAGTTGTCCTGGTGGATCCTCGCTGCCCATCCTGACGACATATCGAGGACATCACCATAGATAAGTCTGAGGATTCTTCTATCAAAGACTAGCAGTTCCTGTTCACATGCCTGAGAAGAAGTCCAAGTCTCACAACCATACAGCAAGACTGGACGCACTATCGTCTTATAAAGACATGGCTTTGATCTGGAGAAAGGTCTACTCCAGAACTGCCTTGCCATAAATTACAGATAACATATACATAAAATTGTTATATATATATATGGCTGATGGAGCCACTCCATGGTACCAGGAAATGAGGAACACCAAAGTTGCGATGGACTGATAGTGTTGTTGCTGATGCAACAAACATACTGAGTCTTCAGAATTGGATGTTGGCTATAAGAGACCGAGGCAATTGGTGGAAGTTGCTGTAGGAGGCCAGGATTCAAGTCACACTAATAATAATAATTATCCACAATCAAGTGCATTTTCTACCATTATGAAAAAGCACCTTTTTACATAATTTTCTCAATAAATCTCATTAAGTGTTTTTAAATATATATATATATATTTTTATATATAAATTTAATTTTGATTGCAAATGTTTCAACTCAAACACTATAATTTAATTCCTAGCTTTGTAATTATCTATTGTGCCTTGTATTGTTTTGATAGTATTTGATAATTCCAGGTAAAAAAAAACAATAATTATGTTTTATTTCTTACGAAAGTTTGTTTCGACCAACCCTTGGATAAATCTCTATGTGCTGTTATTTATATGAAAAGAAGTGAATGCAATGGAAACGTAACCTAACCAAACGTAAAATATCTGCTAGGAAGGTTTAGAGATCAGCTGTCATATATATTTGTTGCTTCAGGATTCCAAGTGTGTTCAAGATGAACTTGAAACCAGTTACCATATGGGTCCAGTGATTCAGAACTACCACCCAAAGCAGCACTAGTTTCTAGCCATTTAAATGGCGCTGCTGTAGAAATGTTACTCTACTGTATGGCTCGGCATAAGATCGCATGATCATAAAATGCATGAAATTCCAAGAATGACTGAGTACTGACCTGTCACAGGTATAACATCCCTTTATTTAGATTGTAATAACAACTTCTGGAAAGTCCCATCCAACAGGTCCTTCTCTTCAGTTAAAATTTATGCCTTAAATAGTTTTGATTATATCACTGCTCTTGAGTTCCACTCGGATCAAAAAAGATAATAAGCCAACATAGGCCTTTTTCTGTTGAGGTCAAGGCATTACCAGATGGTTTGACACAATCTTCAACTTTCGGATTCACTCAGCCATTATCGGAATTCCAATTATAGTGTGATCATGAAATCTTGTACTCCTATCTAATAGGAATATCACTTGCACAGTAGTAACTTTAAAATTTATGATTTGTATTTGTATAATAAATATTCTTACTTCTGTCAAAGACTAACATCTGTTGCTATATTAACTGGAGGCAAGTAATGTGCCCTAATCTGAGTATGTAAGTCTGCTATAACATCATCTTCTTTTTCTAGAGCAACTATCATTTGGGTGAATTGTATAATTCCTAAAAATAAAAGAGAAAACGATGAAGTGCGAAAGGTGATCCAGTAATCTATGTAGTATAAAAATTTGTAATTGGGGCATTACCTTCTCTGTTATCAGTAAACCAAAATTTTTTAATAACATCCATTTCAACCTGTACCACCAAAGGAAATACATACTGCATAACCTTTAACATATCATTGCTTGCATTGGCTTTAGCTTCATTTATCTTCTGAGAAGCTTCTTCACTTTCTAAAGCAGTCAAAATTCCTTCAAGTGCAGCTGTTATCAAAACATAAATTAGCCCAATCTTTCTGATGGAATAAAAAGGTAATTATAATATTTTTTTTTTAAATGTGATATGATTTTAACATTACCTCTTGCAGTTTCAGCAGTAAAAGTCATCGTATCACCCATATTATGCAGATAACGATTAACGATAAAACTTGTTAATTGATATCAGTTACACTAATTCGATCTTAGCGACCAGTAAACAACGTCGCTAAGTAACAAAAGCTAGTTGAATCGCAGCGAAATTAACTGATAACAGTTCAAAAGTAATTAAAATACTTTCAATTAACGACAATTTTAAATTTCTATAAATAAATTTATAAAAAACACTGAGGTTGAAGATCTATTTTTTTTTCCTTTTTCCTTTTTTTATTTTAGGGACCCCCACGTCGATTTACACAGGATCATTTAAAAATAATCGGGGACTAGAATAAAATTATTTATACATATGTCAATTTTGTTATCTAACACTTAAAATAATCTTTTAATAAACATTGGGAAGTATTCCATAGATATCAAAATGGAGTTTCACCGCCAGGTATGAATTTGACCGACGGTATTTCTAGTTGTAGACGTTTGACATTTAAATTTCTTTATCCAAATTCCATTTAAAACTGTGGACAAATTTAACAATGAGTAACCTTCTATACTCACTTGGATTGCCAAGTTCTATTAATGACTCTATTTTGCATTTAACTTTGTTGTTATACGTAAATAGTAAAGTAAGTTAATCTAATCTTTAAATATATCATCATTTTTTTTTCTATTTGTATCAAATTTTGACTCTTTTGCTCAGGGAGATGTAATTATGTGATAGTTAAACCCAAGGTCAGGATGAGAGAGAGAGGGAAAAAGGTGTGTTGCCTTATCTTTTTTGCTGTTTGCTGAATCTAGTCTATTGGCAGGCTTTGGTTGTGACTACTGTAATGGACAGGGCAGGTTTTGCAGAGATTTTTAAGGACACAGAAAGAGCATGACAAGACTTAGTTCAAGGAAAACTTGAATCATGCACTCCAGATTCTCAAAAATTGCTTTTGGTTCAGCTATAGCAGGATCAACTGCTTATCTATCTTCATGGCTTATTAATGATTTTCCATTTCTTGTAAGTTTTTTTTTTAAATATTTAATATTTTATATATATTTTGAATAATTTGCCGCAAAACTTGAATTTTACTGATATATTTGCAATCTCGAGTGTAATTTATAACCGATATCTCTTTATTCTTTCTAAATCAAATGTTTATGAATATTTTGTACATATTTTTTTTGTTATATTATCTGTGAAATATTCAATCAATCATTCTAAAAAATAAATTAAGGTAGCCATAAAATGAAATAAAATCGTGTCACAAATCTATTATATTTTTAAAAGTTTTACGTGAATTTCACTAATGTTTGTAATCTTAAACATGATTTATTACAATTGTCTAATAATTTTTTATAAATGACATTTTTATCGATACTTTGTACATTTATTTTGCTAATTGTCTATAAAATATGCAAGTTAATTAAAATTGTGTCACAATTATTTAAACATTTTTATTTCACTGATACTTGATCACTATTAAATGTAATATATTACTGACCTCTTTAAGATTATTTCTAAATCAAATTTTTATAAATACTTTGTGTATTTTATTTGTGTGATAATGTATAAAAAAATGTATTCAGTAATTCAAAAAAACATATTCAAGTCAAGGTGGAAATAAAGTTAATTGAAATTGGCATAATTTCTCTATATACATAAAATTAATTATGATAATTTTTATCATGAATTCAACTATATGTTAAGTTTCTCATCAATGAACATATTTTTAATTAATTTATTCTAAACGTTATTTTTTAATTATCAAGTAATTGTTAATTGACTCATTATAGTAAGTGAAATACGTAAAGAATGCTTCTATTGTATAAAATAAACAAGCTCTAATTTTAATGGAATTTATTCCTCATAATTATTGTTAAAAAAAATTAATTGTTATCATTTGCAAATATATTTTAGCAAATAGTTATTTATAAAAGAATTCAATAAATAGTTCAAGCTCATGCGTCCTAATCAGTGACCTACTAATACTCACCATAATTATCAAAAACAAGTTCTTGTAATTAAATTTATCCTTTCCTAATTTTGATGTACAGATATAAGAATTTCCTTTGAAATCTCAAAAAACTGTCATGAAAAATAAATTAAAATAATTTTATTTTATTTGTTTGATATGAATATTTTCAGTATTTTCTAATAAATTATAGTTTCTGAAAAGTTTATTAACTATATTTATATTATATGTATCTTGATGAAAAATAAATATAAATAAAATTAAATAATTAAGTTTTTTTTTTTTGTTACGGAAATTTATTCTTTTATTAATAACATATATCTTTGTTTAGGAAGATGAGAAATTAAAAGTACACGCCAGTTCAGGTAATGCTAAATTAGTTAAGCGACCTCTTCCTCCTCGAAGCGAACAGTTAAAGTCATTAAAGAATGAATCGTTCGATGTGCTCATCATCGGCGGTGGTGCATCTGGAGCGGGTTGTGCTTTGGATGCACAAACCAGGGGTAAGGCTGAAGATTTATATAAATGTATTTATTTATATAATTATATTATATTAGTTATATAATTTATATTAATTATATATTATATTAGAAGGAAAATGTTAATGATAAATAAAAAATAAATATTCATGTATAATTAATGAATGAAGCAATACTGAAATATGAATGAAAAATTATATTATGTTGGGTAAATTAAAATGTATAAGTCTATGTAAGTATAAGAATACTTTTTATAATTTAAGGGATCGGAATACTTCTCTTTTATTTTGTTGTTTTGCCATTATTTATTATCAGTCATATATTTTAATTTTTCTGATATTTCATTCATATCTGATTATTTATTTATTTCGATTATTTACACATAAATGTTTGATTTATCATTACCATTTTCCTTTTTATTTTATTTTTATTATGTTTTTTTTTTTCTTTCTCTTTCTTATTGCTTGTTTTATATTGTCTTTACTTAATCTTGATGAAAGCCTAAAACTAAAACATCAGAAAACAGAAAGTAAACATTTTTTACATACACGTTCATCTTCTACTGGACTCGCAACCAACTTCTTTGAAAAAAAAAATATAGTTTCATCATGTCTATCTATTTCTGTCATCATGTTTATTGTTTCTAATGATCAGTTGAATAATTTGCCAACTGAATATAAATACAATATCAAGCACTCCCAAAAACAAATTAAGTAAATAACAAATATATACATAATATTGCTTAGGCATGGCAAAGTGTATTAATGCAATTAATTATATAAATCCATAAAAGGAAATTTTGACTAAATACAGAAAAAAAATGTAGTTCTTGTATAATTAAAGAAAATTGTTCTGGAATGAAATTGTCATTCAATAAAAAAAAAAATCCTCTATTATGAGGCTCAGGAAATAATGTCCCTGCGGACCTTTTCTATCCCTCTATAGATGTCATTGTGTGATAACGGTATGCTTGTAGCAGATTTCACCATTCTTCGAGTTTTCAATAACACTTTAATATATTATCTTCGTGGTTTTTATTTGAAGGATAGTAATTGAATTTTATGGTTCACAATTGCCATTATGTTTTAAATATTTTTTTCACTATATTCTAAATAGCTGTCACTTTTAAAGGATCTTTTTTAGATAACTAGAATTTTAAAGAATTGTCTGTAATAGAAAGAAATATTTATATGGTTGACATTATTTATTAGGAAAAAAAACTATTACTTAGTATTTAAGAGTATGAAATCAGTACTTAGGTTGAATTGCTGAAAGAAATAAAGGTAAATTTTATTTATTGATATCAACAAGTTAATAAGATACTACTCTTAAATACTTTAGCTAGTTTCGAGTTTTAATTTTCCTTTTTCTCAATATTTTAAATAATTTATTACATTATTTTTTCAAACAAGTTTATCTCTATATTTTCTTTTTAATATGTTTTGGTTATCTTTCCTTAACCTTGAAATTCAGGCAGAAAATAGATACAAAACGAAATAATTTTCCTTTTCCTCAGTATTTTTAATAATTTATTACGTTTTGTTTGGTTGTTTTCTTGTGGTTCCTTAGCCAGAAAACACTCAGAAAAATAGACACAAAAGAAAATAATAATCCTTTTTCTCAGTATATCAATTTCATGTTTTATTTTCATGCTATGTTTTATCTGTTTTCTTGTCTTTCTTTATCCTTGAAACTCAAGCTGAAAAATCGGCACAAAAGAAAATAAAGTTTGGTTTTTATATTTCTGCAATACACAACCAACTTTCCAACTGGATTATCAATAGCCATTTATTTCTCTGTCATTAAAATTACATTCTTCTTCTAAACTAATTTCTGTAATACATAAGGATCGTTTTAATTTCTCTGGTATTATATATAAACGTTGTAAATCTGACTTTGTAGTTTTTTGTTTGTTTGTTTTTTCTTGGTTCTTATTCAAAACTGTGCTATCAGTCCTAATTGTTTAATATAAAAAAGTATTTGGTAATATAAAAAAGGTTTTAGATAAATAATTACTTTATTTTAAATTTATCCAAATTTTCGCCTCCTCAGGCATCTTCAGGGATAATCTGATTTTACATATAATTTAAATTTTCATCTGAAAAAAACATATACAAAAATATTTGATAAAATATAAACAAAATTGTAATAACAAAAAGCATTATTAAATTTACAGTGAAATTGCTGAATTTGAAAGAGATGTAGCTTATTGAATTATTGATATAAATATATTTTAACCAATCATACATAGTTAATTATCCATCATTTAATTTGTCTACATCCTTAATCAAGTAGTTACTCAATTAATTTCATGAAAACAGTAGGCTCTGTAATGAACAATCCCTAAACCACCCCTTACATTGTCAATATTATTGAGTAAATATAAATGAAGGCCATATATTGAAGGTGCCCCTCATATGTGTCAACAGTATTTTGTCAATATTATGTCAGTTACACGGTCTTGCTTTCTTCTAAGACATTTGTTGTTTGTCTTGTATTACTTCTCTTTTATATATATATATTTTGTTTTCTGAAATTGAACATTTCTTGTTTTAATTTGTATATTTTTTCCTATGTGTTTAATATTTAAGAAATAGTTACACAATAAAAATAAATTATTATTTAATTATTGTTTACGAAATCACTTTTAAACAAACAATCATACAAATTATTGCTAAGTTGCAAATTTATAAATTTTGAGAATAAATTTAAAATGATATAAAATACTGCTATTTTTCCTCAAAATTTTAAAATTATTTGGAGTGGAGACATCCTCTTCATCTCAAACTGCTTTTCCTAGCAGTTTCACATCTTAACCATGAGAGCCCTGTAATATCGTATTGCTCGGGGCTCTTCATAATTTGGATCCACTTATAATGACGTAACATATATTTAAATATCTTATCTTATTTATCCAATATAAGATGTAATATTACTCAATATACTTCTTACACATGCAATGAATGTCATTCCTTAAATAATATTGAAAGAATTTCAATAAAAATAAAGAACTTTTCATTTCAACCAATTTTACAATAGTTACCCCTCATATGGTCAATTTATTTACTGAATTTGATATTGATCTTATACTATGGACTGCGTATTGGTCCCTTAAGTCTCAAAAGTTCATTTTTGTTGAATTAGTTTAACAAAAATAAATATTTAAAAATATATAAACAAAATAAAAAATAATTGTGGGTAAATGGTTGACTCTCATGAATAATGAAGAGAAGAATAGTTGGAGTGATCAGTCAAATAAGAAGGCAAAAATAAATGATAATATTTATTTTGACATATAAATAAATAATGTGAAACTAGTAGGCCCGTGCGAAAAATTCGCACAGCATATTGTTATCAAATGCCAAATTAATAAGAAAATAAAATAATGCAACGTATCAAAAAGTAAAGAAATCAAATGATACTTTATTGATGAATATAATCGACAAAGAAAACAAAAATTAATTTAAATCTTCAGTTGTTTGGAACCAATATGTTTACAAATTTCAGTAAACTGTATCTTTGCTAAAAATGTCCGATTTCGATGATTTTATTTTTTCATTTGTAGGGAATTTAGTAGTCTTTTGTATAATCATCGATAAATAATATAAACTCCTCCTCTCTCGATCATAGAGACCTCAAGTCGACGAAATGAGACATGTATTCAATGCCAGTACTACAATTAATATCAGGTTGTGTGGATGCGAACCCTATGCCTTGCGTTATCTCGAAAATAGTATGTTTTTGGGCTTAAAAACGCTGGATCCAGTAGTTCCTTGGGAACTATCCGCGTCTTCCTTTACGCATCAAAATCTTCAAAATCCAATTTGTTCCGTATCGATCTACAGACCTACCACCGTTCCAATGTTGAAGCCTAGCAAAATGTTTGTATCGACTTTATTTATTTTAGAAAGAAAAACAAAAGTGGAGAATACGATTCGCTAACCCCCCGTGAAATCCTGAATCCAACGGTACCCCATTCATGGTATTTGAGTATGACAGGAGCTTATATTTGGTACAAAACTGATTTCGAGCCCTACTATAATAATATATGTGAGGATTTTATTACTTAATAAACTTCTTGCTGTTAAGGAGCTGCTTCTTGCATTTGATTTTGGGTTAATATCTTTATGTTAGATAGAATCAATTTCTTTTAATATAAATTGTGTTAAAGTATCAAAGAAGTAATTAAATTTGCCTTTTTTTTAATTTTTAAATATTATTACCCAAACCATAGAATGGGTGATACAAAGACTCTTCTCATGCATATCTGTTTCAAGTCAGTTAAAACAAATAAATAAAATATACATGTAATAAATAAATATAATAAATTATATCTATGAATGTATTTTAGGACTGAAAACGGCTTTGATTGAAATGGATGACTTTGCATCCGGAACCAGTTCAAGAAGCACAAAGCTTATTCACGGTGGAGTGCGCTACTTACAAAAGGCCATTATGAATTTGGATATAGAGCAATACCGTATGGTTAAAGAGGCCTTGCACGAACGAGCTTTCATGTTAGAATCAGCGCCTCATCTTACTCAGCCATTGCCAATTATGGTTCCTATTTATAAGTTAGTATTCATACATATTATTATTATATTATTATCATATACTACTATATTATTATATTGTGTGCCTATTTTTATTTAAATAACCGATGTTATGATTTGTGAATGATTTTGGCCATCTCAAAAATACTTCTTTATTTATTTTTTATAAAAAGAGGATTGGTACTATATTTTCTTTACTTTCTCTTTTTTATTATTGGTTTATTTTGGCCAGATGTAGTATTTTAATTATGTTCTATTTTGTTATTCTAAAGGGACTTTGTCCCAGAATAAAGTTATTTTCTATTTCTATTTTCTAAAGTGGGTACCCTTAATTAAATAATTGGTTAAGGGGAAAAACCTGGCGGTTGAGTGTGATCCGGGCCTGATCTCCTCCCTGGACATCCAAAGGCCTTGAAACAGTACTTTCCCTAAATAGTACTGAACCCAAGACCCTTTATAAGTTGTATTGGTAGTTTTTTTTTTTTTTAAAGGGAGAATAAAATTAATTTAAAAAAATATTATATAATATTAAATAAATATAATATGTGTGTGTGTGTGTGTATATATATATAAATATATATACAAGTTTGTATATGTTTCTTCATGATCTTGAGGTTCAGTTAATAAATTTAAAACTATCTTTTGGCCACATTTTAAAATTTTAATTCTCTTGTGTTCATGCCTTGCTGAAAAAAAAATTTGATTTTTTAAAAATTTTATTTTCAGTTATTAAACACTAGAATATCTTATATTTAGAATAAGATTATATTTAAATGTTATTAAATTATGGTTGGAAAATTGGCCCGAGATTGCATGAAAAAAAAAATCCAGTCATGTTATCAACTATTTCTCCATTGTTATAAGATAATATGTAATGTTTAATAATTAATATCTGAAGATTGGATAAAAACTCGTTTTGTTTATAGTAGGGCATGAATATGAGAATAATAAAATCTTGCCAAATATTTTTAAATATTTATCGACGAATCTGGAGAAAACTAACATGATTAACATTCCAAAAAAATTATTGCATACTAATATGAGAATAATATCCTGTAATTATTATTATTATTTTTTTTTTTCTTATGGAGGAGTATGGAAAAAAGCTCAGTAATCTACATTTATTTAGTTTTATTTTTTGTTATATCTGGAGCGTTTAGGGAAATGGGCTTATTGGTTCTTTTGGCTGACCTACGATTGCTACCTAGAGGTTGCTATCCAATACTAACCACAGTGGGAGTTTTTGGGATTGCCACAAAATAAATATTAACTGACCCTGATGGGAATCAAACCCATTAGCTCCAAACCGGGGACCCTGGGATTTGCCTCCCCATACGACCAGTCTAATATAGGTTTAATCCTTAACAAAATTAAATTAGTTTAGTTGTTAATATTTTAAACACATTTTTTTTTTAATTTTGTAAAAAAGTATTTTTTTAATTAAATTGGAATATGATTCATACTAGCTATATATATCTGTGTGACCCCTGGGCACACATAGAAATAATTTCAGAATATCAATTATATAAAAAATAACTCAAAATTTTCATTTAATTTTATAATAAAAATCAAAATATTTCTTGTACTATTGATTACGTCATTATTGGTTAATCTCAGTCAATGAAGACATGAGATCTACAGACACTTGCCCATTTTATCTAATCAGATGTCTGTTAACGTAAGGAGAGCCTTGAGCTGTTATAGATAATATCACGTGCTGTGGGCATTCCTTTTGAAAATGTTTTCCCCGTTTTTTTTGTTTGTTATTGAATCACCTCTATTGACAAAAGCTTTTAAACTTGAATTTTTTTCTGAAAAAAAAAATTAAACAAAAAAAAATATTACCTTAACCTTGATTATATTTTATATACTGATAACTCACAACCTTTTTTTTTTTTTTTTTTTTTTTTACATACCCAACAATAATAATATATATTTCGATATTTTTGCAGGGTATATCCAATTATGCATATATTCATTTTCTAGAAGAAACAAATTCTTTCAAATTCCTTATCTTCTATTTAAAACATTAGATAACTTTTTTTGAACACACATCAATTTCACGCATTACTCTTTTTGGTTAAATTGTTTAGAAAATTTTTGTCAACTAGTGGACATAAGGCTGTTGTATTAAAAGCACGAAAATGTGTAACATTTGATGTAAATTTAAAATATTGTTTAATTATTTGATGGTCCACAGTATGTTTATTTTCAGTTTTTTTTTTTTTTGGAATTGACTTTTTGTAAATAAGTTATTAATTTTATAATTAGAAGAATGGAGGAGACAAATGTTACAATAATTATATAAAAAATGTAATCGTATGGATTATATAATAATGATATAAATATTTCGACTTGAAAATATTCAAAATTTCCTGAAACATCGTCGAGAAAATTAAAATGAATTGAAGCATGGAGAGAGGTTTAAGGATGAAATATAACAATTTTCCTTGAAATTATAAATTCTATTAAAAATACTTACTTTTTGGTCATATTTATTTTATGATTTTAAGTATGGCAGTCAACTAAAGAAAGAATAGACTTGAAAAATGTTTGGCCTAAATGTTATGTACTGTTTTAAATAAATCATTAAGGGCTTGTTTCTTTTTGAATTGAACATAAGGAGAATAATCCTTGCCTGTTCAAACTGATAAACATTTTTTTAATTATTATCTTATCATAATAATCCTATAAAAAAATTTAAAATAACTAACTGATAAAGTATGTGAAGTTTGCTATAATTTGCTACTAAAAGCATTCATCTTTTAGTGCACAGTATACCTAGGCGATACTGCAGATAGCACTAGTGGATTCAGAAATTAATTTTGGAGGGGAGGCTTCAGCATATAACTTTTTTTTTATATATATAAATATTTAGTGGATAAAACAAAATATATGGTTAGCTGCAAAAATAGAGATACTACTGGTGATATCGATATAGATGGTAATATGTTTGAACAGGTAGATAAATTTAGGTATCTAGGTTCTACGATAACTAGAAAAAACGAAATTGAAGAAGAGATTAAGGTTAGACTGAAGGCGGGGAATGCTTGTTATTTTTCTGTGACAAAACTACTTAGTTCGCGCCTCTTGTCCCGAAACTTAAAAATTAGAATCTATAAAACAATTATCTTGCCTACAGTTCTTTATGGATGCGAAACTTGGCCGCTTACATTAAGGGATGAGCAGCGTCTTAGGGTTTTTGAAAATAAAGTATTGCGTAGAATATTCGGACCGAAGAAGGATGAGTTAACCGGAGAGTTCAGACGGTTACACAACGCCGAATTGCGTGAGCTGTATCCGGGTAATATAATTGAGGTAATTTCATCGCGGCGAATCAAATGGGCTTGTAAAGTTGTTGGGCTTAGTAACGAGAGAATTCCTAAAAGGTTAATATTTGCTGTGCCGAATGGTAAGCGTCCGAGGGGTAGACCGAAGCGAAGGTGGGAAGATTGCATTAAAGCCGATCTGAAGGGGCTGGGTTTGGACGGCGAACGGTGGAGGGAGGTGTGTAACAAGCGATTGGTGGTGTCGGCATCGAACCTTCGGGTTCGCTAAGCCTTATTATTATTATTATTATTATTATATAAATATTTAAGGATAATTACTTGGAAAGAAACTAATTACCTACATTAAATGGTTTTTAAGTAATTCTTGAAGACCTGTTAAATATAATTAATGAACAATTATACATTTTAGAGATAATTTTTTTTTGTATATGTACGAATTTTACCATTTTGGGAAGCTTGAGCCCGAAAGATCTCCCTTTCCCTGTATCTGCCTGTGGATGAAAGTGTAGTAGAAATAGGATTAGATAATATACTAAATCAGTTTTGCCCTCCTCCTCCACGTTTAGTATGTAATACATGCATTAAAATCATATTTTGTTCTCTAAATGAATAATGAAATAAATAAATTTAGATTAAAAAAAAATCATTAAAATACAATCATATAACAACAGTTTGTGTAATAAAGATTAAATATATTATGAGTCCACTTAACATAGTAAATAAATACAGTCGAATCTTTATGATAAATGACCCTATTTTGAATTTTTATTTTCTTAACTTTTTTATTTAATGGCTAATCAGAGTCCAGACTGCTAACCATTACACAATATGGAAACTATAAAAATAAATACGATAATGTTAATAAGAGCCGGTAAACGACTAGGGCTCAAAATAAATATGGATAAGGCAAAATATATGATTAGCTGCAAAAATGGCAGCAATTTCGGTAATATCTATATAGAAGGGAATATTTTTGTACACATAGAGAAGTTTAGGCATCTAGGGTCTACAATAATTAGAATAAACAAAATTGAAGAGGAGATTAAGGTTAGATTTAAGGCAAGAAATTAATATTATTTTTCTGTGACTAAACTACTTAGTTACCTCCTGTTCCAAAACATAAAAGTGAGAATACATAAAACCCTTGAACTACATGAATTTGTTATTATTATTTTTTTTTTTTTTTGTCTCCTACTCCTTGCCTTTTAGGCTACACAAGGTTTTCCCGGGCTGGGGAGAGAGAGGGGAAATTATGCCGAGTTAAAAGTCCCACGAGACACCTTCCTGTTTGAACTCATAATTATTTTTCTATCTCAAGCTTCGGTTATCAGGTAGCCAGCCACGCACGGTGCTGTGCACATGTTAGTCTGCTCAGCTACCCCTCCCATTTCCCGATGGTTATCAGTCTAACAATTTTACACGCCCATTTTAATCGCCACAATGTTAATTCCTTGTTAATCTCAATTATATTAACTCAATTGTGTGAACTGTATCCAGTTAATGTTATTTAGGTGATGACATTGTGTCGATTAAAATGGGCCTGTAAAATTTTTGGACTTAGCAAAGAAAGTATTCCTAAAAGATTAATATGCACTGTACCGACTGATTAAGTTCTGAGGGATAGATCAAAGCAAAGTTTGCAGGATTGTATTAAAGCTAATCTGATGGGGTGGGGTTTGGATGACGACTGGTGAAGGGAAGTATAGACATTGATCGGTGATGTTGGCATCGATCCTTCGTGTTCGCTAAGCCTTTTATTATTATGGCTAGTAACTTTCTATATTTGTTGTTAAACTGTTGTTGACTTGTTAATTATGTTTTTTCCCCTCTATTTTAAAGATCCATTTCTCTTGTCAAAACATTTTTTATTTATTTCAACCTTTCAATCTATACTATCTATGTTATGGTAGTACATATTTCTTTTCTGGCTCTCGGGGGCAATGGATTTCGATGAATGAGGTATTCAAACAAATCTTATTTTTGGTTTATGTTTTTTAGAAGAATTCTGTAAGGCAATTTAAGTTTTCTTATAATAAAAAACTGCAATATTACAGATGTATAATTTTTGATTATTTTAAAAATTAATAAAAAGTGAACTGGTTATTATAGTAACCATTTCGACATGGCACTCTCTTTATATATATTATTTATCTAAAGTATTTTTTATAACAGTATGCCATATCTTGGTTAATCTTCATCAAATCCAATGATGGAACCATCATTTTGAAGATTATCTTCTTCAGGTGTGAAAAAGAAGTACATTCTCTAGAAAAGTCAGAAAAAAGTCTTATCAAGAATAGGAAACTTCATTTGCAGATATATCCAAAAGTAAACAATTTATGGTTGATTATACCTATGATATGATATGTGAAGATCATAAGATCGAATCCCGGCCCCACTTCCCAATACGGCTGGCCCCATGGGAAGTTAGACCATTACCCTCTTAATTAGGGGAGGCCTACAGGTTGTAAAATACTTGTGACGATAGGCTAGGGAGGAAAAAATACCTATGATAGTTTAAAAGGTTTTCAAATTATCTATAATAAAATTTAAAAAAAAAAAATACAAATTTTTAGGAAAGATACAGCCAGTTGTAATTTGAAAACATGTTTTAGTCTATTAATTTTAATGAAAATTAATCAACCTTATAATACATGACATTTACGTATTTCCATATTATAATGCACAGTATAGTATAATATGAAATATTGACTGAACAATATAATATGCTCATTATTAGTCTAGTTTATATTTTACTTTGATGATTGCGGATACACTTTTATATTCATAGTATTAACTCTCAGTCTGTTATGAGTTATTTTTCTAATACCTGATTATAAATGACAGTATTTTTTATAAACTTAAATTATCCATAGAGCTAATTATGAAGAGTATACTGCAAACTTTTAAAATCATTATTAGCACTAAATATTAATAATTATAGGGAAAATTTATAATAAAAATTATATGAAGAAAAAGAAGATATAATCGTAACAAAAAAAATAATGACAGAACACCAGCACAATTAAAGCCTGAGGAAAGATATATAAATGATAAAAGAACATTATTAATAAACTTTTTAATAAGCCATAAAACATAGCCCTGTTGTTAAGGATTATATGAATAAATTTAAAAATATATTATTTTTACAATAATGCTGTTTCTTTTAATTTTTAATTTTATTATATTTCTAATATGTTTCATTGTATTGTGGAAAATATATATGAATTTTTTTATTACTTGTAAAGTTTTAGCCTCTTCAAATTAGCACAAAAAAGGGGTATGGCAAAAGGAAACGTCGGGTAGTTAAAATTTCTTTTTTATGTTGTTAGGTGCATGGTGAGTATATAAAATCCAAGTTTTTTGGATATTGAAAAACATGTGGGTTCACCGCAGTGCTCCAAAAAACCACTAAAATTTTGATTACCCTAAATTCTTCCTTTCTAAAGTGATTAAGCTAAGAAATAGTTGTATCCAATAATAATGAGCTTAGAATCATCTAACAGTTATGTAGAGAACAGTTTTTTATTTTTAAGTCTAACGGTAAGCGAACCATTGATCTTCCTAAATGGCTGAAGTTTTGAAAATAAGCAAACAACATGTATGTTTTTCCATGTGACATAGCTCAAACATGTTTATCCTAAATATACGACAAAAAATTTACCACAGCTTTTATAGACAACTTATTTTTCTAAACCTAACAACTACAAATGGCTAAAAATAAGTTGATATTGAAAAAAAAAATTCTTATATATATTTATTTTACCGCTTTTTATATTTATTTTAATGCAGTAAGTCATAAAAAAATTACTATTTTTCTCTCGATTTTTTTCCTTTTTATTTAACAATTACTGTTGTTCTTCCTAATTTCAAAGTAATTGTATTCTAACACAATTTTTTTATTAAATATAATTAATTTTCTTAAGATATTTTGGAGTATTACCATCTCGAAGCTAGCTTTAGTATTTTAGGGGAAAAAGAAAAGATATTTAATGTGTGGAATTGTATTGATATTTAATAAAGTATAATATGCCAACAAAATAATCTTAACTTTTACTATTATTAGTTTTAAATTATGGGAGATGATAGATGGTTGGTATTATAAGATATCAAGATTTATGAATCATTAAGTATTCCATCAAAGTGATTAAAAACAATATTAAATTTAGTTTTTATTACAAGCTAAATAAAATTTATTATTGATCGCCTTACAATTTGTAATCCTATTAGTTTTTAAGTAAGTTTTACTGTAGATACCATACTATATATTTTGTAACTCTTATATGGAGTATACATAGTTGTGTGACAATACCTGAATATAATGAAAATTTTGCAAAAAAAAAAATCTTTCAAAAGTTTACAATTTATAGAATAAATTCTTGGGAAATCGGTCTGCTTATTTTTAGCTTTGTATTTTTCGGTGTAAATAATTAATGAATCTTTTATTAAATGTATATTTAAGCTATACAATAATTTAAAAAAAAAATGGATTGATAAAATAAAAATTAAATGATTCTTCTTTGCTAGTAAGTGTCAAATATTTTTACTCCAGAAAACGAGAATGGTTAAAAGAAAAATATATATGGATTAAGTAATAATGATAATTTGACATGTTTTTTTTTTTTTTGGTTCTGTGCATATCTAGATTTCATGTAGTTTTTATTTCTTATTTTGTAAGATACTTTTTTCTTGTGAGTAAGATACTTTTTTATTTTTAGTTTTTAATGAACTTTTGGTAAGTTCAATTGGTATTTAAATTGACCATTTAAAGAAATTAATGTTTATTTTAATCTTCTACTCCATTAGCACCTGTGAATTTAGCAAATTTGATGTACTGAATTTAGTTATTGTTGAAGGAGCAGGTCCCTAGGCCAATTTCTTTTTAATCTGCGTCGAGCAGGTAACAGTGAGGAGGGAATTGAAAGAACGATTGGATTGAGGTGATTTTTAGTTGAAAATTAATCATCAATGAAATGTGTATATGTCGTAGGACGTACGATTTTACTTTGAAGTAGAAATGTTTAAGCTGTTGTGTACAGTATTATTTGAAATATACAATGGTACGTCAGTAATTTTTGATAGAATTTTTAATGGTGTTGTTAGTATTTTGTTTATGTGTGTATATTAGTTAAATTAATCTTAATTTAAAATGTAGATTATTTAACATTAAAGATACAATTATTTTGTACATACATATTTCTGCTGGTTGGTAGTGGTCAAATGATATCTTTTCTAATAAATGTCATATTTTTTTTGTAGTTGATTATAAATTTACCATTGGTTACAAAATAAAAAATATTAAAGTTTTATTTAATATTACATAAAAAAGTGTTCATTTGACCTGCTTTAGCATATGAATTGATTTAGAAAATAAAAAATAATTGTGTAGAGGTAAGAGTATTGATTATGTCCAAATGGCTTGTCGCTTCCAACAGATATTGGTGAAATATATAATTAATCAATAGGAAAATGTAATTAAAACATAATATTTTTCAGGTGGTGGCAAGTGCCTTATTTTTGGATTGGAATGAAAATGTACGACCTCGTTGCTGGTTTCAAAACTGTTAAACATTCGTTTTATATAGGCAAAACATCAGCTTTGGAAAATTTTCCCATGTTACGTAAAGAAAGACTCTGCGGTGCCATTGTTTATTATGATGGTATTTGATTTTTTTTATTTTTACTTTATTTATTTATGTACTATTAACAATTTTTTTCTTTGCTAAGTATTTTTGTTTGTTGTTCTTAAAATGAAAAAAAAAAAAGTCCATTTAATGTTTTCATTCTGAAATAAATGTAATAGAGATGTCATTAATTATACAAATTATTGTGAGTAAATGGTTGACTGTCATGAATAATCAAGAGAAGAATAGTTGGGGTGATCAGTCAAATAAGAAGGCAAAAATAAATGATAATATTTATTTTGAAATCTACATTCATCTACATTTACATTTTATTCTAAGATTCCCATTTCAATACTTATGTCACCTTTTTTCATTGTGTTTACTTCATCATTCCACACTTTGTACCGGTTATTATCATTTATCTCTTAGTTCTTACTATTGTCATTATTCTAACAACTGCATTTTACTTTAATTTTTATATTTCTCATACCTTGTTATATGGTTCTTTTCTTAGCCCTGATGATGGCCTGAATTGCAGGTTGGCAAATGTCAAAAGAAATATTATCATTTATTTTTGCCTTCTTATTTGACTGATCACCCCAACTATTCTTCTCTTCATTATACAAATTATTGAATATTAAAAACAATGATTGAAACGGATTCAGTAAATATAGATGGAAATAAAGTGCTTAGTAATTAAGTTGAGCTTGCTGTTCTAGACCTATGGTTAAAGTTTTCAGAAAAAAACTGCTGGCCTTATACTCATCAGCTCTAAAATTTATGGTGCAGAATAATCGTGCAATTTTATTTTATTTTGTAATGAATCTTGACTTTCCCACTCAGGCTAGAATTGGTTGCTTTTTATGATAACCACCCTATATGGCTGCGGTTCTGATGTAGTTCTCTTATTTTTTATGTCACAGCACCCTTAATTCTCAGGAGGCTAAAATATTTGTGTGGCATCCGACGCACTAAAAAAATTCATAGCTCACTTATCCTTAAAGCAGTATTATAATAGAATCTTTACTAATTTTTTGTGCTATATACACTGACAGGCAGATTAGAGAAAAAAAAATTGTCGAGGTCCTGCAGTGAATCAGAAAGTGTTGCACGCGCTGTTATTCGTCTTCCGAGGTTATCCCATAAATGCTCAATGGGGTTCAAATCTGGAGAACGTGTTGGCCAGGCTAAAACCTCAATATTGTTCTGTTGAAGGAACGTCTGCACTATGCGGGTGACATGTGGCCGTGCATTATCGTGCATTAGAATAGAACGATCGCCGATTTTGTTGAGGTGAATGGCCTCCACGAACAACAACCAATTCTGTGTGGCGCTCCATTGAAATCCCAGCCCACACCATTAAGGAACCACGTTGGAAAGGTTGGATCTGGGAAAAATTACAGGCTGCATATCTTTCGTTTCTTCTTCTCCACACCCTTTCACGCCCGTCTGGAGATCGAAGAGCGAATCTTGACTCATCTGTAAAAAGTACAGCACTCCATTCGTCCATAGTTCAATGGCTGTGTTCTCGAGCAACAGGCAGCCGTGTTACTCTTAGAGTTCTGGTCCTCTTACTGGACGAAAAGCCATTAATCCATACTAATTTAATCTTCTCCAAGCGGTACGTTCAGAAATTTGCACACCTCGAACTTCTTCGAGCTGATGAATCCCTTGAACAACGGTAAGGTGCCAGTTTCGTAAAAATCTCAAAGTCAAAAACCGGTAATCCCGTGATTCTGTTACCCTAGGCCGTCCAGAACTGGAGCTTCTATTGTAAGAACCAGTTTCCCGAAAATGCCTGACGGTGTCTCGTAAAGTTTCATATGGAACTCCGATGGGATTAGCTGCATATCTGATGGAACGTCCATCATCAATAAGTGCCACACCACGCACAACATCCTCAGCACTAAGAGGCATTTTTAAACTTAATATTGAAAAAATTTAAAGCCGGAGACTAAGAAATGTGCTGCAAGAAACGGCACTGAACTAATGATACTGAATAAACATTTTGATTCCATAGAAAGTAAACATTGGAATCTAGAATCATTTCATTGAATTTAGATGAAAACATGAAAAAATCAAGTGGATGGAATTTTTTGCCTGTCAGTGTATATAAACTAAATACAATTTTTCCCAGGTATTATCTTAAATTTGAATCATTTAAATTTAAGTTTTATATGTTGTTAATAAATATAAAATTATTAATGTTTAGAAAGTTGATTCACCAATTAGATAATTTTTAACATTGACATTAAATAATAAAATTAAATGTTATTGCCATGGCACCACCGGGGCTTACTCTTGTCGCACTCCTGTATGCTGCATCATCTAGTTTGAAAATCCCTGCTGTACAGTTCAAATGGCCAGAGAGGGGAAAGGAAAAAGGGGTGAACGTTATAATTAGATAGCTAAAGCTGAATGCGTAATAAGCCTGCTGCCAATTTTCTACACTTCATTTCTGGCTTCCTACGATCTTCTATTTTCTTAATTCCACCTTGAAAGATATGCTTCCTCTGGGTGCGGAAGACCCTTGCCTTCTTCCTCGGATCCTGAGATTAGAGTGGGCCAGCCCCACTGCTGCTTTCCATCCATAAATGAATTGTTTGAATCGAGGGAAATTGTCCTCACTAATCTCGGGAACTCATTTTCAGTGAGAATATAGATAGATAATTTATTAGATAGATCTTTTAGCCATGGAGTTTGGCCCATTTGGTTTTAGTAGTTGTTAGTATTGAATGGCAATGAAAGCATAAACAAATGAAGATATAAATACGTATACATAGGTAGATTACTATTTGCTTATTATAACCTCCCAATATAATCCAATAATACAACCAATTGAAAGAAAAAAAAAAAAAAAAAAAAAAAAAAAATATATATATATATTATATATATATATATATATATATATATATACTTTCCCAATAAGTAAATAGAATAAATAAATGAATAGATAATTATTTCTAAAATCCAAAACAATATAAAAAAGTGTATATCTGGAAATTAATTAATGATTCAATAATATATCGAATTAGACTTTCTTTCTTCCTTTCCCTCTCTCCTTCTCTTCCTCTCCCTTTCATTCCCAATACTACATAAGTAGAACTACACTAAATAGTTATTCCCAAAGCTATATACATATAAATAATTAAATGGTTATTCCTAAAATAATATAATATAGTCCTTACTCTAAATACCTATATATAGTTTTTAACAAAAAGAAATAGATGTTATTTAGTTTGTCCGCACTATCAATATTTAGAAGATTTTCTAAAGATAATTGTTTATTGTTTTGGACAATATAATCTCCCAGGTATTTTTCCCTATCAATACTTAGTCTGGGGTATTGCAATAACAGGTGTTCTATGTTTTGGGTGATAGGTTCTTGACACCATCCACATTTTTCCTCTACTTTTATAATCAAAGTGTTATTTTTATGATAAAGTTTCAGCTTTTCAGTATCTGAAATTCTCTGAGAATATATAATCCCACAACTCTCATTAATGTGGCCCATAAGACCTCAGGTGTGGTGCAAGTTGTGAATGCTCTACAGTTACCGGAACACCACAGGATGGATTTGAGGATCTACATCAATGCCAAAACTGAATTTTTTTTTTTTGTCCTCCACTTCCTTCCTCTTTTAGGCTATAGGGGGTTTTCCCGAGACAGGGGGTGATTAAATAACTAACTCCCCGGCACTACAGGCCAGCATGACCCTTTGCCTCCTGAGTTATTCTTCTACACTTCTATCTTTGTTGTGAACTCCTAACTTCCTAGCTCCTCTCTCCACTTCATCCTTCCATCCATCTGCTTCTCGGCCTTCCTCTTCCCACTGAAGTTAAATTCCAATATTTCCTTCTGTACATGATCATTCTCCATTTTGACCACATGTCCTGCCCATCTCAGCGTTCTTACCTTGATATAGTTAGTAATGTTTTGGTTCTCTAATATATCTTCTATTTCATTGTTACTTTTGATTTTTTTCTCATCATTAACATTTGTAGCACTGTAAATCTTTCTTATTTTCTTTTCAAATACTTTTAGTTTATGACAATCCTCTTGCGACAAACACCAGGTTTCCGCTCCATAGGTGACTGCTGGTCTAATAAGCGTTTTATACAGCTTTAATTTTGTAGCTTTTGACAACAATGGAGACTTGAGAAGTTTAAGGTTTGCATAGTAGGCTGTATTACCAGCCATTATTCTATTGTTGATTTCTCTACTGATTAAATTTTCATTATTTAGGGCAGAACCGAGATACACAAATGTGAGATACATTTTCAAAACTAAAATTTCTCATTTTTATTTTGCCACAGGATCTTCTACTTACTGTCGAGGACAGTTATTTAGTTTTGTTTTTCATTGACTACAAGCCCTACTTTGTTCCCATTTTCGTTTATTATCTCAAATACCTCTTTGAATGCCTTTTCACTTCGGGCTGCAATCTCCAGGTCATCGGCGTAGGGACAAATTTGCCAGGTCTTATCAACTATAGTGCATTTTTTAGCTGCTTCTTTCACAGCAGCATGCAGAGCTATGTGGAAAACGATATGTGGAATATCGTTGCCGATAAGGCATCTTCTTGACACACTCCAGATTTTACTTTGAATAACCGACCAACTTTATTTTCAATAGCAACTTTGGATGATGTGTTTTCCATGGTCATGCGTATTAAATTAATTAATTTATGTGGCACTCCATTTTTCTTTGGTGGGGGATTTTTATTTATTTACATTCCACCCTACCTTGCCTAATGGGCCATACGGGCGTTTTGGCGGGGGATTAATACCAGAATTGAAAGTCCCCTCAGTACCAGGAGGCAAACTCATTATTATTTATAATCAGGTTGCCAAGTAACACAGTGCCTGCTGTGCACAAGCGTTAACCTGCTCGGCCACTCTGCTCCCAAAATTCTCGATGCCTAGTAAGAAATTTGAAAATCCATTAGTTAATTCAGCTTTTTGAGAACACTACATATTGTAAAACTTCGTTGTAATGTTCCTGTTTATAACCGTTTCCTGCCTATATTATTCTTTTTTCTTGGTCCTTCTTCCAGTTGGTAGTTTCCCTGTAACGATTATGATTCCGATACACTGATAACAATCAAATTTCCAAATTATAATACTATGAATGAAGTTTAACTTTACATTTGAATTCATTGCAGCACACATACGAGAACTACTTACTTTAAAATCTATCTGGTATTAATATAAAAAAAAATCATTTTTATTTTTAATTAATAAAGTTTTATCTTGGATTTGGCCTCAACAGTATGTTGAAGATGATTTTTGATTTTTTTTTTTAAATGATTTTATAATATGTTTATTAATGGTTTGTTTTAGGTCAACAGGATGATGCTCGAATGTGCCTCGCTATTGCGTTAACTGCGACAAGGCACGGTGCAACAGTTGCGAATCATATCAAAGCAGTAGAAATACTTAAGGATTCAAATGGCTGTTGCTGTGGCGCAAGGCTTAGAGATGAATTCACAGGTGAAAAATTTACAATAGTACTCTATTTGTTATACTTTAGCTCAGAGGTAATTGATTTCATAACCGGCTCAATATGTTTTTAAAAATCTACCCTATTTGACCTCAGTTAAAGACCTCTTGAGTGTAAACCTATTTTTATAATAATGATTATATTAATAATACACTCTTTATATTATTCCTTATAATATTCCGGGACAAGCCTCTTTTGAACAAAGTACATGAACAGAATTTTGGGCTTTAGAGTCTCAGAGTAATGTAAAATAGAACTAGAAATAATAAGAAATCATAACGTAATCTTTTTTTCACATACACTTTAACTTTACCAGTTCTTTACATACACTTTGATGTAACCAGTTCTTTAGGTACACTTTAACATTACGAATTCTTTACTTAAACTTTGATGTAATCAGTTCTTCACATATACTCATTAATAACATCAATTTTTGTTTTGATAGTTAACTGAAAGCGAGTTAACATGATACTTATTGTATTTTGTAGTTTATTGTTAACTATACTTATTATTGTATTATATTATTATTTGACCACTCTACACCATTTTGTTAATACATGTATATCGATGTGATTTTCAGGTGAAGAGTGGAACTGCTTAGCTAAATGTATTATAAATGCTACAGGACCACATACTGATTCAGTTAGGAAAATGGACAATCCAAAGATTCCTACTATTTGTGCTGCAAGTGCTGGTACACACATTGTTTTACCAGGATACTACAGGTATTATTTAAAAAGGTTTTTCATTTTAATCTAAAACAGTCTTTTCATTCCTATGAAATTATTCTCACTTTATACTTAATAGTCCAGAAAAGATGGGTCTTCTTGATCCTGCGACGTCAGACGGAAGAGTGATTTTCTTCCTTCCTTGGCAGAAGCATACCATTGCAGGTACAACCGACATGCCTTGCGAGGTCACCCACCATCCTAAACCTACGGAAGAAGAAATATTATTCATTTTACAAGAAATAAAGAACTATCTTAATAAAGATGTTGAAGGTGAATGCTTTATGTCTATCATAAGAAAATATAAAAAATAATAAAAACAATTAAGATATAGCTGGAAAATGGGTGTTCGTTGTCATAAACTTTTTCAGTTCATATTATAATTCAAGTTCATAAGTTCATATTATAATTTATGTGTTATGTAATTGTGATTAACAACAAAAAGCACAAAATTTAACGACTTTATGGATTATTGTTAATCTTTTTTTAATTAAATCATTTTTTTATTTTAACATTTTTACTATTTCAATTATTGACACCACTTGGTCGCCAACTTATATATACTATAAACTTAAAAAAAAATTGAGAAAACTTAAAATATATTTAAAGAATGAAGAATGAAGAAAAGAATAGTTGGGGTATCAGTCAAATAAGAAGGCAAAAATAAATGATAATATTTATTTTGATATTTGCCGACGTTTCGACCTGAAGTTCAGACCATCATCAGGGCTGACTGCAATGAAGTAAATCGAAGCAATGATACTTCATTCCAGTCAGCCCTGATGATGGCCTGAACTTCAGGTCGAAACGTCGGCAAATATCAAAAAAATATTATCATTTATTTTGCCTTCTTATTTGACTGATCACCCAACTATTCTTCTCTTCATTACTCACAACAGTCAACCATTTACCCACAATTAAAATATATTTGTTAGCATTTTGAGCTCAAAATATTTACAGGATTTTATTGAGTAACATGAACCATCAAACTTGAAAATCTATCAAAAAATCATTACATACCTTTAAACTGACATGTTATACAATAATTTCTCCATGTTTTGAGCTCAAGTTGTTTTAAATCTTTCAAGCGGACCTCACTGAATAAGTTACCCATCACAATTGATCCAACCTCGAAAAATTGTTATATACGTTCAAGTGGCAAACCTAAACATTAAATAACCTTCTTTGTAGTGAGTAATAAATGAAATCTGGAAAAAAATTCAATAAATTTTGAAATTCTATTCAAGATCTAAACAAAAAATCAGAAGAAAATATGACCATAGTGACGGGGTTTTGCTACTCACTTATATCCTTATATCTAAATGATTTTGTATCATTATATTAATTTCTTGCTTTTAGTGAGGCGTGGTGATGTTCTATCAGCTTGGTCTGGTATCCGACCTCTTATATCAGATCCTAATAAATCCGACACTCAATCGATTGCCAGAAATCATGTCGTTGAAGTCAGTGATTCACGAATGTTACCATAGCTGGAGGAAAATGGACTACGTACAGGTCGATGGCTACTGACACCGTGGATGCTGCTTTAAAAGGTAATGTCTTTATAGTATAATATTTATTTTTACTTTTTAATTTAATATGTTTAGAACAATTTTTTTTCAGAATCTACAGTTTCTGTAATAGTGTAGTAAACATACCTCGTCCCACTCTCAGGCGCAATTTGTAAGCTAAGTTACATAGAGTACCCGCATTCAGTGGATTAAACAAAATAAGAATAATAGTGATTAAATAAAATATATGAACCTTATTCTTATTAATGGTAATGGGCTTTTATGATTTTTTTTTTTTCAAGAAATCAACGAAAACATAAAATAAAAATAAAACAAAGAAAATAATGTAATGGTACTCTGGCAACACTCTTCACACTCAGTTGAAAAGGATAAAGGTATTAGTCCATGGTACAGACCCCTTTTTATCAGATTATTAACATCTGGCTCATCTCATCGTAATCTACAAATATTTTATTTATGAAAATTCTGCTTTTTCAATCTGGAGGTCGGCAAACTATGTCTATTTAATTAGGTACAAAAAACTGTAAATACCCATTTGCTTTCCGCTTTAATCGTAAAATAATTTGATCACAAAATCGATAAAAATATTGGGACATTTGACCTATATAAACTTGTTAGTCTGACGATTTGGGGTGTAGGTCACGCCAAACGGCTCAATATTTTTTAATTGAACCTTTTTTCCCAACTTTGTGCTCAAGTTATCTTACGATTTAAGCTGAAAGCAAATGGTTATATGAGTAGTTCTGACCCTCTTGATATTTTTAATATCAATAACATATATATTTAATTTAATAAGAAAAATTTATGGCTTTAATAAAAGGAAGTCATCAGCTGATGGAATTACAATTTAATAAAAGAAATCTTTCCTAGATTTATAATTTAAAAAAATATATATACTAGATAAAAATCTCCAAAGAATAAAAAATAAAGAATGGCATTGAAGAATAATAATAGAATAAAATCTATTATAATAACTAATGGGAATGATATCACCTGGGTAAATGGGTTATTTACAAACAAACACTGGGAACAGTCACTTTTCTCATTAGGTTTTTCCTTAAATATCGTCCCCAAGCTGCGACAGACTCCCTGATCTCTTTTCCTACACGTCCCAGCTACCTTCCTGAAGACTTTTGAAGGTTGTGAAGACTTTTGCTGGCTCTAGTAAAAACTGATTAAGTTCGAGGATACTTCTTGTGTTCCCTCTCGGACTGCTCGCTTGTCATGTATGATACACATTGACCTAGTGCTAATCTCCCCACCCTAACTTTTATATATAGATGTGCTGCCAGAGTAATAATTAATTAACAAATAACTATTAATTAATTTACAACTGTAACAGATGGATCTTGATGAATGAGGTATCAAACGAAAAGGGAATTTCATGGATAATTGACAAATTACAATTTCAAAACTTTACGACTATAATTTCAAAATTCGACAAAACGAGATGGGATAAATTTTGTTTTAAAGTTTGAGAAGGAGATTAAGATCCGTTATAATTTGAAAGGACTAAACCGGGCATTGCAAAGGAATAACTACACCTGTGTTTAACTAAAGCCTTAAAATGTACCGGTTTTAAAATACACTGTAATTATTGCATGAAAGCTTCTTTTAGGTGTTATGGTTGTTCTGGGATTCTCATCACATGTTTAGATTTTAAAAATTAAAATATTACTACTTGTGATAGTCTTCGTCGAAATAAAAATCTATGAGAATAGCTCTGATGTACATTTGTAGAAAAACTCTTTATATTTTTTATGAAAATAAACATGTTTTAATTTTCTGTTTAATATCACCATAGTGGTAATGAAGTTCTTATTCAGGTCTGGCTTCTAAATGAATGAGTGAACTACAAACCGTATCTCCATCTTCACTAACCTAATACGTCTCAACAAGTATACTATAAGGTTAATATAAGTTTACAATTAGCTGAATATTTGATGCCTAACTGAAGAACTATTTTCCAGTAGGCTACGCAGCATAGGCGCAGACTTCGGGATGACAAAATATCATTTTGCCCTCCCTATATTTTGTAGAACAAAAGTTACAAAAAAAAAAATTAATATACATAAATGCATAAAATATGTAAACTAAAATCAATTTAAGAAATAGGAAAAGTTGATTAGATGGTTGAGCTTAGATCTAGAAGTTGGTACGCAAGTATTTTATCACGTCTTATGTTTCTGTCATTGGAATTTTAATTTATATTCAAAGATAATTTATGTAGCAAAATTTCCTAGCATTTTATGATTCATCCATCTGCACCCTTTTTATGTCAAGATTTTATCACATTTCCTGCGGCAAATTTGAAGTATCGGAGAAGTGAGAGTTCATCTCACTGCCTCAAGCCTTCAAACAAAAATATATAATATTCAATTGCTTTCTTAACAAATTTTCAATTATACCCATACCGAAGGCAAATAAAAAACTAATATATTATTGTAAATATATACAGGGTGTTTCAGGGTTAAGTGGCTAAACTGCAAAAATGAACTAAGGACCTCAAAACAAGAAAAAAATTTCCTCTGAAGGTATGTCTGCAAATTCTTTGTTTGGGAGATATTTACACCTAAAGATTTTCGTTGTTATGAATTATTTACGTTATGTGAAATAAATAAAACCTATTTATTTGTTCTAACGATTTTATTAATTAAATGTAAACATTAACATTCATATTAAATATTGTTCAAAGTGAAGGTATGTCCGGAAATGTTTTGTTTAGGAGATGGATTAGATAGAATACTAATATGGCCTTTTATCTCTAACTGTATAAAAACTATTAGCAACATAAGCATTAATACAATTTAGAATTAGCATTGGGAACTCTCAATAACATTTATCAGTTTGTAAGAGGCTTTTCTGGACAAAGCGTTTCTGGACATACCTTCATAGGAATTTTTGGTTTATTATTTTCAGTTATGGACCATTGTAATCAAACAATTAATTCAAAAACTTGACATCCTCTCAAAACTCTCAATAACATTTATCAGTTTGTAAGAGGCTTTCGCAGAGTACTCATCATTATGCCTTCCATTTATACTAATGGTGAATATACCGATACAGTGTTTGTATACGGTTTTTGTAATGATAATGCCAATGCTGCCCATTGTGAATATGCCAGGAAATTTCCGAATAGAAGATTGCCAAACAAGTCTATCTTTAGCTCAACGATTCAACATCTTAGAGAAACTGGTACATTTGATATAATACCACGTACTAATGATATTTTTGTATTAAACAAAAAATCTATGCAAGTCTGGTCAGTGACCTTAATTCCTTACGAAGAAGGATAATTGAATCTTGTGAAACAATAACACATATCCAGTGCCATTTTGCCACTGCTGCTGTTGAAGAAAGATGCCGAGTCTGTCTTAATGCTCAAGGAAATCACTTTGAATATGAATTTAATGTTTACGTTTGATTAATAAAGTAGTTGGAACAAATAAATAAGTTTTATTTACTTAATGTAACGTAACTAATTCATAACAATGAAAATCTTTTGGTGTGAATTTCTTCTAAACAAAGCGTTTCTGGACATACCTTCATAGGAATTTTTGGTTTATTATTTTCAGTTATGGACCATTGTAATCGAACAATTAATTCAAAAACTTGACATCCTCTCAAAATTTGAGGTTTTACGTTTCAGGATACATAGAATTCGAAAAAAGGAATACAATTTATTTTGTCAGTCCACTTTGCACATTTTCTCCAAAATTAATGGACCAATTTTTTTCAAATTTGGATTTACCAACAGAGGTTACCCGAGGATGATCCTCCTTAATCGACATTACTATCTGCCTTTTATTTTCAAAATGGCGGCCGAAAAATCTGCATTGCTATTGACTGTAGTGCCTAAACGAATGTACCGATTTCAATGAAACTTAGCTAAAGTCTTCTTCTTGATGCCCTTTAAATGTATTTATATAACATACTTCAATGAAAAGATGTTTTTTTAAAAGTTTACGAAATTTTTCCTAAAAAAATCGTTAAATCGGACAATTAGGAGCAAAGATATGGTCTCTAGAAATTTTTTGTATGTTATACTGCAAAGGTTATATCCTTTGTTTTGGTTTTTGATTTTTGAATGTGTTACTGAAGTAATGCTTTTTTTCTTTTTTTAGCAAATTAGGAATGATGAAAAAAACATTTTAAAGCAAATAATTGGAATTAACTTTTTATTTCTCTTTCTTTGTCACTAGGAAGGTAATGTTACTTTAGATGTATAATTGTTCGGAGATAATAAATTGCAATTTTTTTTCTTGTTTTGATGTCCATAATTTATATTTCAGTTCGGCCACTTAACCCTTAAATACCTTATATATATATATATATATATATATATATACTTATTTTTTAATATATAGTTCTATATTGTTCGTTGTAAAATAATTATGTTTATGATGTCAAGTATCACTCATAATTTTTATTCATAATATAAACTCCCGAGACTTTTTATTTTGGGGAGGATGTATTGTCTCCTTCGCCAAAGAGAATGATAAGTCTACGCCTATGCTAAGCAGTCTTAGGGTTTGTTTAATAAGTAAACTGCAATTTCAACGTGCTCATATAATAAAGTATAGAACTTTACCAATTGTGTGTATTAATTAGATTTTGCTGATAATAAAATTGTTTAAATGAATAAAAATGCTTCCTTAATATCGCTTATACTTTGAATATATAAGAGAAAAGATATCTAATGTAATAATATATAGATTTAGGAGCAATAATTAATCCTTCCACTTTAACCAGTCAATAAAAATTGCCTGATATGTAGATATATAAATATATAGTTAGTCAAGTTACATGATGAATGAGTGTGAGGAAAGATTTTCCATATTAAAATTACTCATATTTTTTTAAATTTTCATTACTAAAAATTTTTCTGTATTAATCACAGTGAATTATAATAAAGTAGGAGTTAATATAGCCTTAACTATACAAAGTGATTATTATAATTTTTATGTTTCCAGCTGTTCCAGAGCTTGCCACCAAAGCTGGACCTTGCATTACCGATAAGCTCCTGATAGAAGGAGATCACGGCTGGACTCCTACCATGTACATAAGGCTCGTTCAGGATTTCGGATTAGAATGCGAAGTTGCTCAGCATTTAGCTTACTACTACGGTGATAGAGCTTTTGCTGTGGCGAAGCTTGCTTCACTTACTGGCCAGAGGTGGCCCATTATCGGAAGGAAGATACACCCAGAGTTCCCTTATATCGATGCCGAGGTAAATTTTTTTTTTACACTAGCCGACCCGGCCACGCGTTGCTGTGGCTCATCATTCTGGTTAAATAAAAAAGAAATAGAAAAGAAATTAGATGTTTCTAATATATTTTATGCAACAATACTTGTGAATATGTGATATTCTTTGTTGTTCCATTCTTTGTATAGATACAGAGATTGTCTGGTCTGTATCTATACAAACTCTAGAATTTTCAACGTATAATTGTCTATATAAGAAGCAATCGGTCTCCAAATCTCCTACGAAACATTACTAAATGTTTAAAGCATTATATCTTTGCACCAAATTTTCCAGTGATTATAGTGATTTTTTTTTTTGATCTGCAGGGAATCAAAAATCTTACAAATAATAATGTGTATAATCCAACAAAAATTGCGTACTTCCTGAGTTACGTATTTGAGGGTTTGTCGAGATGCGAAATAAGAATCTCAACTCTGTTCCTCATAGAAAAAATATTTGAACCCACTTTTCTCCTTTGGTCATTACAAATTGTTTCATTTCGGAAATAATTCTTTTCTATTTCGATGTTTTTTTTAATCATTTTGTAGGAAATAAAGAAAGCTTTCAAATAATGATGGGTATAATCAAACAAAAATTGTATAATTTTTGAGTTATTCGCAAATATAGTTTTGAACCCATCGTAACTCTTTTTTCATACTCTTTTCGGGGAAGGATGTTTTATACATAAATTAAAAGGGCTTTAAGAAGAAGACTTTAGAAATTGTCGACACAGATTTTTGGGCCACCATTCCAAATGAAAGACCGAAGGGTGATTAAATATATATAAAAACACTCCTGAATGCGATAGAAACATTACGTCAATATTTCAAAGCGATCGGTGAAGAAGTTTCGGAGATTAGCGGTTTTGAACAAATGAACATTTACGTTTTTATTAATATAGATTTTATATACTTCAATCCAAAATCCTTGACTCATGATTCATTGATTCATGTGAAGTAGTGAATTCATTTTAACCTATTTTCTCCTACATAACTAGAAAGTACTATAAGATTGAAAATTGAATATCTTTATTCTGCTTTCGGTAGACTTAATAATCTACTCTAAAATAAAATATTAGGAACTCAAATTGCAAAAAAAATGTTTATAATGTATAAATAATAAAATTAAAAATTGAAAGATAAGGGCTTGAATCTCCTCCCCAAATAATCAGTCTTTTGCATGATTGAAAAGCCAAAATAGCTATTATAAAAGTTTTAAATAAAATTTTATTAAATGTTCTCACAATTTATAACATACTATAATAAAAAATTATTGTATAGTAAATGGCATTATTTTATTTTATTATATAAAGTTTTTTTCGTGTGGATCATAGCAGATTACTTTTGAGTAATAATCTTATCCCTTTCTATTAAAAATTGGAATTTTCTTGTTTTCGAATTGATTTAATTTGATTTGAATGCAAAAACTTTGGCAGCTATCCTAGGAAAGTTTTAGACAATAATAGAATTTTTGAAATTCCCTTTTTGTTAGTAGGCATAATTTATCAAATGCTATGACTCAGTACTACTATATTTATGTTATTTATTTTATTGTAAGGACATAAGAATTTTAACATTTTTATAAGGCTGATTTTTCTTATCTGTCATAATTTTAAACTATTTCCTAAAGAATAAATAAATTTAAAAAAAAAGTTATTGCTGTTTTTATCTTTCAATGTCTAAAAAAAATAATTCAATATAAACATTAGATTTAAGTGATAAAACTATACTTACCTTGTCATCGCAAATATTAGAAGCTTGAAGCCGCTATAGAATGTATTTTTTGAACGTTATATTCTTTTTGTTAGATTCGATATGGCGTGAGGGAGTACGCTATGACTGCGATTGACATGATTGCCCGAAGACTCAGGCTCTCTTTCCTCAACGTCCAGGCCGCGAGGGAAGCTTTACCTCTCATTGTTAACACGATGGCTGAAGAACTTCACTGGGATGAGAAAGAGAAACAAGTGTGGTCATTTATATATATAGTATAATCATTTATAATATTTAATATCTATAAACATTTCATTACAATTATCAATTTGATAATTTGATTATTTTTTTTTTATTCATAAGTCCTAAGGAAGATGCTTTTTATCTGAGGTATATAAATAAAATTTAATAACAGCATTTACTATCCCAATAATTTTTATTTATTTTTATGAGGTTTCGGGATCACTTTCTTATCCCATCTTCAGACAGTATCTCATCCTTCTATCTTATTTTTTTAAAAAGATTTGTCATATTTTTATATTTTCATAATTCATCCCTTAATTATATTGTGGACTCCTCTAGGGCGTGTCTGACTAGGCTCTCCCTAGAGGAGTCCACAATGTAATTGAGGGATGAATTATGAAAATATAAAAATAAAAATTATGACAAATGTTTTTAAAATAATAAGATAGAAGGATGAGATACTGTCTGAAGATGGGATAAGAAAGTGATCCCCAAACGTCAACAAAATAAAGAAAAATTATTGGGAGAGTAAATGCTGTTATTAAATTTTATTTATGTACAATTTTTATTGGTTTCTTTCTATTTGTTTGAGTGTATACATTTTTTTATATTGATCATTTAATATTTTTTTCTTTTCCATAGAGGCAAACCGACCTAGCCATCGAATTTTTAATGAATGAAATGGGTGAGCAGGTGAACCGAGCTAGTAAAGACAAGATCCCGATAGATCTCACAAAAGATGAAGTCAAAATGTATATTGAAAGGTTCAGGCTCATCGATCAAGAAAACAAAGGCTATATTTCCATTAATGATATGCGCAGATCTTTCAAGGTATTTAAAAAAATATATATTTAATACGAAATAATGTACATTTGAAACCTACCAACTACTTTTTTTTTTAAAGTAAAGTTTTGTATAAATCTTATAGTTTGCTGCATTTATTATCTGTTGGTAATTTTCAGAACCACAATAGTGGAGTTTTTACAGTATCTTTTATTACAAAAAAAAAAAAATTGGGGCTTTTAAGTAATATAATATAACCCTTAATTTAAAAAAATAGATATTTATATAGCTTTGAATAGATCTATGTATAGGAAATATATAATCAATAAACAATATAGTCTGAAGGCTACAAAATTTCATCCTTATTTGTATCTGATCTTTCAGAGCTGGAAGATGCGAAAATTCCAATTTTGCTTTACTTCAGAAACCTCCAAATTTAGTTTAAAACTTTTGGAATCACGATAAACACAATGAAACCATTATATGTTGTTAAAGCTTTTTGTTCAAATTAATATTATAAACTAAGTATTGTATCTTCAAACAGTACTTTAACCCAGTACAGAGTTACTTAAAACTATTTAAAAAACATCATAAATTATACCTTGATGTCTTATTATAATAACATAGACATAATTAACAATCTTTAACATATATAAGAGTACCAGTATTAAGTTCTGAAACACTTTTTTCAGTTCAGTTCATGCTAATTTTTCAGTTTAGGTCCCAGTAACTTCAAGTTACAGTAGTACAGTTTAATAAAATGAAATTTATTCACAATATAATTTTTTTTATTTTCTTGACACTTTTAAAATATACAGTTGAAGATCACTGGAGAAAAACAGGTATTGTCTAAAAAACGTCAATGAGAGAAAAAAACGAAATTCAAATTTGGACCTACTTTACATTCCCCGTTGTAGTTATTTTTCAAAACAATTTTTTACAGGATCAGAATATATTTATTTTGTGCCTTTGATGTGATAGAATTGTTTAATTTTATCTATTTTAACCTATTAATAACTCAGTTAAAAAAAAAAAAGTGATAACACCTATTTTTTTTTTTCCTCCTCGTGGTGTTTAATCAATTCCATGAGCTAAATCAATATGAAATAAAATATACTTATTTTATTGGCATTTTAATAATATTATGAAGGTTTGTTTGTTGTACTATATTTAAAACTATCTGTGTCAAAAATGTTTATATTTATCATGAATTATGCGTGTTTGCTTGCATGTGTTTTATGCTATTGTATCATACTTGTTTCAATTACATTTATTTTAACTTTTTGTTTTAAACAGAATTTTGGTGATGTACATATTTCCGGAGAAGAGCTTCATGAGATGTTGAGGGAAATAGACACAAACATGAACGGCCAAGTAGAACTAGACGAGTATCTTCAGGTATTTATTATCTCTTTGGATTTCTTAAATTAGCTGTTATACATTTTTTTGAAATAGCATTACATTATTTGAGGCTTTCATAGCCGAGCATGATTGGCAGCGCCAGACTGGGCCCTTCAAATCTATCTTGAGACACTTAACTTTTATTTTTTTATATATATAATAAATCCTGATCACACTTCAGCTGGAATAGGATTGTAACCTACCCTTCTGTCCCTGTTTGAGGAATACTGATGTTTACTATACAAAAAAAATTTGTGCGGTGCTTGTATCACACAACTTTCACTTACCAACCAAAGAGTAGATAGGTATTACTTTCACTTACGTATATATGTAATATACAGTAAGGGTAAGTATTGCGATCGTGAAAATTTTCGAATCTCAGTTTTCAACGGAAATACATGTTTTGAGGTACCCTGAGTTCAAATAACCAAGTGTCGCAAAATGGTCTCTGTGTGTTAACAGTCTAGCTCATAAACGAAAAGTAGTACGAAACTGATATTAAGTATTTAAGGTTTGTATATGGGCCGGATGTGACAGCAACTTTTTCGTTAAAATCGGCTAACCGGAAGTGCCACTTTATATGAACTCTGAAACATATTTTTACAATTTTCTCAAAAACGGCTCTAACGATTTTGGTTAAACTCAGTGCATCATTGTATACTTAAGTGGTCTTTAATAACATTCAGGTCTTATCCCCGTTGATGCCACTTTACAGGGCTTAAATGCCCAATGTTCATATGCGTCTTCTTCTAAAGTTCCTTTAATATAGTTTATTTTAAATAATCAATTATCTCTCATTATTAAAAGTTATGAAAAAATGCTAAATATAACTTTTGAAAGAATTTGATAATTGAATAAAGGAGAAAAAAATAAAAATGCAGAAAAACCTGCGTTCCTATAGACTGTAGCGCCTAAACGAATGTACCGATTTCAATGAAACTTTGCTAAAGTCATTTTATCGATACCCTTTAAATTTATCTATATAACATACTTCAACGAAAAGAAGCAGAAAAAAAAGTTACAAGGGATGTTAAAATTAAATTCTGAATTACTCAAAAATTATACGCTTTTTTTGGGATATTTATGGTTTTTTAAAAGTTTATGGAATTTCCTAAAAAAACAAAAAAAATTGTTAAAATCGGACGCAAAGAAAGTTGTGTGGTTTATAAAAGCAAAGAAAGTTGTGTGGTTTATAAAAGCAGATGGAGTGACTATATTTTTATTGCCTGTCGTCGATATATTAAATAGACATTTTGTAATTATAATGGTCTTAATGACTTGTTATCTGTAAGCTTTAAGCTTTAGCTCCGTTTAAAATTCACTTCAAAAAATTGTATGATAGCCCAGCATTGCCATAAAATAATTTCTATTCATAGTAGATAGGTAAATGAAAGTTGTGTGTTGCACGCACCAGATTTCTTTTGTATAAAGGGAAGTGAAAACGACGGTATAACTTCATTTAAAACAATTATCATGTTTTTCCCACTTGTCGAATCTGTTAAATTTATATATTGGCATCCCTTTTCATTTCCTTTTATGACTGTGTATAGTACCAAACAATACTAATAATTGTGGGAGAAAATTGATCTTTTGGAAAAATTCTGAGTTTTATTGGCTACATTTATCATGAAACTTGTCAAAAAAATTACTTAATGTTAGTAAAAATTGTATATTATTAGGTTTATATTAGTAGAGCTTCAACATTTCATATGTAAATTCTTTTAGAAAGTTATGGATTAGTGATATATACCGAAAGGTTAAATAAATTTGTTCCAAACATAAAATGACATGAATTTATTTTATTCCAGATGATGTCTGCTGTAAAGGCTGGACATATCAGTGCCACTGCAAGTCGGTTTGCTCGAATGGCGGAAATGGAACATGAAAAAGCTCAAATAAAAAAGAAGATTCCTGTTGAGAGATCTGGCGGTGGCCTTTAAGTTTTTATATTATTGTAAATTATTCTGTTTTTATGGCTGCCAAATTTCTTTTTATTTAAATTAAAATTTAAAAAAAATTGATATTAACTTCTCTCTCTTTCTTTAACTATATTTTTGAGTTTAATTTTGTTATCTTTAAGCTCTTGTTCTAAATTTTAACTTAATATTTAAAAAAAAAACAACTAACTGCAGTATTCATCTTATTGTTTCATATTATCTGTCATTAATTTTCTTTCATTCATCAACAAAGTTGTATTTTAGTTGATGGAATGTAAGAGTTTGATTCAGGTTATTGAAGATAATGTAGTTTTAATTACGAATAATTTAATTATTGAATTAAGGTTTAAGCGGAGAATGGTTCCCATTAATGTTAACAAATTGTTATTGTTATTAATTGTGCTTGCTAACTTAAATTATTTCAAAGATTGTAAATAGTCTATTCTATTCATTAATCTAATGAATAATTAATTTATTTTGATCTATTTATAAATTATTTATAATGTATAGACACACATGTAAAGTATAACTTATTTTACTGGTAAATATAATAATATAACTTGCATCATCATTTATTTTCCATTTTTATCCTAATTACAATTAAGAAGTTAAGATATCAAGTTAGGATTCAGCCAACGTGAATATAAAAAGAAAGTATTGAATATTTAATAGTTGACTGTTACTTTATAAAGAAAGGAGATGGTCTGGGGTTGCGATCATAAATAGGCTAAATAATGGCAAAAGTATTTTATTGAAAGCCGACGTTTCGACCTGACTTTGCAGGTCTTCTTCAGGGAGGTGTGTTCAGCTAGGCGTTTCACTGAGAACTCTAAGTGAAACTCCTAGCTGAACACACCTCCCTGAAGAAGACCTGCAAAGTCGGATAGAAACGTTGGCTTTTAATAAAATAGTTTTGCCACTATTTAGCCTATTTATGGCCGCCACCCCGGACCATCTCCTTTCTTTAAAAAGAAAGTAAATTTTATTCTGGGATACAGCCTCCTACAGATAATGGAAAATTACAATTACATATTTATTTATCTGGCAGAAAATTGAGAAAAATAAGGAAGCATGCATGATAAAGGATTTTTCACGGAAGCAATTCTATGAGAAGTAATATACAGATTTGTGGGCTCTTTTCTGCTTAAAATACACCTGTGAATTTGTTTGCACCTTTGTTAGTTCACAGTTATGAATAGTTACTTAAACATGTTATGTGATTCATAATTGATAGTATCAACATATGTTTTATAAAACGTAAGAAATGGGTAGTTCATAATAGAAAATAATATAATATCGTAATATTGGGTTGTCTGGAAAATAATGCAGAATTTTGGTTTAAAAAGAAATATATACAACTGTTTTAATAAATCAAAATAGTTCCAATTATTATTGCCAATTTCTGATGCATTGCATTATCTTGGTTACAATACAATTCAGAATTGATGGTTTCGCCAGGATTTAAGAAGCTGTAGTGTATCAAACCAAATGCAGCCCACCGAACAGTAACTATCACCTTTTTTTGATGAGTTGGGGGCTTTGGAAAATGCTCTGCTGCTTTTCCTTTGTCAAATCACAGTCCAGAACGTCTACTGTTATCATAAAGCATCCACCTTTCATCACAAGAAACAATTCTAGACAGAAAAGGGTCGTTTTTGTTTCTATAAAGAAATGTAGCACAAACTTCATGTATGTGCAACCCAACTTTCAGGCTTTTTCAATCGCCTTGAGGTGGACATCAACGGTCGATTTGCGAAGGTTAAGTTACCATGCAAGTTCTCCAACAGTTGTTCTGGGCGTTTCTTCCACCAAAGCCCAAAGAATATCTTCATCAAGAGAAGAAGTCCTTCTACAACTTTCTTGGTCTTCAAGGCTGAAGTCTCCCATCTGCAATTCTTTGAACAGTGCACTCATTAAAGCTGTTCTTGCCTCAGACTTGATTGATGTTCTGGCTGTCTGGGCGCCATTCCGGCCGATTTTAAACTAGCAAAACAAAATTATACGAAAATCGCGCGTTGACATCTTAATAAAGACTGAACTTTTTCTAAGCAGTGAAATGCTACAGAGCTAAAGAAACATTAACGTGTGGAAGATAATAAGTGTTGACATTCATACAAATGAATAATCCAGTAAAGATAAACAGTTTGTTATAAAAAGGGGTATTTTAGTTTTGTTATTATTACATTTGTTTTTGTGTTTTTGGATTTCAAATGAAAATAGGGATTATCAGTACCTTATCACAATTATCAGTATTGAGGTTATAAACATTGACAGATAGCAGTCCATAGAGACCACGTAGTTCACAAGAACCAAAACTCAAAACCTTGCCTTATTTTCGGACAATCCAATGAAAAGGAATGTGGAACAAGAAGGAGTATGATCGATTCTTACTTGTGTGAAATCATTTGGAGAAGAAGTAATCAAAAATCCTCGTTTGAAAAGTAGTAGCAGCATGCCTATCAAATTCATTGGAAAAAAATAAATTCAAAAATGCAAAATAATAAGTTCAAACTTATTTTAAAGACAGAAATTCTTCCAAATTAGGTTTTTTAAGTAATTAAGTTTTATGGCGGTGAACATTGATAAAAGTGAGGTTAATTTTTCTTTGAAAATCTTTTTGACAAAATCTTAGAGTAAATTAACAGTGAAAACTTTTCTTTTTGTTGCATTCTGTTGTTGAAACCAATTAGCTCCAAGAAATAGGAACTCCACACCTCGGTGTAGCGGTTTCACCGCAAACGATGTCTGAGACGTCGATATCTGCCAGTTCTACAGAAAATGTGGACGCTTTAAACTCAAACCAAACTACTGAAAATAATTGGGAACTCGTTACAGGAAGAAAACGCTCAATGGACAATAACAGAGACCCAAGAAAAGCTAAAAAGGTAAGTGAAGTTACAACAGTAACCACTAATAGTTTTGAAGTTTTAACTAACATTAGTGACGAGTCTGATGCTACCACTAAGCAACCAGTTTCTGTAAAACCGCCCCCTATCCACTTGAATGATGTACAGAACTACACCGAACTGGTCACATTTCTCCAAAATGTAGGAGGTTTGAACAGCTTTAACCTAAAATCCACATCAAGAGGAGTAACCGTATATCCTGAAAACTCTGACACATATAGACGTATAGTAGCTAACTTAAGACAGGTAGGTGCCGATTTCCATACCTATCAGTTAATAGAAGATAGAAATCCAAGAATCGTATTAAAAAACTTACACCATGCTACTCCAATTGAAACCATAAAATACGAATTAAAATGCCTAGGCTACGATGCCACAAGTATTGTGAACGTTATTTCCAGATACAAAAATCCACTTCCCATGTTCTTTATCGATATCTCTAAAGCCACATTTAATGAAAAAATTTTTGATATCAAATTTTTATACTATACTAGAGTGAAAATCGAAGAGCCAAGAAAGAAAAGAATGATTCCACAGTGCACCCGTTGTCAGCAGTATGGCCACACAAAGGCTTACTGCAATCACTCCCCGAAGTGCGTGAGATGTGGCCAAGGACATGATAGCACCGTCTGCACAAAGACAAGAGAGACCGCAGCAACATGCGCGAATTGTAGCGGATCCCATCCAGCAAATTATAGAGGTTGTGCAACTCTAAAACAACTGAGGGAAGTACGCAATCTCCGTAAAAATATACAAAGTCCCCAAAAAGCACAAACTAGCGCACCCCCAGGTATAGACGAGTTTCCTTCTCTTCCGCAAAGTCAGCATACCGCAAATTCAGGTTCTTCAAAACCCGATTCTCAATATCTAGGACCAAAACTGCGAACTTCTCCTACAGAAGTCCCAGAAAATCACCTTCACCAGCCAAAGCATCCAGAAATGAAAAAGGGCATTACTCAACCGCCACTACCGACTTACAATCACCCGGCTTCAGCTCAGCTCTTCAACTTGGTAAGTGGATTGAATAACCTCATCCAGCCTCTTTTCAGCCTTCTCCAAGAACTGTCTCACGTTGCACAAGCCTTATCCTCCAGTTATGGCTACTAATCGGCTGACAGTGGGCTCCATGTCCGTTCTTCTCTGGAACGCAAATGGTATAAACCAACACAGGACTGAACTTGACATGTACATACATGAAAAACGGACTGACATTGCTCTCATCACTGAAACACACTTGACTCCACATTCTAAATTTTACATTCCAGGCTACAAAATATATAGAACTGACCACCCTGATAAGACGGCACATGGCGGTACGGCAATACTGATTAAGCAATCACTAAAACACAACCCTTTACAATTACCCATTACACCTGACATACAATCCACAGCAATTACTCTGTATACCCAGCACCATACCATTACCTTCGCTGCAGTGTACTGCCCTCCGAGATACGTGCTAACATCTGCAATGTTTTACAATTTTTTCCAACATCTCGGTCGGTGTTTTATTGCAGGTGGTGATTATAATGCCAAACATCAGTCCTGGGGATCACGACTCTGTACTCCTAGAGGAAGAAATCTAAAGTCTGCCATCGATCAGCTTTCATTAAACACGATCTCACCTGATACACCTACTTACTGGCCAACTTCAAGACAGAAAACACCAGATTTACTTGACTTTTTCATTACTAAAGGACTCAGGACAGTGCCGTATACTGTAACTGCAAGCTCTGATCTTTGTTCTGATCATTCTCTTCTCAGTTTGGTACTATGCGATGAGCCTCGTACTGCATCAAAAAAACCAACACTTACAGATAGGATAATCGATTGGAAAGCTTACAGCGACTACTTAAATTCGACGCTATCAATCCCAATGTCCCTTAAGACCGAAGAGGAACTCGAAAAAGCTGTTGATAAGTTCACAATCAGCTTACAACAGGCTGTATGGTCATCATCTGTACCAAGACCTAGCAGAAATACGTCTCTTCCAATCTATCCGCAGTACATTAGAGACCTGATCAGAGCAAAGAGAAGAGCGCGCAAAGTGTGGCAGACTGGTCGACTTCCATCTGACAAACGGACTTTCAATAGACTTAACAATGAACTTAAACGACAGATTCAGAATTTTAAAAGAACGAACTACGACAATTACCTCAAAAATCTTTCGACTGACGATGGAAGCTTATGGAGACAGACTAAGAAACTTGTAAAGCATTGTGAGGTGTCATCACCACTCCGAAACGTAGATGGTTCCTGGGCTGTGTCAGACCTTGAAAAATCTGAGCTCTTTGCCAACCATCTTTCTTCTGTTTTCATACCACATACTGACTTCTCTAATACTGATCACGAAAGACATGTACAAAACACTTTAGACATTCCTTTACAACTGTCATTACCTCCACTTTGCTTCACTCCCACTCAAGTTGCAGAACAAATCAGACAGTTACCTAAAAAGAAAGCTCCCGGTCATGACCTGATAAATGCTCAAGTGCTCCAGAAAATGCCAAGGAAAGCTCTAGTATACCTAACATCAATTTATAACGCAATACTCAGAACGACTAAATTCCCCTTACAATGGAAATACTCATTCATAAAAATGATTCACAAACCTAACAAAAACACTGACTTTCCTTCATCATACAGACCCATCAGCTTGCTCCCATTATGCTCTAAAATCTTTGAGAAACTTCTCTACAAACGACTTCTTGACATACTGACTACTGAAAACATAATACCTGAACATCAGTTTGGATTTCGTTCACACCACTCAACCATTCATCAGCTACACCGAGTGACAGACTACATTGCGACAGCACTAGAGCACAAATTATATGCAACAGGAGTATTTCTGGATGTTGCTCAAGCGTTCGATAGAGTCTGGCATCAGGGACTTCTTTTCAAACTTAAGACTATACTCCCTCCAACCTACTATCTTATTCTTCAATCTTTTCTTTCTGACAGATTTTTCTCTGTTTGCCAAGGTACAGAACTATCTACCATTAAACCAGCCCTAGCAGGGGTGCCTCAGGGGTCAGTACTCGCTCCTCTGTTGTATATTATTTACACATATGATATTCCAGATCCTCTCTATACTCTGACCGCGACTTACGCAGACGATACAACAATCTTGACAAGACATCAAAATTCAGCATACGCCTCACAGACTTTACAATATCACCTAAACAATTTCTACGACTGGTGCAAACTCTGGAAAATTCGACTCAACCTTGACAAATCACAACATATCACTTTTACCCTTCGACGTGAAACTTGCCCCCCTATTTACCTTGACAATATCCAAATTCCTCAGACAGACAAAGTTCAATATCTTGGACTGACCTTTGACAGAAGAATGACATGGGGCCAACATATCAAAAACAAAACAAAAACTTTAAACCTAAGACTACGCCTATTGTACTCACTCCTTGCAAGAAATTCGAAATTAAAACTTAGACAGAAATTGAATACATATACTTACCTACTCAAGCCTATTTGGACCTACGCTTTACAGATATATGGGACAGCCAAAAAGACTCACATACGTAAATTACAGACTTTTCAATCTAAAACTTTCAGGACTATTACCAAAGCTCCCTGGTACGTCAGTAACATTACTCTACATAAAGACTTACAGATGCCAACAGTTAACGACCACATACGAACATACTACAAACGATTCATAATAACTTACACGGACATACAAACTCATTGATTCGAGGCATGGCCACAACTAACATGCCCGATAGCACCCGAAGGAGGCTTAAAAGAAGCTGGATGAGGGATCTCCTCCACTAACTAGAAATATTACGCTCAAGACAGGAAGGACGCCGCTGGGTACTCCTCTCCCTCACGCCTATTCCAAGACCAATCTCTTCATCTTGACATCACACTCGCTGATTGTCGGAACTTCTGACAGGTGTGAGTTGAAGAATCAAGTCAAAAAAAAAAAAAAAAAAAAGTTTTATGGCATAAAAAGTGCTACTTCTATAAAATTATTTTTTAATATAAAATCAACATTTGTTAAGTTTTGTTCAGAATAATAATGCTAAGTGCACCATTCGTATATTGATGTTTTAATTTTTAAATAGCTATTAAAAAAAATTTCCAGATTAGGTACATTGATTGGCCTTTTAAAGGAGACTTAACGACAGTATTGAATTTCATTTTTCAGAGTTTTGGACAGTTTTTCCACTACATTATTATTTTCCCTTTTGGACAATCAGATTTTCCCTTTCTTTCCCTCATAACGTGCTTACTTTCCTCTTCCACTCTAATATTTACAAAATAATACGTAATATTATCTATAACTACTCGTTTTATGTCTGTTATTTATATTATTAAAACATACATTAAACAGTGCTTAGATTAGGCTTTAATGGTTAAATATTGTTTCCCTTTTTTTTCTCCTTCACAATCTTATAATTTCCCTAATAAGGAAATCTTTTTCACCAAAGTGTAAACGTTCGTTTTGGATAGTCCAAACTAGTTAAACAGATCCACTTACAAATAAATATCTGTTACAAAATACCTATCATTCAAAATGTCAATAAAGAACCGTCATACTTAAATGGAACTAGGTTATGTTAGGGTCCGAGGTTCTTATTTTTAAGGTAAGTTAAAAAAAAAAATCGGTTATTTAATCAAAAACCTGTATTAGGTATCACGTTACGTAGACTCACGAGACCGGTTATTAGATATTAGTATTTCTGGAACAGATTACAGTGGAACAGGTTACAGTGACTTAATAGTTATTATTAAGGCACTGTAGAGCAGGTTACAGCAGAACAGGTAGAGAAGCTGGCGCATTTAGCGGTCGTACGCAATACTAGTGAAAATACTCGTTTATGCCGTACCTACTATTTTTAGCAAATCAGTAACAGGTCCAAAGTTTAGTTACCATATACCTACTACAATATTATAGATACAGTGTTTCTAAACCAATCTTCAGTGACAATTTCGGTGTTGTAGTAAAAGGTACTGAGGACCGGGGCCCTATCTTGGATGAGGTATGCAATACATTAAACTGTTAATAATATATTCAATGAATTTAATATAAAAATTAATTTTCAGACCACTTGTTAAGTAAGTACCATATTATAGACATTAAAATATTTTAGTTGTGATATATAAGGTAATTTGTACACCTCCATCACTAATTTTCTGCTAGTTCACATCCTCGAAGTGAATGCTTTTAGGTAGGGCCAGCTTTTGATGTTTAAAATATTGTATTAATTCATGTGAAACTAGTATAAATAAACCGTACATCTAAATTAAGTATAACAGAGAATCAATGCTCTCAGAATCAATCCCTTTTCTTCGGAGAGATTTTCCTAATATCGAGACCTTTTTTCTTTTCAGATATTTCACAAACTATGGGAAACCCAATTATCTAACTCGACTAACAGCGCTATTATTGCTAAACCAAACTATTTATTTTATTTCTCTTGATATCGGCCGCTGATGTAAAATATTAAAAATAAGAAACAAAAATTCTAGCATAGTGAAATAATCATTTATATATTTGTTTATCCGATAGTTTGTGAAATGTCTAAACGGCCCTTTATGTTCGGGAAAAATTGTCATTAATCGATTATTTAATTATATCTGGCACTGTTTAAAATCGATTGTTGTGTCGTTTATACCGATCGATTTCTTACAAAGTGTGTCAGTTTCTTTTTTATTTCCACTCACCTTATGAATGATAATTTATGCACAAGGATTGCAGTTTGTAGAACAAAGCTTATTTTGTTGGACAAGTTATATTTTAAAACACGGGCGGATCTACGGGGGGGGGGGGGGGCTTTCGGGCTGAAGCCCCCCAAAATGGAAAAATATAACCATGTTTTATGGGAAAACAATTTTTAAAAATACCTCTATAAGTATTATTTTTCGTGTAATTACATTTAAAAGTACTTAAGGAATAACTTAAACACCATTTCATATAGATAGTTAGTTTCTGTCTGTTTTCCCAAAGTAATTATCGTTATTTTTATGAAAAAAAAAAGGTTTCGGGCTGAAGCCCCCCCCAAAATTAAATCCTTGATCCGCTAGTGTTTTAAAACAGTCTTATTTTTTCTCAATTGTTATATTAGATGCGTAAATTTTCTTTTTCCCTCCCGTAGGTCCACCACTGTACCAACTTAATAGTATATTTGTCCTAAAATCAACATGTTTTTATTTCTTCCTATTCTCTTAAATAATTAGTAGTAAAATTTCTAAAATCTAAAACCAATACCAATATGTAACTATCAAGTTAACCAAATGAAATTTTATCAATAAAATATTGTCTTTGAATGAAAAAAAATAAATTATTGTTGTAAATTGTCAAATTTTGCAACAGATGAGTAAAAAGCTAGAATCCAAAAGAGTTGCGAGATAGTGGATGGGGCGAGGGTACAGTCGCCCCCAATAAAAATGATGAGGGAGCGAGAATATCGTTTCGCCTCTTCCCCCCCCCCAATAAATTGCTTTAAAAACATTTAAAATCATTAAGAAATAAGCTGCATGAATGAACAAAATGTGTTTACTGAAATCGATATTAAAAAATCGACTAGCTGGCTAGGCTAATTTAGGTGTTTAAAATATTATGTGCTTAACTATTTTATTAATACCTAAATGTTACTTTAATTTAAACTTTTATTTATATTCAAAGATAATAATATAATATCATAATACCCTAGGATTTTATTATTCACTCATTCCTCAATTTTTATGTGTTATTATTATCATATTTTCCGCGACAAACTAGTCAGATTATTAAATATTTTTATTTGATTTTGTAAACATTATGAAATCAAAGATATTTTTCCTTTTGTTACATTTTTCATTTTTAGCTGACGAAATTCTAGAAATGCACCAATGTTATGAATTCTGTTTCCCCTCTCCCTTGTTTTTAATCTAATATTTTCAAGAATATATAATAAGTAAAACAGAAAAATATTAATGAAAATCCTAACAATTATACACTAGCAGATGCAGGATTTAATTTTGGGGGGGGCTTCAGCCCGAAAGCTTTTTTTTCATAAAAATGACGATAATTACTTTGGAAAAAAAGAAAAAAACTAACTATCTATATTAAATGGTGTTTAAGTGATTCCTTAAGTCCTTTTAAAAGTAATTACACGAATAATATTACTTTAAGAGATAATTTTTTAATATATTTTTCCATAAAACATGGTTATACTTTACCATTTTGGGGGAGCTTCAGTCCGAAAGCCCCCCCCCCGTAGATCCGCCCGTGCAATTATACAAACGTATGAAAAATTTAATTTTAAATAGTTTATTGGTTCGCTTCACAATAATTATGTTACTCATAATAAAAACTCGTTTTTTTTTTTGTTTTTTTTTTATGTCCATCGTCCCTCTCAATCAAAATCGAAAGTCTACTCATATGAGTAGCAGTTCCTTTCAGGAACTCGTTCCTAGTTTTTAACTACGTTCCATCTTTGTCCCGACTAACATTTGGAACGGGATTACTGGTTTCGTTCCATCTTTATTATGACTATTATTTGGAACGGAACTGATCGTTCCGTTTCATCTTCTTTTCGCCATTAAACATTATATATTTAGACAATAAATAAAACGTGAATCAGTGTTTTTTTTTTATATATAAAAAAATTAAACAATATTATATATTTCATATCTAATAATATACAGGTAAGCAGGTAAATAAAATGAGTAATCTGAAGGTTTTCGGTTCCTAATAGTTTGTGGAACTCAATGATATGAAACCTTTCATATCCACATGTATTAGCATAACAGAACCACATTTATTGTTTAATCAATCCAAAGTTATTTGCTTAAATTAATTATTTGTGTAATTATTTGTTCTTAAATATTCCATTGACTCATATTTATAGGAAAAATACAAAAGATTTTGTTTTCTATCCTTTCGAAGACGAATTCATACGACACTAAGTTGATACACTTTTTTAAAATGATAGTTTGCTTTGTCTCTAAAACTCCATTATTCAAAAATATATAAGTATATTGAAAAATGATATCGTAATATTATAATTTATGTATACATTTTTAATATTTTATTAGTAATGTGGGGAGAAGATTAGAGAAAAAAGAAAAGGTTAGTTTTAACACAATGGCGCATGAGTTTAACTTCGGCGATGACAACTGATCGCGGGCGAACTATAAATTAATGAGTTTCTAAAAATATAATTTAATAAATCCAAGTCTGAGTTAGAGCATTGTGAAAAAAAAATATTTTTTTTACTTTATAATTATTTTTGTTTTTTCTTCCAACTATTAAGAGAAAAAAGAAAAACAATTGTTTGTGTAACGAACTTAAATGAAAAAGTCAATGATAAAAAAGAAACAAAAAACGATCGATTCAATCAACTGGAACATAGCCAGTAGTTGTTAAATTTATAGGTTATAAAAAACATATGATTAAAAATACAAAAAAAAAATCTTAAGACACAAAAATAATTATTTATATAAATCATATTCGTATAAAATAAAGTTAAATAAATATAGTTAGCAACTATGTAAGTTTCCAATAAATTATGAACTAGTTATATAAGAGAAAGTAAGGAATACCTAGTATTTCCGTTTAGCACCATTCTTCTAAACTTGTATGGTTTCCGATGTTTTACATCATGTATTTTCTTCTAAAAAATTATTATTTAGACTTAAAAACGCCAAGCAAAGTTATTTTGAACAAGTATGAATAATGACAATGAAGTAACGACAAGCAAATTGAAACATAAAACCGGACACTGACTACAGACAATTAGACTATCGCGTTACTAGATAACACTGATCTGTCATCATCTGTTTTAATAATTTATTAAAAATTAAACATTTTGCAACAAAACACAATCTTCAAGTCCAAAAAAATGTTTACAATAAAAAATTGCATTACTCAATTTTATTTTTAAAAAAATGTACGAATTTCTTTTTTTCAATCATATATTGTATTTACATCATCAAAAATAATATTTGAAGCTTTAAATTATTTTTTTTTTTAATTATTTAACATCCAACTGAACACATGTCTAAATGGGTTGTTCCGACCACTGGCTGAGGGAAGGGAGAAGTAGTGTTGCCCAAAATAGGTCTTGGTCTTGCACTTTGCAAGACCAAGACCAAGACCGCCTATCTGTTGCAAGAACAAGACCCAGACTTGTTAAAAAAAAATAGATTTTTTAATAAAAATTGAGGCAAAATAGTAACTAATACTTGACAATTTTAGTCACTATATGTAAAGAATTGGGGCACGCCCAGCCTCTATAAAGTGGGTACCCTTAATTTAAAAAATTAAAGTATCAACTAATTTAATGTAGGTCACTTGCTGGAACAAAATTGGTAATCTCCCGATGGTTAGAAATTGGTAATGAAGGTAAACGTGATTTTCAATATTCAATAGTATGGGTGTCTATTCTACTGAGTTAGTTTTGTTTAAAGTCTGTTACATGCAGTATAAGCCTCTTTTCCACCTCTCAATAGCAAAAGATTTTGGTAAACGATGTGCCGAAATATACCGAATTTTATAAAGGAATAACGAATCCCGATTCGAGATATATAATTGGCCAACAATGAAAATGTCAGTACCCAGTATACGCAAAATTTTATGCTTTACGACTTTGATTCTATGGGTTTTTCCTCTTAAGGAACTCATTTCCAAGTTACAGGGCCATTTATAGTAATTTGTCTCAGTTTTTGACAAATTTGAGAAAACTCGGAGTTGGTTGACCGTGGTTTTACACCTTACCGCGAAACCAAATTTTAAAGTATATGTACTCGTTTGACGCAAAATTTAACGCTCTTTAATTTATTAAAGAACACATTTTTCGCTTTGATGCATTGTTTAGGAGTTATAGATGAAAAAATCCAAAAAATATCGAAAAAATCTGACTTTTTGGCTGTAAAAAGTTTTCCCTTGGTGGCCTACGTTAGCAATTTTGTTTTTTACATGTCTAAACCCATATATACAAGTTAAAAAATAGAAACTTTTCTCACATTTTTCGCAATGGATTTCCCGTTTCGATCCTCAAATTATTGGCCTAATATTCTTTAAATCAGCCGCCATTTTGAAAGCAGCGGCTCCGGAACGGCAGACAAGGTTTTTTTTTACTCAGAATAACATACACTTTCGTAATTTACAATCAAACCTTCGCCTGCGATCAGGTCGATTTTTGGGCCCTGGCTCCAGGGCTACTAGTAATAAGCTAATAGGTAACTAAAAGACTGTTACGAGAGTCTTGCGTAAGACCAAGACTGAGTTTACAAGACCAAGACTCGTCTCGATCTCGCATTTGGGCAACACAAGGGAGAAGGGTAGATTTTGAATTGAAACCATCCCATCCGAATATGGAATAATAATTTTTTTTTTCATATGTCCATATTTCCTTCAGTATAAGATCTGAGCTTAATACTTAAATAATAAAATTACTGTCTTTAAGATGTCGTAAAATATCATTACCAGAAAGATCAAGTGATTCTTTTATGTAAAGTCACAGGCGGATCTACGGAGGGGGAGGTCTTTCGGGCTGAACCCCCCACAAAACGGTAAAATATAACCATGTTTTATAGAAAAAAATATTAAAAATTATCTCTTAAAGTATTATTGTTCGTGTAATTACATTTAATAAGACTTCAAGAATCACTTAAACACAATTTCATATAGGTAGTTAATGTCTTTATTTTTTTTTCAAATTAATTATTGTTGTATATATGAAATAAAAATCTTTCTGGCTGAAGCCCCCCAAAATTAAATTCTGGATCCGCTAGTGTGTAGAGTTGCACAGGAAAACACCGCAAGCCAAGCACAACTTGTCCAGTGAATGAATGATTAAAGAATAAAAATACTAGAAGGTCACTTTTTTCGGGTTTTCGCTTTTATCATGAAAACTATCCCTCGCATCGACAAAGGCGTTCTATACAAAATTAAAGCTGATAAATTTGCAATATGATTGATTACATATCTTTTTTCGCTATCTCGCTTAGTTTCCGAGATATCCGTTACCAACTATCGCTAATTTGGAAATTAATTTTTTTATCTCATGTTTTTTACTGTATTTGAATAGCTTACTCTTGATTGCTTAGTTATGCGTCATTATTTCATGCAGAAGACAGTTTTTAATATTTCAATTTTCTTCAAGAATATATATTATTCTACTATTTCATGTACAACGGTTCAAAAGTTAGATCAATTCTAACTTTATAAGTCAATTCAGAGAATAGCAGAAAAAATATCATTTTTATGATATACGTTATTGTATTGCCCTAACTTTCAATATATCTAAATCTATGCATAGATACTCGTATATACATACATATATATATATATATATATATATATATATTATATATATATAATATATATATGTGTGTGTATATAAAACAACGAATATAATAATAATAATTTTTTATGCAAATTCCCAGCATTTTAAAATAAAAGAATTGATATATAAATGATGTAACTTTTGAACCATTGAAGATAAACTAGTAAAACAATATATATATATGTATATATATTCTTTTTTTTTTTATTATTATTTTAATGGAATTTACAACTGTATTACATAGAGAATACAATAAGTAAATGAGAAATTGGTAACATGGCATGTACAACATGAAGAGAAACTACCCATTAGTAGAACTCAAATTAAAGTTCTATATTAGAAGATCCCGAGGCCATCTTCTTTTCAGACGCCTCGGAGGGTTATCAGGGATCGAGGAGGAAGCAAGGTTTGAAACGAGAGGATTCGGATGGTTCTGCAGTTTGTTATGGAAGGACAGGTATCTGGATTGGGCCAGATCGGAAACATATGGAACATTAAGGTCTTTATGGATGATTTTATTTGTGACAAAGTAAGGAGCTTTGAGGATTTTACGAAGGATTTTGGATTGTAAGGATTGGATACGAGAGGAATTCGATGGTTTAGTGGAGCCCCAAAGCTCAATTCCGTAAGTCCAAATAGGTCTTATTATTGTCATATATACGAGTCGTTTATAATTGATTGAAAGCTTAGATCGTTTGTCTAGTAAGTGCTGCAGTAGTCGAAAACGTCGGGCGGTTTCTAGTCGTTTCAGTCTGGTATGGGGGTTCCATATATATTCTTAAAGAAAATTTAATTATTAAAAACTTTCTTCTTCATGACTTAATCGTAGAAAGAAGCAATCAAGAGTTAGCTAGCCAAATATAATAAAAAACATGAGGTAAATGTTTCTTCTTCCCAATTTAGTGATAGTTGAGGACGGATACCTCGGAAACTAACGGAGGTAGGGAAAAAAGGTATATAATCAATAATATTGAAAATGTTATCAACTTTAATTATATTATACTAATAGGCCCGTGCGAAAAATTCGCAAAGCATATTGTTATCAAATGCCAAATTAATAATAAAATAAAATAATGCAACGTATCAAAAGATAAAGAAATCAATTGTTACTTTATCGATAAACATAATATATTATTATTATTAAAAAACACTTTATTCAGAAATATTACAATTTGTCACAGTTAAGGACACTTATAATAGAGTTCAGAGATTGCATTCATACCGTATATACAAAAATATAAATAAATAAAGTAATAACAAAAGAATAAGAAGAAAGAACAAAAGAGTAAAGAAAAAAAAAATATATACACATAAGTAAATAAAAATAGAAATAAAAGTAAAAAAACACCTTATATAAAACATACATTATTTACAATTTGCCAGGTGATCTCCGAACCAATCCTTTCCCCTCCACATGTGGAGGGGAAAGGGAGGCTTAGGAGATCCCTACGCTTCTCCCTCAGCCACTTCACTGGTATTTTAAACCAGCGGAGGATGAGTAAGAGCGCTACAGCCACAGACACTCATGACTTGAGTGGAGAATCTGGCCAAACATAATATAAAGGGAAAAGTGTGTAATTTTTTAGTTATTCGTAAATAAAGTTTGTTTTCTTTCATAACTTGTTTGCCTGAATTTTCGGGGTGATTGGACTATTTTTCCCGCCTGAAGGAGAAGGAAGCCTTCGAAATTGGTGGCTCAATCTTGAGATTTGGTGAAGAATTAACGATGATATGGCTTGCCGATCAAAAACACCATCGATAAATAATACAAACTCCTCCTCCCTCGATCACAGAGGCCTCAAGTCGACGAAATGAGATATGTATCCAATGACAGTACTACAATTAACGTAAGGTTGTATGGATGCGAACCCTATGCCTTGCGTTATCTCCAAAATAGTACGTTTTGGGGCTTAAAAACGCAGGATCTTGCTGTACGCATCAACATCTTCAAGATCCAATTTGTCCCGTATCGATCTACAGATCTGCCACCGTTACAGTATTGAAGCCTAGCAAAATGTTTGTATCGATTTTATTTATTTTAGAAAGAAAAACAAAAGTGGAGAATACGATTCGCTAACTCCCCGTGAAATTCTGAATCCAACGATACCCCATTCATGGTATTTGAGCGCCTGACAGGAGCTTATATTTGGTACAAAACCGATTTCGAGCCTTACTGTAATAATATATGTATGGATTAAGCTCAGTTCACCCACAGGAGGAAATATGGACCTGTGAAAAATATATGTTTATATTTTTCAATTTTAGAAAAGAGAAGTTTCAGTTCATAAGTACCATTCTTCCTCCATCGCTAGGAGTCAGAACAACCCATATGATTTAGACATATGTTCAGTTGGATGTTAAATAATTTTAAAATATACTAGTTGGCCCATGCGAATAATTCGTAGAAAATTTTGTTTAGTGAAGAAACACAAAAATAATATTGAAATAAGTAGATTCTTTGTATTATGTGAGGAAGGAATTAATATTTTTTCCTTGGTCGATTACAATATTCCATTTAACATAATAAACCAAAATATTTGTTCAAATTGCTTTGCAAGGACCTATTTTTAAACGCTGATTGGAAAGATAATAAAACCAAATAATACCCTGATCATGGGATTTTCTAAATTATTAAAAATATGAAATGTAAGAACAACCAAATGCCTTTAAGAAATAATAAATTTAATATATCAGCCAGGAAAAAAAGTGTAGTAGACTATTCTACTCCTAAATACAATATCTTTAAACAGGAAGACATTATTAAGTATACCAAAACGAATGGACTGTATCTTTGTTAATAATTGTCCGATTTTTACAATTTATTTTTTATTTTGTAGGTAATTTAGTTATCTTTCTAATTATCATGGCTACAATCCATACAAAAAATGCATACTTTTTGAGTTATTCGCGAATAAAGTTTGTTTTTCTTCATAGCTTTTTTTCCCGAAATATCGAGAGGATAGGACAATTTTTCGCATGTGAAGGAGAAAAATATCTTCAAAATGATTAGTCAATCATTGGATTTGATGAAGAATTGACGAAGTTATGGCGTACCGACAAAAAAATTCCTTTTAGAAATAATATATAGGATTCCCAAGTTTCATATATTATTTTTAATGATGATAATGGAAACAAAGAAATTCGTATTTTTTTAAATGGAGTAATACGACGTTTTTTGTAAAAAAAAAAAAAAAATGGACTTCAAGATTAGATTTTGTTGCAAAAAGTTCTATTTTTAATAAATGATTAAAACGGATGATGACAGACTAGTGTTATCAAGTAAAGTGATAGTGTAATTGTCTGGTTTTATCTTACGATTTGCTTCTTATTACTTCATTATCATTACGCCTTCTTGTAAAAAATAACTTTGCTTGGCGTCTTTATGTATAAATAAATTACAAGACGAAGACTGGAAAAAAAAATCGAATTTTTTAATGAAAAGTAAGGCAAAATTCGATAGATTATTTCTAAAAGGTGTTTTTTTGTCGGTACGCCATAACTTCGTCAATTCTTCATCAAATCCAATGATTGACCACTCATTTTGAAGATATTCTTCTCCTTCACATGCGAAAGTCCTATTCCCCCGAAATTTCTGGAAAAAAAGTTATGAAGGAAAAGAAACTTTATTTGCGAATAACTCAAAAAGTATGCATTGATTGTACCCATGAGAATTTATAAGATTACTAAATTACCTACAAAACAAAAAAAAAAAGAAAGAAAAACGGACAATTATTAACAAAGAGTCCATTAGTTTTGGTATACGTAATAATGTCTTCCTGTTTTAAGATATTAAATTACAGAGTAAAATAGTCTACTAAATTTTTTTTTCCTTGCTGATATATTAACTTTATTATTTCTTTAAGGCATTTGGTTGTTCTTACATTTTATTTTTTTAAGTAATTTAGAATATCCCATGATGGGGGAATTATTTTTTCTTTATTACTTTTATTGTCTTTCCAGTCAGCGTTTAAAAATAGGTCCTAGCAAAGCAATTTGTACAGATATTTTGGTCTATTATGTTAAATGTTACATGTAAAGAATTGGTATAACCAATATACTTTTGTGTTTAACTCATATAATTTTTCATTCGGGCTTAGTTAGGTTTCTCCTATCTAAAAAAATAAAATAATATATCTATAGTCACGGGCGGATCTACGGGGTGAAGCCCACCCCCCAAAAAAAAAAAAAAAAATGGTAAAATGTAACCATATTTTATGGAAAAAAATTATCTCTTGAAGTATTATTGTACGTTTAATTACATTTAAAAGGACTTTAGGTAGTTAGTTTCTTTATTTTTTTCCAAAGTAATTATCGTTATTTTTATGAAAAAAAAAAACTCTTCGGGCTGAAGCCCCCCCAAAAATTAAATCCTGGTGTCTATAGACTAGACCATATCTTTGCTACTAATTGTTCGATTTTAACGATTGTTTTAGGAAATTGCGTAAACTTTTAAAAAAACATTTTACCATCCCTCTTAACTTTTTTCCCAGCTCATTTTCATTGAAGTATGTTATATAGATAAATTTAAAGGAAATCTAGAATAAGACTTTTGAAAAGTTTCATTGAAATCGGTACATTCGTTTAGGCGCTACAGTCTATAGCAACGCAGGTTTTTCGGTCGCCATTTTGAAAGTAAAAGGCGGATAGTAATGTCGATGAAGGAGGATCGTCCTCGGGTGAGCTCTGATTTTATATCTAAATTTGAAAAAAATTGCAGTAATTTCGGAGAAAATGCCCGGACGGCGGACAGACAAAAAAATTTGTATTCGTTTTTCGAATTCTACGTATACTGAAATGTGAAACCTCTCAAATTTTGAGAGGGGTTTAAGTTTTTGAATTTTTTGGTAGATCACAATGGTTCATTATTGAAAATAATAAACCAAAAATAATTGCTGAATCCTCCATTGATTCAAGCTGTTCACTCATAAAATCGTTTAGAATCCATAAGCGATCAACCTGAACACACATCCCTTTTTGTGGCTTTGCCGTTGTATTAATTAATTATAATAAATACGATAATTATTAAATATTGTTTTTTACTTTCACTTATGTATATATGTAATATATAGTAAGGGTAAGTATTGCGATCGAGAAAATTTTTGAATCTGAGTTTTCAACGGAAATAGATGTTTTGAGGTACCCTGAGTCGAAAAATGGTCTCTGTGTGTGTGTGTTAACAGTCTAGCTCATAAACGAAAAGTCGTACGAAACTGATATTAAGTAATTAAGGTTTGTATATGGGCCGGATGTGATAGTAACTTTTTCCTTAAAATCGGCTAACCGGAAGTGCCACTTTATATTAACGCTGAAAGTTCTACAATATAGTTTTACAATTTTCTCAAAAACGGCTCTAACGATTTTGATCAAACTCAGTGTATCATTGTATAATTAAGTGGTCTTTAATATCATTTAGGTCTTATCCTTGTTGATGTCATTTTACAGGGCTTAAATGCCCAATGTTCGTATATGTCTTCCTCTAAAGTACCTTTAATATGGTTTATTTTAAAAGGTTAACCATTTCGCATTATTCAGAGTTACGAAAAAATGCTAAATATAACTTTTGAAAGAATTTGATAAGTTTATAAAGGAGAGAAAAAAAATAATGCAGAAAAACCTGCGTGGCTATAGACTGTAGCGCCTAAACGAATATACCGATTTCAATGAAACTTCGCTAAAAGAAGCTGGAAAAAAAGTTACGAGGGATGGTAAAATTAAATTCCGAATAACTCAAAAAGAATATACTTTTTTAGGGATGGTTTTTTAAAAGTTTACGAAATTTCCTAAAAACAAAAAATCGCTAAAATCGGACAATTAGGAGGAAAGATATGGTCTCAAAAAAAAAACATTTTTTGAACAGAAATTTAATAATGTTCCTTTCCTAAGAACATCTATCATAAGAAATGAGTACCTAAATTTATACCTTTATTCTCAGTTCTATATTACAACACTGCGATCACCACCTCCGGAATCAACTTACTCATATTCTGCACAGATAACTTTTTCAACTAAAAATATCACTATAATGACATCATTCAAAAATGTTGAAATTGGAGTTAGTCATTCTGTGGTTTATAAAAGCAAAGAAAGTTGTGTGGTTTATAAAAGCAGATGGAGTGACTACATTTTAATGGCTACCGTCGATATAGTAAATAGACTTTTTACAATTTTAATGGTGTTAATGACTTGTTATCTGTAAGCTTTAAGTTTTAGCTCCGTTTAAAATGCACTTCAAAAAATTTTATAAAGCCCAGCAGTGCCAGAAAATAATTTTTATTCAAAATATAACGGTAAGTGAAAGTTGTGTGTTGCGCATACCAGATCTTTCCCTCGTAAATCTCAATAACAACAACTTATACTGTTGCTGACATACTTTAGAACTATCTCTGAAGACTAAAAGAGTATCGTTCAGAAATAGATAGTGCAGCTTCGGACAGTAGTTGGGATCCCGGTAGGCGGGATGGTGAAGGAGGAGGTGCAACCTGCTCCGCCCACGGGGGCGGTTGGCGATTTCGACAGGAGGGGGTCAGTGGGTACGAGGAAGCCATTGATATCCTATGCTAGGGGTACTTCTAGGAGCTGCTCTAGTTTAGGGCGCTCTAGCACCAGGGAGGTAGAGAAAGATCGGAGAGTCCAAGTTCGTTAGTATGTGAATAAGTAATAAATACAAAGAAAAATCTTCTTTTTCCTACATTTTGTATAACTGGCTAACATGAGTTCAATGATGGTATATAGAAGGGGACAGTAGTGGATCCAGAATTTAATTTAATGGGAGGTTTGGATATATATACATATATATAATTACGGCGGCATAAGCGAAACATGACACACACAAAAATCCTTAGATATGCCCATCAATGGTGTGATTACCCAATTAAAAACGTCTGCCAAGTAAAGTCAGTATAGCTTCCTCACCGTTTCCGTTGTATATTACAAGGTATACAATTTTTCGTATGAGAATAAAATCTCTGAGAGAAGCAGAATCGGAATAGCCGATTACAGTTACCCTTCAACATTCAACAAAAGAATGTCGTATTTAAAGATTCCATACTTGATTATGCTTAATAAAAGAAACAAAAACAAAATGCATACTGAACATGAATTTCAATACTGTTAGTGCAAAAGGTCTTACGTAAAAATGTATTTATTGTTTTGCAAGAGTGCATAAAAACTCATTATTTCTTTATGCTTTATTAGAATAATTTCATATATTATTGTCATCTGCTATTTTCCATATTAGCAGACTACTTATATAAGTTGCAGCCTACAAAATGGCACCATTAATACACCTAGAATTAAAGTTGAAAATTTTTACATTCGAACTTTTGCTCTGATAATAGTGAAATACACTACCGGATCCAGGTTTAATTTTGGGAGAGGGACTTCAGCCCGAAAGATTATATATATATATAAAATATATATATAAATATATATATATATATATTTATATATATATATATATATATATATATATATATATATATATATAAACGAATATATATAAGATTTCTAATTATCTTCAACATACTTCTCGCTATGTGTATATATATACTTTATTTTATTTTCTCTTCTCCTAATCTTTACGCATAAACACTTAAATATCTTAGGGAACATATGTATATCATTATTTGTTTTTTTATATATTTTTTTGTTTTAGTTTTTACAATTTCTTTCCCTACATATTAATAGTTATTATAATTTTTTTTAAATTTTTATATTCCATCACTACAAGGCTTTACCTATAAAATTGATTTTGCGTTCCTTTCTGATTTCATTCAGTGATTATTATGCAATTATTTTAGCTCCAATATTGTAGTACTGAACCCCTATTACCCAACTGTCCTCGTTAATTTATCCTAAGAGGTTAATTAATACTTAATGTATTACATGTATTTTGTCATTATTCATTGTAATACGACTAAGCTTTTTTTAATCATTAGTAATATGCTAAATAATAGCATTACTTCAGTAACACATTCAAAAATCAAAACGAATGATAAACCTTTTGCAATAGCACATCTAAAAAGAAACTAGAGACCATATCTTTGCTCCTAATTGTCCGATTTTAACGAATTTTTTTTTTTTTTTAGGAAATTCCGCAAACTTTTAAAAAACCATATACAGTATTCACAAAAATGTGTATACTTCTTGAGTTATTCGGAATTTAATTTTACCATCCCTCGTAACTTTTTTTTGAGCTTCTTTTCGTTGAAGTATGTTATATAGATAAATTTAAAGGACGTAGAGAAAATTAGTTTAGCAAAGTTTCATTAAAATCGGTACATTCGTTTAGGCGCTACAGTCTATAGCAATGCAGGTTTTTCGGCCGCCATTTTGAAACAAGAAGGCGAAGAGTAATGTCGTTGAAGGAGGATCATCCTCTGATGACCTGTGATTTTATGTCCAAATTTGAAAAAAATCGGTCCAGTAGTTTCGGAAAAAATGTGCGGACGGCGGACAGCGGACTAGTAGTGCATATATAAGAGAAAATGGTGGACAGAATTCAATAAAATTGACACTACGTTATTTTTTCACCAAAGTCTACCTCTTATCTAAATCTGAGCCAAATCGAACGAGCCCTTTCTGAAATATTGGCATATCTAAAAATATACGTTTGCGCGTGCGTAAGCGGAAGTGCCGGATGGAATTTGATAAAATTGATATGGGATCATCTAAGCACCAATCAGCATAATCCCTGAAAATTTCATGAAGATAGGATGAACGGTACTAGGTGATATGCCCGTCACATCGATTTGACTACAGACAGACAGACAGACGGACAGACAGACACCGAACCAAATGTGATCCTTGATGTCTGAAACGTAAAACGCGAGTAAAAATTTTCGATTCTGAACAAACAATTTTTTTTAATCTCTCGCACGAACACAATGCTTCCCTACCTTCGGTAGTGAGGAAGCAAAATATATATATATTGTAACATCTCTCTTATATTTTACAAATAATAATAATAATATAATCTCGGAAGATCACTTTAATACTATTAGGATACTTTATAAATAAACAAGAGGTTATTAAATAATAACAAAATTATAAGAGTATTAATATATTTTATTAAACTTTATAATCACTTTATCTCATGCATGGGTTACTGACATTCAGATCAAAACACTCAGACAAACTAAAATTAACTATACTAAACACTGTTTGATTTTAAAATAAAATCAAATATGAATTGGCAAGCTAAACCTTTTTTCCATATACACAATGTTTCTTCCTTTGTAGCACAAAATTCATTCGTTTTCAAACACTTTTTTAAGTTCTGCCAAAAACAACTTCCAAACTGGTGATAATTTTACTAACTAATATTCTTCTACTCAACTCAAGCTCCATGGAAAATCCTCTCTCTAGTAATTCCAAACACAGGCGGATCTACGGGGGGGGGGGGAGGGGTTCGGCTACCATTTTGAAGGTTAAAGGTAGATAGTAATGTCGATGAAGGAGGATCATCCTCGGGTGAGCTCTGATTTTATATCCAAATTTGAAAAAAAAAATCGGTCCAGTAGTTTCGGAGAAAATGCGCGGACGGCGGACGGACAAAAACATTTGTATTCGTTTTTCGAATTATACGGATTCTGAAACGTGAAACCTCAAATTTTGAGAGGGGGTTCGGTTTTTGAATTTTTCGGTGGATCACAATGGTTCATTATTAAAAATAATAAACCAAAAATAATTGCTGAATCCGCCATTGATTCAAGCTGTTCACCCATAAAATCGTTTAAAATCCATAAGCGATCAACCTGAACACACATCCCTTTTTGTGGCTTTGCCGTTGTGTTAATTAATTATAATAAATACTATAATTATTGAATGTTGGTTTTTCCCTCATCAATCTTAATAACACAGACATTTACTGCTGCTGACATACTTTACAAAAAATGGTGTTTTTTTGTCGAAGAAACACCATTTCATATAGATAGTCAATTTCTTTCCTTTTTTTTCTAAATAATTATCGTTATATGTATATGAATAAAAAACCTTTCTGGCTGAAGTCCCCCCCCCAAAAAAAATTAAATCCTCGTTCCGCTAGTGATTCCGAACAACTAGTCTCTCTGCCAAACAACAACTTTCAAGATGGTAATATTATTACTGGGTTTTACCCACTGGAACCAGGATCACTTCTCCTATCCTCTCTTCACAACAACTGCTTGCCAAAACAAAAACCTTTCTCCCTCTCCTCTTTGGGGTTTTCCTTCTTGGGAAACTATAGAGAAGCCATTTTCTTTTTCCTGCATTAGTAGAACTAGATTAGCTTGCCTTTTAATTGTTCAATTTGATTTATTAAACCCTCTTTAATCACTTCCAGTGTATACATTGCAATATATATATATATATATATATATATATATATATATATATATAAAACCAAGTGATAACGATTTGAATGGAAGATATGGATTAAAATATCTCAGAAACTAAAAAATCCGACCTGCATACTGTAAGCGAGAGAAAATTTTAGCATTTCGTCCTCTTTATAATAAGCTGTTATTTATAATTTATATTTCATGTTATTAATCTCGCCTTGTTGATGATTTCGCTACTATCATGTGGTCTAATGTACACATCTTAATTTTTTCTATATAAAAAAAAAATATTTTGAGGTATTCTTAACACGAATAAAAAGCCAGAAAATATCTATCAGGCACCATTTCATGTAAAATTTGTGTTGTGGGTCAAAAAACGAGATGTTTTTTTGACATTTTGAGCATTTTTTTACCATTGCCTGATTTTTTTTTAATCGTAGTAATATTTATAAAATTTTCTAAATTAGATCTGTTTAAAATATAATATTACCATGATAAGATAATATATTTAATAATTTCCTTTTTTTTTTTAACTGATTTCTGATATATATTTTTAGCCATATTCTATCCGATAACAGCAGATTTTTTTTTTTTTTTTTTTTTTTAAATTCCTCTTATTTGAGAGAGATAAGATTGTGCATGATAAGAAAACAAGGCATTTTATTTTAATGTTGTAGGTTCATGCTTATGTGGTTAAACAATTTTTTATGCTCAGAATCGAATGTTTTCATTCGTATTTTTCGTTGTAGACATCAAAGATCAAAGTCATTGTCCTGTTAAAGGACAATGACGTTATCTCCACCCAAAGAGATTAATTTATTTTTTAAATTGTTTTATATTAAGTACCTAATATTTGAATTTTATATCATTCAACATGTCTCCAATTTAGTTGCTTTATTAATAGACTAAAACTAATTATTCTCACAAGCTTTGTAATAATAGCTTCAGTTACCAGGCACTGCTTATCCTAGATAACACACCTCTTCTCTCTCCCCCTCCCTTGCTACAACTTTTATTCTCCTTTCAACACTTTTGGAGAAAGGTACTACTTTTTTTATTTATTTCTGATTTCAGCTTTCTCAATTTCTTCCCTCCTTCCTTTCATTCCTTTTCTCTGCTTTTAACTCTTTATTATATTATACTGGGACAACATCCGTGCTGGGCTATGCTGATGATCTGGTACTGTTAAGCGAAGACGTGGAAACTATAAAACTAAATACGACAACGTTAATGAAAGCCGGTAAAAAACTAGGACTCGAAATAAACGTGTATAAAACAAAATATATGGTTAGCTGCAAAAATGGCGATACTACTGGTGATATCGCTATAGGGTAATATGTTTGAACAGGTAGATAAGTTTAGGTATCTAGGTTCTACGATAACTAGAAAAAACGAAATTGAAGAAGAGATTAAGATTAGACTGAAGGCGGGAATGCTTGTATTTTTCTGTGACAAAACTACTCAGTTCACGCTTCTTGTCCCGGAACTTAAAAATTAGAATCTATAAAACAATTATCTTGCCTACAGTTCTTTATGGATGCGAAACTTGGCCGCTTACATTAAGGGATGAGCAGCGTCTTAAGGTTTTTGAAAATAAAGTATTGCATAGAATATTCGGACCGAAGAAGGATGAGTTAACCGGAGAGTTCAGACGGTTACACAACGCCGAATTGCGTGAACTGTATCCGGGTAATATAATTGAGGTAATTTCATCGCGACGAATCAAATGGGCTTGTAAAGTTGTTGGGCTTAGTAACGAGAGAATTCCTAAAAGGTTAATATTTGCTGTGCTGAATGGTAAGCGTCCGAGGGGTAGACCGAAGCGAAGGTGGGAAGATTGAATTAGAGCCGATCTAAAGGGACTGGGTTTGGACGGCGAGCGGTGGAGGGAGGTGTGTAATAAGCGATTGGTGGTGTCGGCATCGAACCTTCGGGTTCGCTAAGCCTTTTATTATTATTATTATATTATACATTGTCTGTACATCTTGATAGACTTTACAATATCTCAATTTTCTGTCTAACTACTCCATTCTCAATGTCTTAATTTTACTATTTATTTTCATTTCTTATATAACTTCATATTTCTTTTTTATGTTTCACATTTTATTCTAAGATTCCCATTTTAACAGTTATGTCACCCTTTTTGATTATGCTTACTTCATCATTCCACACTTTGTAACGGTTATTATTATTTATCTCTTAGTTCTTACTATTGTCATTATTCTAACAGTTTCATTTTACTTTAATTTTTTTATTTTATTTATTTATTTTTTATTTATATTTTTTTTTACCATCACTACTTATGTTTCTCGTTATCTGGTTATTTTCTTAGCCCTGATGAACACCTGAACTTCAGGTCGAAACGTCGGCATATGTAAAAATAAATATTATCATCTATTTTTGCCTTCTTTTTTGACTGACCACCCCAAATATCTTTCTCTATCTATTAAGTCATATTAAGTGAAATTAGGCAATAATAGTTTTAACGATAATTTTTTTTTGTTGATAAAACATGGTTATATTTTACCATTTGGCGAGGCTTCAGCCCGAAAGGCTCCCTTTGATCCGTCTGTGCTTGTGTGAATGTACTTTCAGAGATCTATTCAATTACTCATATTTAGAGAATAGTTATGATTAGTGAAAACAGATCTAACCTTTGAGCCAGGACCCAAAAATCGATCTAATCGCAGGCGAAGGTTTAAATGTAGATAAATAATAAAAAATGAACCTTGTCTGCCATTTCAGAACCGCTGCTTTCAAAAATGGCGACTAATTTCATTTAGTTATTTTTTAAATTGTGTATATGGGTTCAAACACGTAAAAACCAAAATTTGTAACACGAGTGACCAAGAAAAAAGTTTACACAGCCAAAAAAGCCACATTTTGTCAATATTTTTTTTGTTTTTTGTTGGCCTATAATTTTAAAATCGTGCATCAAAGCAAAAAAAGTACTCTTTAAGTACATTTACTACTTAAATGTACTCGCCCATTCAGTACCAATAGTTTTAATGTAGGCTACTTAATCTGCACAATATTGTTAATTTCCCGTTTGCTGGAAATTGATTGGAGCACCCAATTTGTGTCACAGGCATCAGTAGTCAAAACCCTACAAAATAAAAAAAGAAGCAACAAAATGGGTTCTCAAGTTCCTGAGAAAATCTTGGCACAAACTGACAGATAGAGCAATGCCTAAAAATGTGTTTTTCGGACTCATGAGGCTCTGAAACGTACAGATCCGTCGAAAACCACATAACGAAAATTTGATACTTCGCAATACATATAAATATGGTTCTTATGATAAACCTTGTATTTTATTTTTTTTTTAAACATATCGTAGGGCCCTATTCACTAAAAAATAAATTGAAAAAACAATAATTTTGTTTTTAAAAATATATATATAAGGCGCTTATCGTGAGCCTATTTACTGATAACATAAATTTTTAAAAAATAAACATTTTTTTTTTTTCAAAAACAACGTTTTCTTTGCGTTAAAAAGAAATGTATTATGCACTTTTCCCTTTTTTATGGCCGTGCTTATTGATGTCGGGATTCCCAATGATAATAATATAAGCTCCACTGTTGGAGAAAAACTGAGAAAATACCAGGAACTGGCAATCGAACTGAAGGAATTATATCATTTGGGGAACGTCACCACCACTCCAATTATAATATCCTCCAATGGATTGATACCAAAGACAACAGTGGCAGGCACGATCGGATTAAAATTACCTCTTGAAGTGCTGAAAGAGTTAATTTATTATTAGCCATATTTACACCAATTTAAAAAAAAAAATTGTCACTTAATGACTATTCATCACAATGACGACTTTTCGGCACGTCGAGCCATTTTCAAGTCTAAAAATTTTTTTTTCATTTACAATCATATATTAACTTTAACATATTTCAAATTATAAATATTCTTATCATGTACCTAAAATACCCATCATGTACCTGTCATTTTCACTTATGCGAATTGCAAGCGTCAACTCATAATAAAATTCCTTATTATTGTCATGTTCACCTTTAATTATTTAACAACATTATTATAACTCAATTCTTTAATATTAAATGATTCAAAATAAGTTAAAATTACCTTGTTTCTGTGTCACCCACATGTCATCCATCTCATTTCTATTCAGTGACTGGTTATTCTTAAGGAGTAGGGGAAGACTATTTATTATAAACATATATAATGCTGTTACTCAATATTACATGTGGATCTATTTTAAGTAATATTAGCTGATTTATTTCAAATTTTGATTTTTTCAATTGAACTAGCGTAAAAAGTATTCATATTATCCACGTCTGTATGATTATTTACTGAGTTTTTTAACACTAAACATACCATAACGGGTCAAATGACCCATTTTGAACTTTTCCATTGAAAATGCACGTATAATTTTATTGCGTTTGCACATTTGACTTCATGACTTTTTCTAAGTAATTAATGTACAGTTATAAAAATATTTTTGTTTTGTTTATTCTGAGTAATCCTTGTTGTATACCGATATCTACCACAACAGGTCATTTGACCCGGAGAGAATTTTTTTGTTTTATGAGATTATCTAGTCATATTTGTAGTCAGTAAGTTGCACATTCTTCCAAAGACTGTTGCGTAAAGTAGTTCAACGAAAATAGCTCAGAATAATTTCAAGAAAATATCAAATTTTAGATTGAAAATAGCTTTTAGTGTAAGAAAAAGTGGCAAAAATTGAAAGTCTTGGTAAGTACCTATCTTATATTTTATTTTGATAGCTATAGTAATACAGATCATTTTTTACCCAGAAAAATGTCGAAGCAAACAAGACAGTACAAGTTCTTAGAAGATATAAATAATATTGGCGAAGAGTTTTCAGAAATTAGTGAAGATGAATTTTCTGAAAATGAAGATATATCGGTTGCAAATAAAAATGAGTTTGATTCTACAGATACTGACGATAAGAGGAAAATATTGTGAATGTATGTAGTGGCGAAAAAGAATAAGATTACTCACAAGTTCGGAAGAAAGTGAAGTAGAAATAAATGAAGAAAATGTTGCGAATGATGGATCTGTTTGGCAACAAATGCAAGTAGGTGGCACACCTGGAAGAGCACCACTTCATACATTTTTGTTTTTGTAATATAAATGCTCAACATACTATTTTGTTTAATCATAATAAATTTAATTTATATTTTTATTTCCTTCCTAACATCCATATTTCATACATTCAAGCATGATACATAAAGTCGGGTCATTTGACCCGCTATGGTAGAAATAGGTATATATTAAGTCTTGGTATGATTAGTGTTATGTTTTTAGTTATGTATATTGCTTCTTTAATTCTAAGTTTATTCGTATTTCTTTCATTATGTAGGATTTTGGCATTTTTGAAATCAAATTCATGTTTAGTTTGCATATTATGTTGAGAGAGTCCAGTAGCTAATTTAATTTTTGTGTTTTTTGAATTAAAATTTTTTTTTATGTAGAGATGGTTGACCGTTGATATGATATGAGAAGGAATTAGTCGAGGGTGCGGTCAAATAAATAAAAAAAATTAAAATATATAAATAATTTTAATTTTTGCCGACGTTTCGACCCACTTTGCAGGTCGTCTTCAGGGGCACAACGCTCTAAATTTGAGGCACGACATGTTGAGAGACGTTCTTGCTATCCACAGCGATTATTTTTCATGGCTTCCTGTAACCATTGTCGGATCCAGGATTCCTGGTCATGTAAATAGATGTTGATCAAAATCTAATTTTGAAGCTGATGGGCCATTAACTAGGCATTTTAAGTTGAAAAAATGTTTAATATAGTAATTGGATTTAATTCTTCTAATATCCCTCGATGTTTAGACCAAGATGATCACTTAATTTATTAATCTGCATCACTGGAAATCGGAATAACCCATTTCTCAGCTCTATAATTGAACAAGGCATTCTTCAATTCTTCAATTGAACACGGCATTTATAGAGCTGAGAAATGGGTTATTCCGATTTCCAGGGATGCAGATTAATAAATTAAGTGATCATCTTGGTCTAAACATCGAGGGATATTAGAAGAATTAAATCCAATTACTATATTAAACATTTTTTCAACTTAAAATGCCTAGTTAATGGCCCATCAGCTTCAAAATTAGATTTTGATCAACATCTATTTACATGACCAGGAATCCTGGATCCGACAATGGTTACAGGAAGTCATGAAAAATAATCGCTGTGGATAGCAAGAACGTCTCTCAACATGTCGTGCCTCAAATTTAGAGCGTTGTGCCCCTGAAGACGACCTGCAAAGTGGGTCGAAACGTCGGCAAAAATTAAAATTATTTATATATTTTAATTTTTTTTATTTATTTGACCGCACCCTCGACTAATTCCTTCTCATACAATTTTTTTTTTTTTTAAATTGGTGTAAATATGGCTAATAATAAATTATTTGAAAATAAATAGTATGCACCGAAGAAGAATTGAGTAATATTGTGAATATATATATATTATTATACACATGACATAGGCTAGTATTGAGGTTAGTAAGGAACCTCCAATCCTCCAGAGACGGGGGACTAAGGACGAAGCAACAGGACGAGGAGCGGATTGGTCTAGTGACCTTGAGTTGGGGTAGGTTATCCGCCCCCGAGGACGATCGATGGCCCTTGGACCACTCCTTCATTAGCTCCGGGTGTGTTGACATCATTCTCTGACCCGGGGCGTGGCGCCTGGCCACTCCCACCCTCTAGGGACGTCTTCCGTGGGAGGGGCTCTTCTGCCACCGCTGTCTTGGATGGCCGCGGTGCATCCGCTGCATAAGGGTTCGGTGGAGAAGAGGATGTGATGTGTCCTGAACCATAGGGTAACAGAGTTAGCTTCCTTATCTGGATCTTAGTCTTCATGTACTTCAACTGTAAGAGGAAAGATGAGTTGTATTACCAACCAACTCTCTTCAGGTTGAGGGCAAGATTCATTCTACAATGTTTTTTTTTTTTTACATAAATATATATCTTGATTACAATGTACAAGCAGATTCAAGAGGTAGAAAGGTAGAGGGGGGGGATTCAAGCAATGGAAAATTACTTAGTGAATATTTAATAGTTGACCGTTGCATTATAAAGGAAGGAGATGGTCCGGGGTTCCGGTCATAAAAAGGCTAAATAGTGATAAAACTATTTTATTGAAAGCCAACGTTTCAATCCCTCCCTGATGAAGACCTGCAAAGTCGGGTCGAAACGTTTCCTTTCAATAAAATAGTTTTATCACTATTTAGCCTTTTTATGACCGCAACCCCGGACCATCTCCTTCCTTTGAAAATTATTTAGATTTTTCCTTTTTCTTTTTTTTTAAATTCGAGATATTGGTATCAGTGATTCATACCGAAAATAGCTAGGTTATTTCAGAGTGTTAGAATAATAAAAAAAATCTCGTGAGGGCAACACACAACTTTCACTTACCGCTCAACTTTGAATTGATCAATTGATCACTAGCGGATCCAGGATTTAATTTTTGGGGGGGCTTCAGCCCGAAAGCTGTTTTTTTCATAAAAATAACGATAATTACTTTGGAAAAAAATAAATAAACTAACTACCTATATGAAATGGTGTTTAAGTGATTCCTAAAGCCCTTTTAAATGTAATTACACAAACAATAATACTTTAAGAGATACTTTTTTAATATTTTTTACAGTGAAACATAGCTATATTTTACCATTTTGGGGGGGCTTCAGTCCGAAAGCTCCCCCCCCCCCGTAGATCCGCCCTTGCAATTGATTATGGATTGTAATAAAATTATTAAACTACATTAAATATATTTAAGGTTATAAACATATGCATGAAATGATTTTATATTTTACTTATTATTTCACACAAGTACAATGAAATAGTTATTTAAACTATGTCATTATCTTTATTAGGTGGATTTTTTTTTATTTCTTTATGACATTTACAACTGTATTACATAAATACATCAAGTAAATTTGGACATAATTGTTATAATGACATGAATACACTTGCTGAGTAACTACCCAATGGTAGCAATCATTAGGAGATCACGGGGCCATCTTCTTTTCAGACGCCTCGGAGGGTTATCAGGAATTGAAGAGGAAGCAAGGTTAGAAACGAGATGGTTGGGATGATTCTGAAGTTTATTATGGAAGGATAGGTATCTGGATTGGGCCAGATCTGAAACACAAGAAACATTAAGGTCGTTATGGATGATTTTATTAGTGACAAAGTAGGGAGCATTGAGAATTTTACGAAGGATTTTGGATTGTAAGGTTTGGATGCGAGAGGAATTCGATGGTTTAGTGGAGCCCCATAGCTCAACTCCGTAAGTCCAAATAGGTCTTATTATAGTCAAGTATATGAGTCTTTTGTAATTAATGGGAAGTTTAGAGCGTTTGTCTAGTAAGTGCTGAAGTAATCGGAAACTTTGAGCGGTTTCTTGTCGTTTCAGTCTAGTATGAGGATTCCAAGTTAGTCGTTTTTCCAGGTGGAGTCCTAGGTAGGTGGATTTAAAATATTTTTTTCAAACTTAAAAATATTTTAAAAGGTTGCATTTAGTTAGTAAATTTCATTTAATTTCCTTGAAAACATGTGATTTACGTTAAATATTATAAGTTTTCAAAAAATATTATTTATAATTTTTTTGCCAATCTTCGTTTCCTTTAACAACTTTCTATCTTCGATATTGTTTTTTCTAAAATTCTCCGCTTTCCAACGATCTCCGATTATACGTATATCTTCGGACTAGTATTTTCAGAGATTCGTTTTCGATCTGGATATCATTTTTATTTTTTTTCTCCTTTATTCAATTATCAAATTCTTTCAAAAGTTATATTTAGCATTTTTTCATAACTTTTAATAATGAGAGATAATTGATTATTTCAAATAAACCATATTAAAGGTACTTTAGAGGAAGACGCATATGAACATTCGGCATTTAAGCCCTGTAAAATGACATCAACGGGGATATTAAAGACCACTTAATTATACAATGATACACTGAGTTTAATCAAAATCGTTAGAGTTGTTTTTCAGAAAATTGTAAAAATGTGTTTCAGCGTTCACATAAAGTGGCACTTCCGGTTAGCCTTAACGAAAAAGTTGCTGTCACATCCTGCCCATATACAAACCTTAAATACTTAATATCAATTTCGTACTGCTAACACATACACACAGAGACCATTTTGCGACAGTTGGTTATTTGCACTCAGGGGATTTCAAGACATGTATTTCCGTTGGAAACTGATATTCGAAAATTTTCACGATCGCAATACTTACTCTTCTATACATTTGATATATACGTAAGTGAAAGTAAAAACAAAAAACATAATAATATGGTTATTGAATTTATTTTTTTCACATTAAATAAACAGAAATGGATCCAGGGTTTATTGTTATTATTGTTTTTTGAGGATGCTAATGCTAGATATCTAGGTAAAAGATACATTGTAGCAACAGGGGCAGAGTCCTTATTTGATTAAATTTTACACAAAAAGTTACAATTAAAATTTAATTTTATGCCTTCATTTATGGGGAAGCTGGTCCTTCTCCCAAAGTAAAAATTAAATTGAAATAAAAGGTTTTTTTCCTTTTCTTATCCTCCATAATTTCATTTTACCTATTTACATATGTAAATATAATATGCACATATATTCCGCTAGATTTGACCTTGTGTGCCCATCTCCCCAAGGTCGATGGCGCACAAATCTCTCCTCTCCTCTTTCCACGAAATTTTATTACTCCCTGTTCTTAAAAACAATGCAAGTAAGAGAAGAGTTAGAAAAAATGCAGATCATATATAATTACTCTTGCTGTGGTCTCTTCCATGTTTTTACATTTGTCTCATGGTTAAAACTTTTAGTATCAAAAATTCAACCTCGCCGAAAAGTCTCCTCTCAAAAATTCAAAAACCCGTCAAAATGTGCCCCCCCCCCTCAAAAATTTAGTAACGCAATTTGTTCCATGAAATTCCCTTCTGGGCACCCCTGCACTGCCACAGGGTATCTTGAAATAAATGTATAAATGTAAACAATAATGAAAAATTGAAAACAGTACAAGGGAGGTTTTTTTTTTCCAAAGAACTGCTTAAATATTATTTTTTTAAAAGTAATTACCGTTTCTTAAGCTAGTAATAAATGACTTATTTTTAAAAATAAATGACACAAAAATTAAATTCAAAGGGAGGGAAGGGAGACTTTCGGGCTGAAGCCCTCACCAAAGTGGTGAAATGTAACCATGTTTTATAGATATATATATTTTTTAAATCATCTCTTATAAAATTATTGTTCATTTAGTTACATTTAATAGGACTTCAAGAATCATTTTATGGGTAGTTAGTTTCTTTTTTTTTTCCCAAAGTAATTATCGGGATATATATAGGAAAAAAAAACCTTTCGAGCTTAAGCCCTCCCCCCAAGATTAAATCCTGGATCCGCTAGAAGTGACAAGTTGGTATTTCAACACAAGGATACCCATAAGGGGATTTTATGGTGCAAGTTACGCCATCAAAATTTTTGAGTGGGGCAATTTCAACGTGGTTACGAATTTTCGGAATTAAAAATTTCAGTCGTCGTCAACCTATGATTTCTTGTTCTACAGTATCCTTTAACAATACTCCACTTATCCGAGCAAATCCGATACCTAGGACTCCACCTGGACAAACGACTAACTTGGAATCCTCATACTAGACTGAAACGACAAGAAACCGCTCGACGTTTCCGATTACTTCAGCACTTACTAGACAAACGCTCTAAACTTCCCATTAATTACAAAAGACTCATATACTTGAATATAATAAGACCTATTTGGACTTACGGAGTTGAGCTATGGGGCTCCACTAAACCATCGAATTCCTCTCGCATCCAATCCTTACAATCTAAAATCCTTCGTAAAATCCTCAATGCTCCTTACTTTGTCACTAATAAAATTATCCATAAAGATCTTAATGTTCCTTATGTTTCAGATCTGACCCAATCCAGATACCTATCCTTCCATAATAAACTTCAGAATCATCCCAACCCTCTCGTTTCTAACCTTGCTTCCTCTTCAATTCCTGATAACCCTCCGAGGTGTCTGAAAAGAAGATGGCCCCGTGATCTCCTTATGTAGTCATATCATTAGAGTGCTACCATTGGGTAGTTACTCAGCAAGTGTATTCATGTCATTATATCAATTATGTCCAAATTTACTGGATGTATTTATGTAATACAGTTGTAAATGTCATAAAGAAATAAAAAAAAAAATCTCTATTATCTGTATTATTGTATGAATGAGAACTTATAGCCTTAATACTTATAGCCCTCCGAAAGTGGCTGATTATATTATATTATTCAATAAATAGAAGTTCTAAATAAATTCTATTAGTGACAGGTTGGTATTTCAACACTAGGGTACCCAGAAGGAGGTTTTATGGCGCATGTTACGCCACCAAACTTTTTTTTTTTGGGGGGGAGGGAGCATATTTCAATGGGTTACGAATTTTCGAAATGAATAGTTTCAGAATAAGTGACAAGTGGAAAACATGGATTTTTCGAATTTTACTTTTTTTTTTATCTGCTTTTAGAAAAGGTGAGTAATAAAATATCTTGGGAGAGGAGGGGGTTTCTTACGCCATCGACCTCGGGGGGGATGAGCACTCCTGTTTCAACATTCTGAAAGAAAGCGATTACGACAGAAAAAATTCTCCATTCTCAAATTAGCTTAAAACATTATCTCTTAAAGTATTATTGTTCGTTTGATTACATTTAATAGGACTTCAATAATGGAGTGATTTAAACACCATTTTATATAGGTAGTTAGTTTCTTTCTTTTTTTCCCAAAGTAATTATCGTTATATATGAAAAAAAAAGCTTTCGGGCTTAAGCCCTCCCCCCAAAATTAAATCCTGGATCCGTAAGAAGTGACAGGTTGGTATTTCAACAAAGGGGTACCCATAAGGGGATTTTATTGTGCAAGTTTCGCCATCAATATTTTTGAGGGGGAGGGGGGCAATTTCAACGTGGTTACGAATTTTCGGAATAAAAGTTTCAGAACAAGGTACAAAGGAACATTGTAACCAAGATTAAGTAAGCACTGGAAACAAAAACTTTTCTTTCCTGTGCCAGATTACTAATTGATATTTTAGCATGTGCATGTGCTCTTACATCTTAGATCACTTGTATCTTGACTATCTTTTCTAGATGTTTAGATATGGCATGCCATAATACTGTATATAGAATAAGTATCTTTTTTTTGTTATTTGTATTATCTTTATTATCTTAAATATCTTCCTTTTTATCATTAATTGTATATAGTAATTATGTTTGAATTCCCTCTTTTTCCTTGTATTTTATTTCTTTTTATTGTACATAGTATTAATTCTGTAAATATTTCTTTCTGTAAATAGATCTGTTAACGTTTTTGCTGCTTTATAAAAATATCCAACCTAACCCCTTCTCACCTGAGCTAGCATGGTAGAATAAATGATTAATCATGGGTAAGTAACTTTATTCTCTATAATTATCTCGTTAGAGATGAAAGGCTAGTAAAGCCAGGCGCCCAACAACTAAAGATTCTGATATAAAATTATATTTATTAAAAATTGTTTTATTATATTTTTACTTTATCCTTTTTTTGGTCATAACATGATCTACGATTTTTCTAATACTGCTTTCCTTTGATCTGTTTTTAGAAAAGTGAGCAATAAAATATCTTGGGAGAGGAGGGGGGGTAGGTTCTTGAGCCTTCGATTTCGGGGAGGATGGGCACACCTGTTTCAACATCATGAAAGAAAAAATCCTCCATTCTTAAATTAGCTATCTCTTTTCAAATAAACTTCCCATCTTGTAGACTTATGTAAATGAGTTTTTCTTTTTTTTCAGAGGGATGTAGTATTTTAATTTAATTTGATTTCAAATTAGTTTTACTATAAGCCAAAAAATAAATCTTATTGTTCTTTTCCAGAAAAATCAAATAATATTAAAGGCCAAATAGAAAAAAAAAAAAAATTGTGAGAAAGGTATAGGTTAGAATTGAAAATTTCCTATCGTAAAGGACATGAAGACTCCATTCTCAAGACCGATCTAAGGGGAGGCTAATGATTAAAAAAAATGCTAGTTAAGTGTTAGAGCGACAGACCCCGCCCAGGAGGTGGGTGGTCCTGGCACGCCTAAAAGAGGTGGGTTACCCGACCCCCCCCCCACGGCCTCGGCTCTCGGCTCTCTGGCTATTGTAGTTCAACTGCCAATAGCCTTCTGGTGGGCGTTAGTCACTACAAGCTACGCCCAAAATAGTCCCTCCCTGTCGTGCGTCTCTACTTGTCTCTACTTAACGCCTCCTCCTTCATTTAAATTCAGTTTACATTTTTCATTATAACTATTGTATCACATCAGCATAATTGAAGTCACCCAGAAAACCAAAGTATTGAAAATATAATATCGATCGAGCGTAGGGATACCCTTATTTGAGACTACTGCTAGAGCCCAGCCTTAATAGAGGTAGTTAACTCTCTCAATCTTTATTATATTTATAAGATGAAATGACCTCAAAGCAACTCAAGGAAGAAATTTGTGAAGAACAAGAGGTAAGTTGAGGTTAGAGGGAGGAGCTTGTGTCTGTGTGTGTGTGTGCGCGAATTGAAGTGAAATCCATATTTGGGAGGGGTCTATTGGTGACGGGTTACGCCTCTTTTTCCAGGAGCGGAAAGGACTGCCCTCCCCGTTGGCGTTGCTTGCGGCTACGTGCAGCAAAATAGGGGAAGAGCAAAGAATTTCTGAGGAAAGTGATTCCAGTGAGGGCAACGTGGCTACCCAAGCTGAGAGGGACCCGTTGTCCCTCAGTCCGCAATCGCAGCAACCACAAGTAAGTGACAGAATTATCAACAATATGTATCCCACATTTCTGGCACATCATACAATCTTGCATAATGGCTTACATATGTTCAACAAAACATAACCTGTCACCCTATGATAAGTGTATTTTACTTCCCTTATCAAAAACAACCCAACTGCAAAAATAAATAAAAACAATTACTTCTACAAGTCTATTTCGATACTCATCTATTATGAGGACTTCTCTTAACACGATTCCAAATATCAGCTATTCAATAAAAATAATTGAATAACTTACAACATATGTTTATTTACCATCAAAAACTTACATATGATCAAATATATATAAGTTAAATTCAGCTGTAATTAGCATTAATATATGTTTTATAAGCCCTATATAGAGTGTAAATATAAGCGAGCGTGTTGCTTGCAAATCGCAACTTGGAAGGCTCATGCCTGAACCTAAAGTAATATGCCCCAAGAGCTGCTTGACAGTTAAACTTTAGTTTCAGAAAGTTTTCCATTTGACTTTTATTTATTTATACATATCTTTTATAAATCATGTATACGATTTGGTGTAACATTGATTCATTTACTGTTTCTTAGTTTAAAACTATGAGAAAGATAATGATACCAGAATTCTGAACATTGTGTCTATCACTGATGCAATATAAGCTGTCAGAATTTCTTTTGTTTTTCACCAACAATTTACTAATTGATTGAATGCAAAAGAAAAAAATTAATAAAAGACTAAACTTATTGAAAAATCCATTCCAAAGATCCACCATTTTAACTAAAGCTCTGGTTAATATTAATTTAGATAATTTCTATTGAACTGTTTATAATCAGTAGGTTTACCTTAGTTCAATTACCATTGCATCATAAGTAACCTATTTTTCAATTATATTCTCTACATGATACAAAGAAAGAAAATGTCTTATCATTCCTCTTGTTTTTGTTTATTATTTTCCTTTCCTGATCCACATTAACAGTGTTTCCAAACAAAGTTTCAAATCCGAAAGAGAAGTTCTATACCTTTCACTCTTCTTTGGCTTACAGTTTATAATGTTACTTCTCCATCTTGCATTATCTGTGAAGTATAATTATTAAATACCATCTCCTCCAGAATAATAACTTTTTCTTGAAGAAAAGAAAAAATGAACTGCAGTTTCTTTATCATAAATTGTTCTATAAAATGGCTTTATATGAGCCTTTCAGTTGACAGAATGATTGTATCCATTATCAGTATCTTTGAATTAAGTAATTTTAGCCATATTTCTAGTTGGAAAATTTATATCTGTAAAGACAGTGAGTAAGCTAATTCCAAAGTAGGTGATTGCAGTGTCGAAATATAAAACTGTGAACAAAGGTATAGATTTTCTCACTAGAAATATCACTAAAATCAATAATAAAAAATGTTGAAATTGGAATTAGTCATTGTGTCACCTGAAAAACTTATATAGTGCATATTAAACTTGTAATAACACAAGGTTAGTATTATAGAATACCCTGACAATAACTATTTTACGTATCTAGGAAATGAAAGTATTACATTACTAATTCCAGTGAAGTGATTATTAAATTTATTATTCATGGAATCACTGATATTAAGAACCATATCATGAGTATCTGTATAATAGACGAGTATCTCTGTTCTATGTACTTATTATTTTATGAGTGAACAAATATTTTGCTTAGTCTTCCTGGTCCCCAAATAATTACAATTTTGTTGAATAAAGAACATCTAATGATAGTACAATACAAAGTGTTAGTTGTTGATATTGCTATTTTTAAGTATTTATTATATTGTGGATGAATAAACTTAGAGGGAAAACAATATAGTCCTGTATGGCAGTCATAAAATAACTTCAAATAGTGGATATTATTTATTAAGCCTATGTTTTAACCCAACAAGTCGAATAGCAACAACAATATCTGTCTTCATCAGTGCTAAAATGAACAAAATACAAACCGTAGAATAATGTAAGAATTATAAGCTTAGATTAATGAGATGTAAACATTGAAAAACTTAACAATTAACTCAGCCATTCCAAACCATCTTTTTCCTCGCTATCCAAACTGTCAACCATTCAATATCTAATAAGAACAATAATAAATAAAGAATAACTACTTTTAGTACACTAGTTGTACGGTAAACACTATTACTTGTTGATACTAGTCTATATTGTGAATTATGAAACTTAACAAATACTTAACTAGACACAATTACTAGAGTTTTACCTGTCACTAAATACTAAATTTGTTGAATAAACAAAAACTATTTTCAGTACAAACTGCTTGTTTTTTTAAGCCTGTAAGAGAGTAGCTTGGTTTTGATTACCTGTGGATATGATGGAGATCATAATCATACGTGAGCACAAGAATTTTGTTCAAAGAATATTGATGTATAATAAATATATTTATTTGGTGATATGATTTCTTATTTTCATCACATTAAAATTCAATTTAAGTATCTAATATTGCACAAAATGCTAAATTCGACTATTGCCGTTTGCAACCATTTGTTTAATATTGGAAAAAGATTCTATAATTCGATAATTAAAATCAAAAACTGCATCTCTCTAAGGAAAGCTTTATGTTCATCTATAACTATCGACAACAATCTAATTCCTACAAAAAACTGTGTATGACTCTACTCAGACTCTACTGAGACAAAATACCCACGTAGGGACATACATACAAAATTAAAAAGTAACTGTCTTCAATCAATTCATAAATGATATAATCCTCTCCTTTTTTTTTTTTTTTTTTTAGTTTAAAACGTTTCATTAGCACATTAATGTGATTAAATATTTTAGATGTATATTTAGATTTTTTTTTTTAATGCACATTTAACAATCATTTATTGCATATTTAGGGAGTGGGAAGGCACTGAGCCTCCAATGTTCGAGGTCCCAGATTGGAATTCTGGCTTATGGCAGATAAATTATTTATTCTGTTTCATCGGTCATGGATCGAGTCGGGAAACCCTCCTAGGGCACACCCATCGTCTATGTAGTGGTTACCCTTAATTAAATATTATATTTAAGGGGGAAAACCTAGCGGTTGAGTTTGATCTCAGTCCTGTCACCTCCTTACATAACCCTTGACCAAGAAACAGTACTTTGCCTAAATAGTGCTGAACCCAAGACCCTTATGGGTGGGTTGTAGTGGTACAGTTTTATTTTTATGAATTATAAAATCTTCTGGACTAAAGATTTAATTTACGAAACAAGCGACTGATCAAAATTATTTACTGACATAAAATATACTGAGATCAATTTGGACATACAGGAGCAGAAATTTAGTGTTCAGGAAAACAAGCACACATAATCTAAATATAAACAATACAATACAAAATTATTAATGCATTAAAGTTTATTTCAAATCACACTATACGTAGTAACTTTTCAACAGAAAAATCTCATATCTGTGACAAAGTACTCTACATTTCACTATTCAACCCAAAGTCATCTCAATTCACTTTACTAAACTTAATGTTCTTAAACTGTCTAGTTAGTACTAGCGATGAGTTACTAGTTTGTAATTAGTTCAGCAAATGACATATTATTAAGAGGTGTTTTTTAAGGGTTATTTACCTATAATTTTCTTATTGTTAACACATTTTTCTAGGTAATCACACTTCAGCAATTCCAAAACCTTTTAACTTTACAACAAGTCAATGGAAATGAACAGAAATATGTTCAAGCGGCAGCTTCTCCTACAGTTTCGGTCCAAGGAGTTCCTGGACAGTACATTCAGGTGAATATATACAGATTATTTTTTATCTGATTACTACATTATTTTATAGATATTTCACAGAGTATTTATCAGTCAGAGATTTAGTGAATAGGACTGGATTATTCGCCAGTAGTGAAAACTGGTATTTTCATGTAATATTATCTTGTAAATTATTTTTAAAAGTGCACTTAAATATATTTAAGCATTTAAAAATATGGACCTTCTAATTGCTTTGGCTTAATTTCACTTACGGTGTAGGAAGAAATTTATCAGAAAAAAAAAAAGGTTTGTTCTTAGATCACACGATAGAAGTGAAAACATCAACAAGACAAGATTAATAAAATATAAAATATAAATAGTAGCTCATTATAAAAAGGATGCTGAACATTTCACTCGCTTACAGTATGCCAGTCCGAATTTTAGTTTCTGAGATGATTCCATAAAACTCGTATAATTTGGTTTTCAACACTATTTTTTCTTTTCCCCTCTCTAACACACAGCGTTGCGTTAAGATACAGTTTTGAATAATAGCTCATTACAAAGAAGATGAAATGCTGAACATTTGCCTCGCTTACAGTATACAGGTCCGCTTTTTAATATCTGAAGTATTTTTATCCATATGTTCAACTAAACTCATTATTTGGTTTTCGAAAATATTTTTTCCTTTTGCCTCCCTAGCAAGTGTCATTTAAGATACAATTTTGATTTATAACCTAATTAGCTGTTGCAATAATGCAAAAAAGTGCAAAACGCCTAAAGAAGTTTTCACTTAAAAAAAAAAAGCAAAATTTATAGGATTATTCAATTTGTTGTATAAGTGAGTTCTATTTTTAAATTTTAAGGGATTTTATTCTCCACTACTGTTAGCCTATACTTTTAACTTTATTAATTTGTTATATTCTTAATATTTAGTTTTAAACTTAGTGAGTATGGCACTGTCAGAAAGTGTCATACTGACTTACTGAATTTTCTTTTATGGCCTGTTATCCTTGTGATTTAAAAGAATCATGCTTCCATCTATTCTTTCACCTTTTGATTACTTTATTATTTTTTCATTCTAGTCCGGAGGGGGAGGTGGAGGAGTTACTTACTCGGTCCTTCAGGGATCACAAGGAGGGGGTATGCAAGCGATTACTGTTGATGGACAGGAAGCTGTGTTTATCCCCTCAAGTACGGGACTCGTTTCACCCCTTAGGGTTCTGCCTGCTGGAGTCTTACCCACTGGAGCACCTTTGACACCTACTACATTATTTCCTGGTAAGTAAATTTTGTTATATAATTTTTCCAATTTTTGTTGTAGTTTTATTTAGTTTTTGATGATCCTTGGGGGCAGAATAGTTGAGCGGGCTAATGCATGTTTTGCTCAAGTGTTAGCCCGCTTAGCTGGTACTGGTACTGGTATAGGTGGGGGACTTAGTCCGGCGAGTGGGCATATTGGTCCGTTTTGCCAACCCCAAAGTTTGATACTACCAGTGGCTGTCTATTGTACCTCTATTCTGTCTCAAACCTTTTTGTTCTTCTAATGAAGTTCAAAAGGTTGGACCATTTTATGGAGGCAGCTTTGCATACTTGGATTCTGTCTGCTCCCAGAAGCCTGTATCTGAGTGATGTAAATCAGTCACATTCTGTTATGAAGTGAAGGGTAGTTTCATGTGCACTTCTGCAGATATTACAAACCTCATCATCCACTATCCGACAGATCTTTAAATGTCTTTTAAGTCTGCAGCGGCCTGTTAGTACTCCGATGATGAGTCGGATTTCTTTCCTAGTTAGGCCCAGCAGCCACTTTGTTTTGGAGGGAGAGGGGCTTTTGATAAATTGCTTCGCCTGTCTAAGCCCAGTGCATTCCCTCCATTCTTTACCTGTTATCTTTCAAGTCCAATCAAGGACTTCTTTCTGCTGATGCTTCTTGGATATTTTTATTGCAGGTTCCGGGCCTATAATAGGAGATTCTGCTCCTTTCCTTGCTAGGTAATCAGCTTTTTCGTTGCCTTTAATTCCCTTGTGACCAGAGGCCCACATTAGTTCCACCCTCTTGGAGCAGGCCAGTTTCTCCAACACCTGTTTGCACTCCTGCACTAGTGTGGAGGTCACTTTGGGAGACTGCAATTCTTGTAGTGCTGACTGACTATCCGAATAGATAGTAATGCCAGCATTCTCGCTATTGGTAACTTCTAAACAGGTGACTGCAGAAAGTATAGCGAACACCTTGCTTGAAATACCGTAGCATGTTTACCTAGTGGCATGCTTAATTCTATATTTAGGTTCTCTATATAGACTCCTGCAACCGTTAAACTAGTAGAGTCTTTCCTTGAACCATCAGTAAAACAGCAGGTAGTCCTTCTGAGTCTATACAGAACCCTGTTCCCAATCTATTATTTTAGGGTACAGGTAGCCCGCTTAGCTAATCTGTGGTGCCAGATGGGTTAGGGGGTCTTGTTACTCCGGCACTAATCCTCCACCCTCTCCCCTGTTTCAGGTAAACCCTGTATAATCCTTATCAGGAATGGCAGGACAAAAAAAAAGTTTCCATTGATTATTTAATGAAATTTACTATCTGTCTGATTTGTGACAAACTCAATCAATTTCATATTTATTTGTAAAAGTGCTGTCTCTGGTGTGCTTTTGAAGAAATTTTAGAATATTTCTTGTACAGTCGAATCTCTATATATATCCAACTTAAAGGTTCCATGAAAAAAAATAATATACGTATGGAAACATTGCAGTTTTTAACCCTTGTCATACTTAGAACAACCAGGGTGAACGCACCAATGATGAGCAGGTTGGACTTTAAATGTAAATAATAAGCTTCCTTGTTGATTTAAAGATTCCAGTTTTTTCTAGATTAGAGAACAATGCTCTCTATTGACTATTGTCTGAAGAAAGTTCCCAAAAGGAAATTTTAAAATGCCTATCGTTGTTGTTTCTCTAGTGATTCTGAGATCAGTGTGTTTCATACCTTCTTACTAACAGTTTTTAGAGTAAGTTGAACATCTATGTTATTTTATCTTTATTGTTATCTTTATAATTAATTAAAGATTTTAGAATTTTTCTGAGGTTTGTCTATTACTGGTACAGACCCCCTGTCCATTACAAGAACAGTTGAATTTCGGGGTGTCCATCACTAGTACAAAGAGGTGTTTTTTTTTTTAATGAATATTATATCTGCATAACTGAAATTTTATCTTCAATTTTAAACTGTTAAATAGAAAAAGGAGACCATAAAGATTTTAAATGTCTGCTGCAGAAATTTATAACTATAATAATTATGGCGGTATAGAAAAAATATGTCCTGAGTTATGTCCATCACTGTTGCGCTTACCCTACAGTAATTTTGAGTTGAAGAGGTAACAAAGACATTTTTTTAGAGCTTTGAAAGTATCAGATTTCAATGTCACTTACCGCTTTGAGAAATTCAAATATCTCAGTGAATGACCAATAGTCAGAAATATGCTAGTGTATAATAAGTGTAAACAGCTGTCTTCTCTCTTTCAAAAGTATTTGATTTCAGAAAAATCTTTATAAATTTCAAATTAAAGGTTTATAATGCTTTAGTGAATATTTAATAGTTGACCATTGCATTATAAAGGAAGAAGATGGTCCGGGGTGGCATTCATAAATAGGCTATATAGTGGCAAAAACTATTTTATTAAAAGCCAACGTTTCGACCCGACTTTGCAGGTCTTCTTCAGGAAGGTGTGTTCAGCTAGGAGTTTCACTTAGAACTCGAAATTGTGTTATAAGTGAAACTCCTAGCTGAACACACCTCTCTGAAGTAAACCTGCAAAGTTGGGTTGAAACATTGGCTTTTAATAAAATAGTTTTTGCCACTATTTAGCCTATTTATGGCCGTCACCCCGGACCATCTCCTTCCTCGTGTAATGCTTTAGTAAAACCAGTTCTCATATATGGTTGTGAGATCTGGACCAAGGAAAAAAGTATTAAAAGATTTGAGAGGGAAACCCTCCATGATAACCGTAATGATCTGGGATCAGAGGACTAACACATGGAGGAGAAAAATCAATCAAGAAATGCTTACAAAACTGCTCACTCAATATCTCAGTATATGAAGGCAAGGGAGTTTAGATGGTTAGGGCATATAGCTACACAACGATAGATGTCTTAATATAGATGAATCAACAACAGAGCTGCATGCAATAAATCTAAATAGTTAGAGGTGTAGAAGAAGGTCTTGGATGATCAGTCTAGTTTAACTAAAAAGTGAAAACAAAATTCATTATGTGTATCTTGATTGGTATATTAGTAGGGTACTTATCCAGTAGCGGGTAGCGTCAAAACCGCCCTTCTTATCTAATCTCATTTTAGATAACCTCCCTTATCTCATCTAACCTAAGTTATTCTGTTGTTTAGTTTTTTTTTCTTGTGCCAGGTGTGAGTTTATTTAATTATGGATGTTGTCACATTGTGGGAATTGCCGTCTTCAGAAGAAGAGGCTATCAAATATTTTCAAGACGCCGGTATATTTGATTATTGTGATGAGGGTCATCAAATGAAGTTCGACGGGAAGATTAAATGGAGATGCTTTCATAGGTGTAATAAAACCGTTACTATAAGGAAAGGAACGTGGTTAGTGGGGTCGAGGATTTCTTTTTTAACGGCTTTAAAATTCATTTATGGGTGGTCCCATAATTTAACTACAATACAGTGGGGGAAAGAGCAGCTCAAACTATCCATCGGAACTGTCGTAGCATGGAACAAATTTTTAAGAGAAGTTTGTGCCCATGACATGTTATACAGGTCGAATAAAAAATTGGAGGGCCTGGCAAAGTCGTCGAAGTAGACGAGAGTCTTTTATTGAAAAGAAAAAATCATATGGGGAGAGTCCTACCTGAGCAATGGATGTTTGGCGGAGTTTGCCAAGAAACAGACAAGTGTTTTCGTGACCTTTTGTTCACAATTTCAATAATATCAATACAATACAATAAATATGAATACAAACATATAATAATATGAATATAATACAATAAATATGAATACCAAGAGCTTATCAGTGTTAAGATTATAAACATTGGCAGATAGCAGTCGGACGCTACTCGCTATTAAATAAGTACCATTACTAGTTTTAAATATATTTTGTTTATTATTTGTATTCTAACTTTCATTATTTATTTATAGGCCAAAATGTCTCAGTACGCCCAAACACTCAAGTTTTGCAAGTTCAACAAAGTATTCCTGTTCAGGTTCCTATATCAACTTCAAATGGCCAGACTGTTTATCAGACTGTTCATTTTCCTTTGCAATCATTTACCAGTTTACCAAATATTTTACAAACTACTGTGATACCTCAAATTTCTCAAGTAAGTGTATCTATTATATTTGTATTAGTTTAGTAACACTTTTTTAACTTGTTTATAATATATTGTTTCTTAAACTATGAAATCTAATTTATTGCTATTAGTAATGTTAAGCTTAATTGTTTATTAACGAACTTCTAACTCCTGTTCAAAAAATAGTAGCAACTTATTTTATGATTTATATATTATAAAAATACTAAATACGACAACGTTAAGATTAAGATTAGACTGAAGGTGGGAAATGCTTGTTAATTTTTCTGTGACAAAACTACTTAGCTAGCGCCTCTTATCCTGGAACTTAAAAATTAGAATCTATAAAACCATTATCTTACCTACAGTTCTTTTTGGATGCAAAACTTGGCCGCTTGCATTAAGGGATGAGCAGCGTCTTAAGGTTTTTGAAAATAAAGTATTGCATAGAATATTCGGACCAAAGAAGGATGAGTTTACCGGAGAGTTCAAACGGTTACACAACGCCGAATTGCATGAACTGTATCCGGGTAATATAATTGAGGTAATTTCATGGCAGTGAATCAAATGGGCTTGTAAAATTGTTGGGCTTAGTAACAAGAGAATTCCTAATAGGTTAATATTTGCTGTACCGAATGGTAAACGTCCGAGGGGTAGACCGAAGCGAAGGTGGGAAGATTACATTAAAGCCTATCTGAAGAGACTGGGTTTGGACGGCGAATGGTGGAGGGAGGTGTGTAATAAGCAATTGGTGGTGACAGTTTCGAACCTTCGGGTTCGCTAAGCCTTTTATTATTATTATTATTGTTATATTATAAAAATGGACTATTGAAGAAATTGGAAAATTTATAATAAATTGATACATGATTTTGCAATTTAAAAATAATTAATATTTTCATAAAAGAGTCTCGAATAACATAATAGAGGATTTTATATTGAAGAAATTGAAAAGTTAAAAATCTCTATATATGATTGTGCAATATTGAAGTTGTTGATAGTATTTTTTTAAAAGGGATTCTGTTAACATGATAGTCGACTCTAATAACAAAGAAATATGAAATGTTTAATGAATGTATACATGTTCTAGCCATCTTAAGATCTATTGTATTTTCTATAATTACATATTAATGGACCTGTGCGAATGAATAGATAGAATAGACGGATTTCAATGAATAGAATCAACCAGTGAAATCAGTTGAATATCCAATAACATAATATTGGACCCTTTTATCGATCATACTGAATTCCTTACTAAATACTGAACCGTAGACCATCAATGGGTTGTAGTAATAGATATTTGATGTTTGTTTCGATATCGAGGCTCAAAATATCCAGGTTGTCAGATCCTGATCAACTAAATAACACTACTTTTAAACTATTTAGGTGGTAGGTACAAAAAAACAAAAATAAATAAATAAAAATTAATAACAAAATTAATAATATAAAATAAATAAACTAAATGCACTTAAAGATGATAATAATAAGATAAAATAGATACATAAATAAACTTAAAATAAATAATTGAATTAAAAGTCATAAATAAATGAACTTTAAAATTAAATAATAACTAAAATAAATAAATAAATAAAATTAAAAATCTGCAAAGGATCGTTAGTTATAGACTACCTATTTCAGAAAAGTTTTTATATCTTTATATATGTTCATGAAGAAACAAAAAAGAATTGAACTAAATACATTTTCCTGAAAATTGATCAAACATAAGATTTGAGTACGATTTATTTGATAAACTAAAGCAATGTAAACCGGCTTAAGGTAGATCAGTGTAAAAATTTCAATACTTCCTAATATTGCTGATCAAAATCAGGGATTTAGTCTGTATACGAAAATTGAAAGAACAATGATTAGGACATTATAGGAAAGTTTCATTAAAATCGTTAGAGCCGTTTTTGCGCTACAGTCCATAGAAAAACATGTTTTTCATTTATTGCGCATGGAGCACCGAATTTCTGTCACAGGCATCAGTAGTCAAAACCCTACAATATAAAAAAAGAAGCAAAAAAATCGGTTCAGTAGTTCCTGAGAAAATCTTGGCACAGACAGACAGACCAATGGCTAAAAATGTGTTTTTCGGACTCAGGGAGCTGTGAAACGTATAGATCCGTCGAAAGCCGCATGTCAGAAATTTGACCCGATTGCAATACTTTCCTTACCTAGTATAGGTAGGAAAGTAAAATTAGTAAACAAAATATTTGTGTAAAAAATTCATTAAATAATACCCAATATTGTTATGTAGTATAATGTATAGTTTGTTAAGTTGTTTTTACTATGCATTATATCTGTATTATGAAGCAATATTGTTAAATAGATGGGAACGTCACAGTTAGCTCAAGTCGTAACGCCGTCTGGACAAGTACAACAAGTTCAGGTGGTGACCCCCGTTAGCCAGCAAGGTACGCTTGTCGTTCAACAGCAGCCGCACAACAGCAGTGCCTCCACGACAACGACCACTACTACCGATAGTATTTTAGTTCCTCATCAGCAGTTTCTTTTAGGTATATTGTTTTATTTATTTTATTGTTAAATATTTTATAGATATTGTCTTTCAGGTAGTATTTATTAATAAATAAAATAACTAATTTAATTATTAATAATCAATATGAGAAGGAGTTGATCGGGGGGGTGCGGCCAAATTAATAATAAATTAAACAAGTAGAATTATTTAATTTTTGCTGACGTTTCGACCCACTTTGTAGGTCTTCATCAGGGCTACAAAAGATACAAAACATGGTGAAAATAAAATAAATGAATATAAGTAGATATAAAATTAGAATAAGTTGTCTGATATAGAAATACAAAGATGATATCAGGGATATAGTGGGTGACAATGTATTTAAAATATCAAGTATTATATATATATATATATATATATACAGAAGATACAAACAGAAATAGAAAACAAGTATGAATAAAAATAGTAAATAAAGGAGAATATAGCGTGTAAGTTAAAAGTAAACAGATTGCGATAAAAGTTTACTTTAACTTACACGCTATATTCTCCTTTATTTACTATTTTTATTCATACTTGTTTTCTATTTCTGTTTGTATCTTCTGTATATATATATATATATAATACTTGATATTTTAAATACATTGTCACCCACTATATCCCTGATATCATCTTTGTATTTCTATATCAGGCAACTTATTCTTATTTTATATCTACTTATATTCATTTATTTTATTTTCACCATGTTTTGTATCTTTTGTAGCCCTGATGAAGACCTGTCTTTCATTTCTGGAAGTGACTTAGGTGAAACCCCTATATACCATGACAATTTAATGTCCACCTCATTATTTGCGACATTAATGATGAATATATAACGGAGGACTCATCAAGGACTTGAAAATGGCCCTTAGTATGGTCGAAACGTCGAATTAAATATCGTATCAATAAAATGTTTGGTGATAATTGGCCTAATTTATATAAATATAAAACCTCAAGACACCAAAATTAGGATAAATGAACAGAAGAACTACAAATCTTAATAAAATAAGGTCATAAGTCTGATATATTAGATTTAATTTATGATTATGTTGCATATTATTCACTTAATAATTGTAATTATTTTAATAGGAACTATAAATTTAACTCCTTTAGATATAGTTAAGCAGTACAAATCATTAGTATCCTATACGTATATTTTTAATTCATTGAAACGCAAACTCTTAAATATCTCAATTTAAGATTTTGTGGACTTAAGCTACTTTCATAATAAATGGCTCATATAGATAGATAGATAGAAAAAAAACCTTTATTCTGGGACTAAGTCCCTTCAGAATAACAATAATGTACAAAATAATAGAATATTACTGGCATAAACGTTTGAAACAATAAATAAAATAAAATAAAAAGTAAATAAAACCTTAGGTGCACAAGCTATATACAATACAGATAAGACTGTGTACAGAGCATTTAAAATTATGAACAAAACATTAAAACTATGAACTAATCACTTGAACTATGAACAAAATTATATATAAGGGTTGAACAACATAAACATACTCTTTGAGAAATCAAGAACAAAAAAGAGATACAATGAGTTCATTTCATAAAATAAAAAAACTTTACTAGAATATATATATAAAAATAAACAGTTAATTATAATTGAATAAAAAAAAAATGTATGTATTGAAATTCCTATGTCGATAGTAGGAAATGCATATACAATGCTGAAACTGCCTAAAAAACGTTAAGTAATTTAAATATTACACATTTATATTATAACGACTAACCATTTAACTCTGAAGTATATATTTGTGAGTTCTTATCATATTTTACTACAATGAAAAAACTGATTAGAAGCTAATTAGTACTTAAATGTTTTTAGGTAGCAATCAACAGCAAGTAACTGTGATTCCTGTTTCAAGCCTTGCTAATCTGACCAATGGCATCGCTCTAAGGGATAACAATATTGTTCAGGTTTTATTTCATTATTTTTGTTTAAATTGAACTTTGAGTTATTAATTCAAATTTAATCAATGATATTTCTTTTTTCAGCTTCCCAGTCAAAACACAGTACCTCAGTCAGTTCAGCAACCTCTGATACAGACAATTCCACAAGGAACTATTCAAATAATATGTAAGCTTTTATTTTTTATTAATGTTATATAAACTAAAATTAAGAGCCGTTAGTCGTCTCAGAGTAGCAAGTAAAGATTTTATGAAAATATACTTAAAAGATGCTACTTTGACTATTAAATCCAGTGAGGTATGTGGTGCATGCAACTGCCTTGTAACTGACCCGGTAAACTCATTTTCTGATCCAATGTATCAAGTTCAACGAGCCGAGAAATAGTACTTGAAGGCATTTATCACTGAATCCAGAGAAGATGCTAGTGTGGAGGAGATACTGAAAATAACACTACGAAAAAAATAAACCAACTGTATTATTTCATACAGGGCTGTTCATTGAACTGTTAAGTGGTAAAGTTAATCATATAACATATATTAATGCTTATTTATATTGTCATTTGTCTTATACCTCTGGAATATTTAAAAAAAAAAAAGTATTATTGAAGAAAAAAAAAAAATGTTTTACTAATTGTTATGTATATATTGTTTACTAATCTGTTATTATATTAGGCATACTTAATGCTGTGGACATTGTTAATGTTATATTTGAATGCAGTACTAGACTCAAGATCTAACATTATTAATTATACCATTATATTTATTTGTACAGGAATTTCCTTAGGCAAATAAAATAAACTTCTCTTTGCAGACACTTTTTATTGGCAGACAAATTTATCAACTGCATACATTTTTCAATATTTTGTAGTGTTAAGTAAGGACTTCTACATAACAGATGCTCTCTATAATGTACGCTGACAAGCAGTGTCGGCCTCAGACGTTTAGTATCGCGTAATAAGGTCTCCCTTTTCTTTTCGACAAAATTAATTTTTTAATCTGCTGTATGTTATTATATTCTACTAGCGGACCCGTGCGAATACTTCGCACAAACCCAACATTTGTATCAAATTTCAATACGTAAAGGGCTCAGCATAAGTTCCTTTTAGTTGTTTCTAAGCAAAGCTTTAATACTTCTATTTAGTAAGTTATCAGTTTATAAATACTATGATCTATGTCCATCTATAGTTTAGCTTGCTGGTTTCATTAAATTTATAATTATAATATTTTTATAATTATTATATTTTTCTTAAGTTTACAAAAGCTTCTAAATATTTCCTTTAAATATCTGATGAAGGCTAAATACTTTGGATTTAGTTCTCTGGAAGGAATAGGGTTTGAGCTAGCAGGCTGTATGTACAGAAAAAAAAAAAAAGAAACAGAGAGTTATGTTTTTTTTGTCATTAAAAATAATCAAGTAAATTTTCAAAATGATAAACATCTAATAGCTCATATATATATATAATATCTTATTAGCAATAAAAACAAATTTAATAATTAATTTAACAAAACCAAATGTCAGTACCAAGTAAAAAAATCATGCAGTAACCAAATCAGAAAGCTGAAACTTATTACACAACAGTTTAATATATCTAAATAATTATAAATAAGATATGTGCTACATACCATATTACTTTTCTCACCAGAAAAAGAATAATGCATTATTAAAAGTATTTACCAATATTGATCTACATAGGAATATTTCATATAATTTTCTGTTAAATAAAAAATTCTACTCATAAAATTTATAATATCGAGGAAAAAGCTTTACTTTATCCTTATATATTTATTCCATGCTTTAATTCATTTAAATGGAATATGTATATAAGAGTAAAAAAAAGAAGGGTTTTCTTCGAAATTATAAATTTTATTATTAATATATAACCTTGACAAATTTTAAAGATTCAATGAAAAAATAAAATTTTACTACAATATAGTTGATAAAAAAATTATTACTTAAATAAGTTTAAAGTTTCTGAGTAATTCAAAACTGAAATAAAGCAAAAAATCTTTAAAGTGGATTTAATACTAAATGTTTAGAATGCTATATCTTTGCACCACATAGTCCGATTTCGATGATTTTTTTTACGTTTTTTAGGGAATTTAGTAAGCTTTCAAACACTCATAATGGGTCAAAAATTGGGTCCTTTTCGAGTTATCCCAAATTATGAATTAGTTTGTAACGTCTCGATTCGTTGAGATGGCACCATCATATGGTTTGAAACCTCCCACTTTTACATTCACTTTTATTTAAGTCCAAGTATAAAATTAGGAATAACAATTACGATTCGCGCACTCTATGTGATATTCCCTTTCTATTGATACCTCATTCGTCAAAATCCATCACTCCTCAGAGCCGGAAAAGGGATATATATTTGAGAAATAATATATAAGATATTTGAATTGTATACACACACCCTCTATTTTTTGAGACTTGGTTGTTTTGAATCAGGAAATTTTAAAATGTTTATTTCTGTTGATAACTCTGATCCTAAATATTTCATGATCGCAATACTTTCTCGTTATATTTCATGAAGTAAAAATACTGATCAGTTCTTCGACTGGATCAGGATGAAAGAAATTTTAACATCACTAAGAGATAAAAAAATAAATCCTAAGTCTTTACAAGAAGCAGCGAAATGTGGTGAGGTCAAGTAACCAAACATCAAGAGAATTCAAGACTACTTAAGGTATCAGACAAGTATCCAGCCTTATCCCACTGCTTTTTATCATAACTCGACACGGCCCTGAGCAGAGTTAAGATCCTGCAACATAGGCTACAGAAAACTTAGGCCCACCTTAGTCTTCTTGTCTTCACGAACAACTTAATTATATTCGCAAACAACTGCAGGAACCTCCAATTCAATATAAACATTCTTCAGGAATAATTAGAAACTATCAATATGACTATAAATGCAGCAAAAATAAAAATCATGAAAATAGGAAGAAAAACAAAAATGGGGATCGAGTGATTAGATTGAACCATACAAGGTTAGAGAAATAAATAAATTTTAAATACCTTGATGCTCACTGGAACGAATAAGGATGCTTAGATGGTGATGAGGACATATTGGCGAAAGTCCTATTTGAATCAAAGGTGGAAGAGCAAAGACCAAGGAAGACATGTGCAGGCGCAATCCAGGAGGCCTTTGACAGAGATTCCTGGAACAAACTCTACCAAAGGGATACTCGCACTGCTGTGCGGTGGAGATTAAATTAAATAAAAATACCTGTCTACTCAAAGTAGGGTGGTATGTAAAAGTTATTTGATCTGCGTACCGCACCAGATTATTCTTTTCTTTTTATTATAATGATCATTATTTTATAGCGGACAGAATTTGATTCTCCATAGGTGTCAACGTTGGAGAATTTTTTTACCATATTACTATATTTTACTTCAATCAAATTCTCCTTCTTAAACTTTTATATAATAAGCAATACTATAAATTGAAATTCTATCTTAACACTAATCATTACATTATATTTTTGTTTAATTATTTACTTCCATCTTTTTTCCTTCCATCTTTACTTCCATCGTCATCACAGATTTCTGGTAAGGCTAGCGCAATACTTTACTACTTTTTCTCTGATTCTTCGCTTTTCTTCATTAGAAGGGGTTTGTAAATAACCTACTGAAAGTTAATTTTAAATAATTTGTTTTTCGGCGGGAATAGGCGAATAGCCTTCCGTTTATATATCGGGGAACTTAGGTTATTTACACTCCTGAATATTAAAACAAATCCCTGGCACTGGATATAGACTTTTGAGGGTATTTAACTGGATGTTGTTGGAAATTCGGGAATCTAATACCTTTTCTGACACTGAGTGAGAGGAAACAATAAGAATATATATTTGAAATGTGGGACTTAGTAAATACACTTTGAATGAATTGACTCACGTGGTTTGTTATTCTTCAATTGTGAGGAATATAGGACAACTAAATAAAATGAATTTTCACTCCTGTATAATAAAACAATTTATTTTATAACTGTAATAAATTAATGTATAAAAGTCTTATAACTGTAGCCTTGATATTCTTGGTCTTCAATGTAGTATCTCTCTCTTCCCAGATGACTTCCTCTCGCCTCCGTCCTTTTGCCTCAAGTGGCTGACGTCCCCTTCCAGCTGCTGGTACCTAACCGCACTTTATTTATCGATATGAGACTTTTCAATGAATAATTCGTCCACTGAACAATTGAGTACAATTCACAGTGCAACCCCACATTCCTATATATTCCTTCTCATTCCCTCACACAATGTCACACAACGAAGTAAATACAGCTATCTACTACAGGTTGAAATGATCGATCACCACTTATTCCTTTCACGAAAGCTTTATAGTACAGCTAGTTATCATTGCTTACTAGCTGAGGGAAATCGCCCCCTGTGATGATGTAGACTCTGTTTCGATCAATAGTTTTGCTCTTATTTTCTCTAAAGTGATGCAGGTTATTACAATTTGTTAATCACACATATTAATTTTTGTTCTTAGCAAGTGGCAGCCCTGGTGGACAGGATAGCAGTAGTGGAGAGAGGTGGCAAGTCGTAGGTGTCGCACAACCCTCTTCATCACCCCCTTTAGAAGACGAGTCTCAATTAGCCGATGAGAAGCCTCGAATGAGAAGAGTTGCTTGTTCATGCCCGAATTGCATCGAAGGTTTGCAGGCGGGGTGAGTGTTATCTTATCACATCATATTTCTTGTTTCAATTGAAAACTATATATATATTTTTTTTGTGTGTGTTTTTGTTTCTTAAAAATTACACCTGGATGATAAAGTAAAATTTAATGAAGAGAAGAATAGTTGGGGTGCTCAGTCAAAAAGGAAGGCAAAAAATAAATTATAATATTTATTTCTTACATATGCCGACGTTTCGACCTGATGTTCAGGCCTTCATCAGGGCTAAGAAAATAACCAGATAACAAGGTATGAGAAAAAAAGCAATGATGGTAAAAAAGATAATAAAAAATGAGAAAATAAAATAAAATAAAAAAAAATTATTAGAAAAATAAAATAGATAGATATAAAGTAAAATGAAATTGTTAGAATAATGACTAAGAACTAAGAGATAAATAGTAAAAACTGTTACATAGTGTGGAATGATGAAGTAGGCATAATCAAAAAGGGGTGACAAAAGTGTTACATTGGGAATCTTAGAATAAAATGTAAAAACATAAAAAAGAAATATAAAGTTATATAAGAAATGAAAAGAAAATAAATAGTAAAATTAAAACATTGAGAATTATATCTAACTACTCCATTCTCAATGTTTTAATTTTACTATTTATTTTATTTTCATTTCTTATATAACTTTATATTTCTTTTTTATGTTTTTACATTTTATTCTAAGATTCCCAATGTAACACTTTTGTCACCCCTTTTTGATTATGCCTACTTCATCATTCCACACTATGTAACAGTTTTTATTATTTATCTCTTAGTTCTTAGTCATTATTCTAACAATTTCATTTTACTTTATATCTATCTATTTTATTTTTCTAATAATTTTTTATTTTATTTTCTCATTTTTTATTATCTTTTTTACCATCATTACTTATGTTTCTCATACCTTGTTATCTGGTTATTTTCTTAGCCCTGATGAAGGCCTGAACATCAGGTCAAAACATCGGCATATGTAAGAAATAAATATTATAATTTATTTTTTGCCTTCCTTTTTGACTGAGCACCCCAACTATTCTTCTCTTCATTATCCACGACAGTCAACCAATTAACAATTATGTAAAATTTAATGTATGAAAACATTTTGTGAGTATGATGTTTGGACTATTTTTTAGGTTTGGAAAGTACTGTAATCAGGTCAAATTTTGGTACTAGTTCTGTTCCGCTACTCCATGATGAGGACCAGTTTCAAGATCACACAGAGCACACTTCTCAGATTCCCAAAGAACACTGAAAGTAGACTAAGTATTGACAATCCTGTTTACATTCAGTAACAGGTTGCCGAGACTTTAGACATTGATTAGTTAGCTCCGTCTACCCCCAGTATTTCCGAAAATAGTAGCATTGCTTCGGTTATCTTGAAACCAGCCACTATCTTGGAGTAATAAAATGGAACTGGTACTCCACTTTTCGATGTGCAGTTTTCAAGAGATCTGTACGTTTCTTAACCTCCTCGAGCCAAAAAAACGTATTTTCACAATTATCTCTTAAATTAATCCATTTTGTTTTTGTTTTGCTACGTTTCTTCCCAATGTCTGATTAACAAATCTTGTATCTTGTGCATAATAGCATCCATAATGTAAAAGCTGGGAGCGGGGTAGCTCAGTGGGTGAGCACTGACTTCCAGAGCTCAAGGTCCTGGGTTCGAATCTGGCTGATGACTAGTAATTTTTCATTAGCCGTGGATCGACCCTAGGATCGGGAGACCCTCCTGGGGCAAACCCAGCCTCTATGAACTGGGTACTCTTAATTATAAAAAATAATTAAGAGGGAAAACCTGGCGGTTGAGAGTGATATCGGCCCCATCACCTCCCTGTACAACCGTTGGCCTTGAAACAGTACTTCCTCACATTAGTACTGCACCCAAGACCCTTAATGGGTTGTAGTGGTACAGGAAAAAGAAAAAAAAAAGTGAAACAATCCTCAAATCTTCTGAAAACCAATTAATTATTCATATGTAGTATTTTTCTGAGAAAGTTGAGGAAGAAAAGAAAAATCTTATTTGATGATAGCTTGAAAATATTTTTTTTGCAGATTTTCCGCCTTTTAGGGGTGGTGAATTTTGACTAACAAGCTGTCAAGTGAAAGATAATTTCATAGATAATTGATAAATCACAATTTTGGTCCTTAAATTCGTATCATAACTTTAATAAAAGTCATTGAAGACATTTTTTTTTTGTTATGCCAAAGTCATTGGTCTTGCGATCATCTGCCCAGTATAAATCTGGTGACTATGTGATCGTTTGGTTGGTTATCCAGGGCCATGTCGAGATTACTATAACCCCTGTTGAAGATAGTAGTTGGTATCAAAACTCCGACACAGATAATTTTATAACTTGAGATGCTGTAAATTGTGGTTTAAGGATTTCGAAGTTGACATCAAGACCCGATAAAGCTTCTTCATTGTTTGAAAATTGGCTCATGAGCGGAGGACTTATATCATATAAGAAGCATGGTTCATGTAAGACTTTCAGATCAAGTCTTTGAGTGCAGGACCTAGTTGTTTTTTAATGTATACTCACTAGTCAAATTATCTATAAAAATGTTAAACAATATATAACATCGATACTAATAGAAGAGAACCTTCACAAATTGTACATTAAAACCTTAATCAAGATAAACGTAAACATAAAACTGTTAATTTATCTTTGCTTTTTGATCTGTGATGTGATGATGTAATATCCTTAAAAATGAAAGAAAAAATCTCTTACTAACTTATTATTTGTATAATAATCCTAAATACACTGAGAGGCAAAAAATTCCACCCACTTGATTTTTTCATGTTTTCATCTAAAAATATTTCTGCTTTGGATTGGTCTATTGTTTTTAATGAATAAATAGGTAATCTTTTTGTTTGCTTTCAATTAGGAACGTTAATATAGAGGACAATAACCCTTAATCCTTAATTCAATGAAATGATTCTAGATTCCAATGTTTACTTTCTATGGAATCAAAATGTTTATTCAGTATCATTAGTTCAGTGCCGTTTCTTGCAGCACATAGATATGCAGCTAATGCCATCGGAGTTCCATATGAAACTTTACGAGACACCGTAAGGTGTTTTCGGGAAACTGGTTCTTACAATAGAAGGCCCGGTTCTGGACGGCCTAGGGTAACAGAACCACGGGATGACCGGTTTTTGACTTTGAGAAATTTACGAAACTGGCACCTTACCGTTGTTCAAGCAAAGAAGTTCGAGGTGTGCGAATTTCTGAACGTACCACTCGGAGAAGATTAAATGAGTATGGATTAATGGATTTTCGTCGAGTAAGAGGACCAGAGTTGACCAGAACTCACAGAGTAACATGGCTGGCTTTTGCTCGAGAACACAGCCATTGGACTATGGACGAATGGAGTGCTGTACTTTTTACAGATGTGTCAAGATTCGCTCTTCGATCTCCAGACGGGTGTGAAAGGGTGTGGAGAAGAAGAAACGAAAGATATGCAGCCTGTAATTTTTCCCAGAGCCAACCTTTCCATGTGGTTCATTAATGGGTAACAAGTGGGTGGAATTTTTTGCCTGTCAGTGTAGTATTCCTAACGTAAGTTGTTTCTACTTGTTCCATTCTCATTCTCAACAGTTTGGATTCTCTCTTGTTTCAAGAGAATAACACCTGGTTGGAGATTCAAATATTAAAGTTCTTCTAGAGCAGAAGTTCTCATGGTTGAACATTGTATGTAAAAGCTAGGCCTCTCGCGGGTTTCTTCCTTTCTCACTCTGTCAAAAGCCTTTGCGAATGTACACACGAAGCACTTGTTTACCTCTCACGACAATCTTCTCTAATATTTGATCTGTTGTGGTGATGAGGTTTTAATGTACGTTCTTCAGAAGATGGAGGAATACCTCCTAGCCTTTGTTACTTGTCCATAATACTCGATCATTTCAACAATGATTTCGTCAATCACTGCTGTATTGTCTAGTTTGAACTTGTCATTCTTGAATACTACCATTTTTGTTATTTTGTGTAACTTTATGGAAATAACCAACTTAATATACACATATGTAATTAAATATTGTCATATTGCACTTATAAACAATTTATATTATATATTTGTGGATAATCGCTTGTTTATTTATGCATGCTTGTTATTAATATTATATACTACCATTAGATCTGTTTTTAAAATGTTAATTTGATTTTAAAAGTAGTATTTTTTTTTTGTATTATTAAGAAAGTTTTAAAATATTAATAATAATGAATTGATTGAAAAGACATTATACTTCATCCTCGTATCCCGTGTCCTCACAGTTGCTCCCGATCACGTGCTGAAGATCCAGTTACTAGTCTTGAGCAGTCGAGGTCTCTTGGAAAAACTTGGTATTTAAATTTTTTTTTTTAATTTTTTTCCTGTAGACATTCAGATTTATAGTTAATGTATAGACCATTGTTGTTTGATGCATTTCCTTTTCTTTTCTATCTTTATTAATTAATATTTTATTTAAATGTAATTTCTTCTGATGATAGTATAAGTAATTAGAATCCCAAGTTAGTTATTTATGTCTTTATATTTTATTTATATACTATTATGATTTAAAAAATATATATATAAATAAAAAAATTATATTGAATTTAATTAAATAATTGGTACTTTTTGTCTAGCGGGCCGGCACTGACTGCTATCTGTGAATGTTTACAACCTGAACACTGATAATTCCGATAACACATTGATAAGCCTTCTCCTAATTCATATCTTCGTATTATTGTATTAAATTTGTATTATTGAAAGTATAAACAGATACAAAAACAAATGTAATAACAAAAAAAATACTTTTATTTTACGACACATATATTAATGAAATAATAAAAAAACACTTTAAGAAGATATGTACATATAAAACATCAAAATGAAATAATAAAAAAACACTTGAAGAACATTTGTAGATATAAAAGATGAAAATGAAATAGTAAAAAAACATTTAAAGAACATATTTACATAGAAAAGAAAAAATATCAAAACTATAAACAACATATGTACAATTTATTTTCACTTTGTCTTATTTATTTTGGAAGGCAAAATTGTTTTATGCTATTTAAAATAGCCCCTTCTCTGTGAACCCGCTGCCACAAAAATTCACACAATTTCACGTCTGCAAGTATCCCAACATGTTGAAAATATTGAATTGCCTGTTCTTCTGAAGACGGCAAATCCCTTATTCTAAGAAGATCCATAATATGACGAAAATAAATGGAAAAAAAATTAAAAATAAACACAAAGGGGCTACAAACTAAAAAAAAAAGTAAAATAAACACAAACGGGCCAAAAGTAAAGAATTTAATAAGTGAATGTAATAAGGGAATAACTGAAAACTAAACAATACAATAACTCAAAAGTTTGGAAGGATAAGAAGGTGGAGGTTATGTGACGTGACGTTAGATAAGATAGATAAGAAGTGAGGTTTCAGGACGGCCCGGCCCGCTAGACAAAAAGTACCAAAAATTATATTGAATTTAATTAAATAATTATTTGGGCTAAGGGCTTACTGGTTCAGTTTCTATGATTAATCTGTGCTCCAATAAATGACTTAATAATATATATATATATACATAATTACATGATTAGATTTTATAAAGAGTTAATAATTGTTCAAAAATAATTAAATACTCTTATGAAATGAGTTCTTGACAAAAGTCTTTAAAGTACAACTCTGGTGGAAAGCCGGTTGAAGAATAAATGACTTTTACTACTGAAGAGAGATTATTCTGTTTGACAGCCGGGAACCGCCTGACAAATGACTTTGTCCTGAACGTGAAAGCTTGGGTCACTACTCTAACATATCATTACTAGCAGAAAATTCAAATTCTTTAGAAAACCCTACAATATGTTCTTAAAAACAATAATAGGTCATATTATTCTATGCTACTTATGAAATCAATCATTACTTAAATTCAATTTGCACTTGAAGCTTATAGCGCTCTGCTGTACTGTAATTTTATTTTCATAAATGATAATTCTTTCAAATGTTAAAGATATATCACTCGCTCATTAAGTACTGTCATTCCTCAACATACACAAGTTTTAATAATGTGCGAATACAAAAATGTGGAAGAATATCGCATTCGCGAATTATTTTTCATAATCACAACATAATTAATTCTAATCGTTGACTGACAACGATTGTTCATCCTAAAGGTGCCTTTGAGGTGACTTCTATAATACCCCTCGGGGTATGTATCATGATAATCTAAGACCAAAGACTATATGATATTTTGGAAAAATATCATATAGTCTTGATGCTACCTAATTGACTATTTGAAAAAAATGTTGATACAACTTTCTTGAATCAATAAGGGCTACTTGTGAATAGTCTGGTCTCTGTGGACTGCTATCTGCCAATGTTTATAACCTGAACACTGATAATTGTGATAAGGCCCAGATAACCCCTATCTTCATATGAAATTCAAAAACAAATGTTTTACAAACATACAACACCTTTTGTTTTACTACATACATACATACATACATTAACTTATAAAAAGAAAAATACCGGGATCAAAACGTCAATAAACATTGAGGAAATGAACATATATATATATATATATATATATATATATATATATACATATATGTACTACATATATGTATATATATATATATTTATGCTAGTGGACGGTGCTGAGACTGTCGGTGTGTCCCTGGCCTAATCGAAGCTCTATTCAAATAATTTAAAATTTTGAAATAATTGTTATAAAAAACATATGGAAGCATAATTGTTTACCGATTGATCTATTTGTTGTTCTAGCTTTGAAGAGGATCCCATCATTAACTTATAAAAAGAAAAATACCGGGATCAAAACGTCAATAAACATTGAGGAAATGAACATTCAGTAGTTTATTAAATAATTAATAAGTGACCTTATTCCCAACTAATGATTATGTTTAATTTAATACTCAAAGGTGGATTAAAGAAAAGTTGTAAATATATATTATATATATATTTACAACTTTTCTATTTTAATAAGAAATATAAATATAAATAATAATACTTTGATTTGATTTATTTTGGAAGACTATATAGCTTAATGCTATTTAAAATATTTTTAATACATTGTAATAAAGTTCTTACCTTTCTGTCCTTTATTTTTACGATGAAACACTCGTTCGTTTCTCGACTCAACTCCGCCAAATATCCATTGCTCAGGGAGAACTCTCACTACATGATTTTTTCTTTTAGAAAAAAGACTTTCGTCTACTTCAACGACTTTCCCAGGCCCTCCAAGTTGACCTGTATAATATATTATGGGCACAAACCTCTCTTAAAAATTTGTTCCACATTATGATACCTCTGTTCGATAATATCAGCTGCTCTTTGCCCCACTGTATTGTTGTCAAATTATGAGACCACCCATAAATTAATTTTAAAGCGATTGAAAAGGTAATCTTCGACCTCTCTAACCTCCCTTTCCTTATAGATACGTTTTTCTTACATGTGTTACAAAAGCATCTCCATTTCGTCTTTCCATCAAACTTCATTTCATGACCTTTATCACAATATTTCACCTTTGCAATTATAATATTTTATAGCCTTTTCTTCTGAAGACAGCAATTCCCAAAATGAAATAACATCTATTTCAATAACGCACATGCAACAGCTTACACTAGATATAGAAGGCAGGTTATGTGACGTAACATAAGATGAGAAAGTGACGTAAGATAAGAAGGGAGGTTTATCAGAGACCAGACCAGAGCGTTCACAAGTAGCCAATAAGGAACAGATTAAAATGTTTTACATTAAAAGCCCTTTGGCACTATGCACTATTATTACAGTCAATTCCTCGATTAATTTTATAAGTTAATATGAGCATGTTTGTGATCACTAAACTCTAGTATATGTATAATATAGTTGCTTCCCATTCAAAATTTATTTTGCATGCATGTAGTATAGTGTTAATCTTAGAATTTCAATGCCTAATAATGAATATTTCATATACTTATCTGAATATCCCTTTGTTAAATTGTGGGAGTATTTTATTATATTGGAGATTCCCACTTATTTTTTAAATCAAATTATTTCTGATTTCTTGATTGTCTAAATTAGAAATAATTCTGGAATTAATTTACATTTTTTTTTTTAATTTACTTTAAGAATGTTGAAGAAATAATTGACTATAGAATATATGATTAGAAAGTTAGTCAGCGGCTGCAGTCAGTGAGAAACAATTAAAAAATGTATTTACTGCCAACGGTCTGACCTAAGATTCAACCCAGACGCTGAACCAAGCTAGAAAATATTGTCTTGCAAGTTTTAAATACTGATGATCTTACAACTTCCTCAGCTGGTAAATTGAAAATGAGGCAGGCAACTTCATTCATACCCTCGGCCTAATTCCACTGCTGGTGCCAAAAGATTCCGATGTCTGTTTTAACATGTATTGCGTACTTGCGATTCTCCATTTTCATCTTGATGAGACTTATTAATTTCCTTGCAATATATAAATCTTCCATGACTTTAAATAATTTTCATAATGATGTCGAGATGGTTGACCGTTGATATAATATGAGAAGGAGTTAATTGGGGGGTGCGGTCAAATAAATACTAAATTAAAATATAGTAACTATTTTTTTTGCTGACGTTTCGACCCACTTTGTAGGTCTTCTTCAGGGCTACAAAAGATAAAAAACATGTTGAAAATAAAAAAATATATAAATAGATATGAAATAAGAAGAAGTTGTCAGATACAGAAATAAAAAGATGATATCAGAGATATAGTGGGTGACAATGTAGTTAAAATATCAAGTATTATATATGTAGAAGATACAAACAAATTGAAAATAAGTATGAATAAAAATAACAATGTTAATGAATAAATAGATTGAAAATTGAATAAGTATTGTAGTAGTAAATCTTACTCTTATTATTATTTTATTTTATTGTTATTTTAACTTTACTACTACAATACTTATTCAATTTTCAATCTATTTATTCGTTAACATTCATTTTCTTTATCTGTTAACCCACAGTTATCTAATGTAATCTCTATTAGTTTGTTATACACTTATTCCTGATCTTTTATCGCAATTTGTTTACTTTTAACTTACATGCTATATTCTCCTTTATTTTTATTTTTATTCATGCTTATTTTCAATTTGTTTGTATCTTCTAAATATATAATACTTAATATTTTAACTACATTGTCACCCACTATATCTCTGATATCATCTTTTTATTTCTGTATCTGACAACTTCTTATTTTATACCTATTTATATTTATTTTTTATTTTCAACATGTTTTGTATCTTTTGTAGCCCTGAAGACGACCTACAAAGCGGGTCGAAACGTCGGCAAAATTTAAATAGTTACTATATTTTAATTTAGTATTTATTTGACCACACCCCCAATTAACTCCTTCTCATTAAATAATTTTCCCTTATCCGTAATATCATATGCCATCTTAAAGTCATCTTCACCTTCGAACCTTTCAACTTTCCCCTTTCGTAACAAATTCTTCATCAAAAGTACCTTTAGTTGTGTTTATTTAAAAAATTAACATTCTTACATTATCAGTAGTAATAAAAACAGGATTTTATATGAAATATGAATGAAACTGTTAAGTCTTTAAGAGGACCCTACACGGTCAATCGGAATTGCACTAATGAAGTTCCGCATTGTCGTGTAAGGTAGTGAATGAAGTACTGATGGTGGTGCGCTGCGGATTTCCGAACATCCGGAAATCAAAGGTTCATTCATGAGAAGTGGAGGGGGGACTAAGGTAAAAGTAGTGGGGTGACTAACCATACTGCTGGATAGGTTAGGTTACCTAGACCTCACAACCATTATAAATTTCTGATTTTCATTATATGTAAATAGTTAAATAATTTTTCATATCCCTTGTTTATAATTTTAAACTATCTTCAACTATTTCTTTTAAATAGTCAAGTGGGCAACAAATTAAAAAAAAAAAATGAGGAAACTTCACAATTTACTTTAGGAAAAAAAAACTTTAACGTTGTGTATATTTATCAGTTCTTTTCCCATTTTCCTCAACAAATTTATTATTTTCGCAATACCTTTCCTTAATTTTTGTAAGTAGTAGACTTATATTTTACTAACTTTTGTCAAAACAATTTTCTATGAGACTAACCTTACTACTAGATAGGTTAGTTTACCTAGGTCTCGTTATTAAGTAAATAATTTCTTAAAAGTAAATAGTTGTTTATATCCCTAGTCTATATTATTATTAACCATTTTCAACTATTTTTTCTTTAAATAGTCAAGTAGGCAATAAATTGGAGAGAAAAAAAAGTGGAAACTTCACATAAGTAATGATCAGTAATGATTGAACATGTAAGGGTCTTCATGATCAAAGCGATAGCGGGCAATCTTGGCACTTCTTGTGACGTTCATTCATGAATTACCATGTAGGGTCTGCTTTAAACCATGGACTATCAAAGTTTGGCATGACCAATTTTTTTTCTATCACACCTGGATATTTGAATATTACACATTTCATCTAAATTATAAACCTTATAGACATTACTCTCAAAAAATATTTAATTAATGCTTAAAATACACAATACATTGAATTCAAAATAAATTATGTGGATAGGTATTTAGCCAAGGAAATAAGATATTAGTCATTAAAAAGTGACTGTTAAAAGTCATCGGCAGAAAAAGTATTTAAGTTATCTCCATAATCATAGGCAAGTTATTGAAATGCTGAATTTTTATGTTTAATATTGTTTCTAGTATAATTATAAACTAAAAAAAAAAAAGAAGTTTTGTGAATAACTATTGGAGAAAAAAGGAGAAATATTTTGCCATCTTGAAAACAAATTTCATGAAATAAAGATAATATTATAGATGTATAATATACTGCTGGAAAGCTAAAGATTAAAAAATATCTTAAATAAATATTGGTGAAATGTACTGGAGTATCTATCTAGAATCTAACTTTTGAACCGTTGAAGATAAACTAGTAAAATAATATGGGTGATAAATATTCAGGGCGCAGTCTTTTTTAAAATTTTTATTTTTGCCAACATTTCTACCCAAACATGTGAGTCATCTTCAGCGCGTGGTTTGAGCACTGAGGTTGTTCATGGAGTACATGAACAACCTCAGTGCTCAAACCACGCCCTGAAGATGACCCACATTTTTGGATTGAAACGTTGGCAAAAATAAAAATTTTAAAAAAGACTGCGTCCTGAATATTTATCACCCATGATATGTAGAACAGTTGACTAACTTCCTTCTAGTAAAATAATAATTCTTGAAGAAAATTCAACTATTAAAAGCTTTCTTCCTCATGACTTAATCATAAAATGAAGCAATAAAGAGTTAGCTAGTTCAATACAGTAAAAAACATGAGGTAAAAAAAATTTTTTTCCCACATGAGCTATTGCTGAGGATGGATATCTCGGAAACTAAGCGAAAAAAGGTATATAATCAATCATATTGCAAATTTTATTAGCTTTTATTTTGTATAGAACAACTTTGTCGATGCGATGCATAGTTTTCCTGATACAAGTGAAAAATCGAAAAACAGCAATAAAGTTTTTTTTTTTCAAAATTAGTTAGGACATATCTCGGAAACTAAGCGAGATAGCAATAAAAGGTATATAATCAGTCATATTGCAAATTACAAGCGAAAACCCGAAAAATGTAACCTTGGTGCCCCCCCTCCCACATCTGCTTCATCACCAGCTAGGAATGGGGGCTTTTGGTATGTTTACCTCCTTACTAGTCCAAACAATGTCCCAAAGTCAAAAATTGTATCCCCGCCATTTCCTTCTATACCCCCTTCTCGAGCGTTCATTGACTGGACTTTTTATAATCATGCTCATATCTTTATATCATGCGCCTGTATTTTTTATTTATTATATGCTTTAATTTTTCTTATTTTATTCATCTGTAGGTCAGGTATGAGAAAGAAACAGCATGTATGCCACGTTCCCGGTTGTAACAAAGTCTACGGAAAGACATCGCATCTCAGAGCACACTTGAGGTGGCATACTGGAGAAAGGCCCTTTATATGTTCGTGGGAATACTGTGGAAAATGTTTTACAAGATCTGATGAACTACAGGTATGAATTAAAAAGATTTAGTTGAGATTGTTGCCCTTATAACTGGCTGAAGGGTTATTTTTGTAACACACAATTTGAAAAGATAATGTATTTATCTACTTCTTATCTATTTCATAAATAGTGGAACTATCAGGTCGTTTCATTATATGAAATGCCAGTTTTCACAGCAAAGATTATTTAGTAAAACAACTTTATGAAATCAAAATATTTACCCTCATTTTCTATACATTTTCCCTAACGTGTTATCAACTTTTTAATCCCAAAACTGAAAAATTCAGGTTTTTATGAAGAAATGAACATGTGTGTTTGACCTAGTATCATTTTGCGATTAATTATATATGGTTTTGTTAGACAAATATATTGTTTTAAATAAAATTATATCTTAGCGAAATTCATGCGTATTTATTTTTGTAATGAATAAATGGTGAAAAAACTTTTTTTTTATTTAATGAAATTTACAACTGTATTACATGAAAAATACAATAAGTAAATATGAAATTGGTAACATGACATATACAACATGAAGAGAAACTACCCATTGGTAGAACTCAAATTAAAGTTATATATTAGAAGGTCCCGAGGCCATCTTCTTTTCAGACGTCTCGGAGGGTTATCAGGGATCGAGGAGGAAGTAAGGTTTGAAACGAGAGGGTTCGATGGTTCTGCAATTTGTTATGGAAGGATAGGTATCTAGATTGGGCCAAATCGGAAACATATGGAACATTTAGGTCATTATGGATTATTTTATTTGTTACAAAGAAGCCTTGAGGATTTTATGAAGGATTTCGTATTGTAAAGATTGGATAGGAGAGGAATTCGACGGTTTAGTGGAGCCACAGAGCTCTACTCCCTTGTTAGAGTCCAAATAGGTCTTATTATGGCCATGTATATAAATGTTTTGTAATTAATTGAAAGGTTAGAGAGCGTTTGTCTAGTAAGTGCTAAAGTAGTCGGAAAAGTCGGACGGTTTCTTGTTGTTTCAGTCTGGTATGAGGGTTGCCAGTGAGTCTTTTGCCCAGGTGGAGTCCTAGGTATCGGATTTGTTTGACAGGGATAAGAGGGCTATTGTTGAAGGATACTGTAGGACAGGAAGTCATAGGTTTACGACGAAGAGTGAAGGTAATTTGATGGGATTTATTGGAATTTATTTTAATCCTTAAGACGTGTGATGTGTGATGCAATAGATGGATTGTTATTAACTGATAGGATACACGTGTCATCAGCATAGGTGGTGATGACAGAGTTGGATTGGGTTGGGATGTCATCTGTATAAACTGTGTAAAGGATAGGACCTAGGAACATCTTGAGGAACAACGGCAAACTGAGTAAAAAGAGATGAATAAGCATTGTTATGATTGACTTTGAAGTATCTGTCAGTAAGGTAGGAATGGATAATGAGGAAGTATGTAGGTGGTAGGAATTTACGGAGTTTGTACATCAGTCCCGGATGCCAGACTCTATCAAACGCCTAGAAAGACTCCCGTGCTGTACATTCCACGCTCGAATGCAGAGGAGACTACATCTACCACACGATGGCTGGTGAAAAAGCTAAACTGATTTACTTGGCAGACCTTTTTTTTTTTTCAATGCTATTATCATATTTTGTTGACAGTTTTACCCAAAACTTTTTTTTTAATTATTACATTTCATCTTCATAGAAAATTAAACAATTTATATAATATTATTTCAGAGGCATCGCAGAACACATACTGGAGAAAAAAGGTTCATGTGCTCGCAATGCCACAAAAAGTTCATGAGGAGCGACCATCTCTCTAAGCACATCAAGACCCACCAGAAAACGCGAACAGTTAGTATTTTATCTTACTTTTATTATTATTTGTTTTTTTTATTGAGTATTACAACAATCTGTCTCTTGGACATTGGTTATAGTGAGGTAGGATAACATTCACACTATATGTACAAAAAATATAAAATAAATAGAAGCAAAATAATCAAAATTATATACAATAAATAATAAAATAAAATAACCTAAAAATAAGAAAATTAAAACTAAGCAAAAAAACACATGCATACCTATATACAATCAGGCAAGGGAACTCTAGGAGAACCCTGCGCTACTCTCTCCACCGCATCACTGGTACTAAAGCCAGCGGAGATTGATCGAGAGCACTTTAGCCACATACACTCATGTCTTGAGTGGAGAATCTGGCCATTGCCAGAACTCCAATTTATACAATCTACAAAAGGTAGCGAGGCCACTGCCATTTCAACCTTCTTGAAGGATTTAGGGATGGGTGGTGCTTGATAGGGATTGTGCAAGAGGATTTGGATGGTACGAAAGGTTTTTCTGGAATAAGGTCTAGGACAAACGGGATGTTGAGGTCATGATGTAGGGTTTTGTTGGTTACATAGAAAGGAGCATCGACTATTGTTCGAAGGACTTTTGACTGGAAGGATTGGATGCGCTTGATGTTAGAAAATTTTGCTGTTCCCCACATTTCCAGTCCGTTGGTCCAAATAGGTTTCAGTATTGTCTTGTAGATTAGTAGTTTGTTTTCAATGGAAAGTTTAGATTTTCTGCTTAGTAGTCTGTATAGTTGGCCGTATCGTCGGTTTAGTTCCTGTCTCTAAGTCTAGTATGAGGATTCCTGGTTAGTCGTCGGTCTAAGAGAAAGCCAAGGTACCGGACTGTATCTGAGAAAGGAAGCTGGATGGTGTTAAAATAAACCGGTGGACAAGCTTTACGACAAAGGGTGAAGGTTATGTGTTTACATTTGGATTTGTTTATTTGAATGCTCCATTTCTTCCTTTTATTATTAAATATTTATATCTTCATGAAGATTATTGTGAAATTTTCAAAAATCTATGTTTATCTTATCCAGCCTTATAAGTTTTGAAGTATTCAGCTTTTAATCATATCCTCGTAGTTTATTAGTTTTTCATATTTTTCTGTATATTATGTGGTTCAGATGATAATAAAACAGAAAAATTCAGCAAGAATATCTGACAGATATCGCCAAATAACTTCTACTTTTCTCGGGCTATTGCTTTCCAGTTATCTGCATACAGCTCTATTGCATCTCTGTTGATTCTATCTATCCATTTGGTTTTTGTTCTTACACGTAGTCTTTTGCCTACTATTGAGGCATTCATTGCTGTGTAGAGACTTCCAGATAGATCATTTCGAGCTATATGGGCAAGTGTCCATCTTAACCTCCTTGTCTTCATATCATGTGATATTGATTGACCAGTTTCTGTCTGCTGCAAGACCTGGACCCTAACCAGCTCTCTAGAAAGAATTATTGAAAGATTTTAGAGATAAATCCTCCTCACGATAGCCGGAGTGGTCTGGAATCGTCAAATAACATATAGTTATTAATTAAAGAAATTCAAAATGTTAAAATTTCTGATTGGATTATTTTGTAAATTAAAGCTGAGTGACTTATTGATGGGACATAAATTATTTACCATTATCATGATGGTTTTTTGACTCTATATTTCTTTGCAAATCATCAATAAAAAACTAAAATAATAATTTTAAAATTAATACTTTTTTCCTTGAATATGTTTAAGAAGCTTTGATTTGCCTTTAAACCTTTTGTCGATCATGAATGGTAAAATAAATAAATCAATTTGAAAGAATGTTCATTATTTGATGTGCTTTGTTATAGGAGGTTACTACATCTACGCAAGGTGATGAAGAAACATCTGGCGAGGATGACAAAATGCTAATAACACTTCAAGCTGAGTCAGAACCTCCGGAATTGTCTATCGTTGATACTATCGACTCCATGTAATCGTAATCTTAGTAAGTATTTAAAATAACACTTTTGACAATCGCAGTCTTGGCTACATTTATATTTGTAGATTTAAAAATAATTGGTTTCTTTTGGCTTAGTACCTGGTTTGATACAAAGGCAAATGTTTGTTAGGAAACATGCATAAAGACTTTCTAGAGACATTCGTAATGGCTTCTGGAGCAGTAATTTTTTTTATGTCGGGCTAAAAAAATTTTGCAGCACCCTTACTGAACTAAAATATGTTAGCCTTGGGTTATTTTCAATGGCCTACTTGAGTATCATACTCAATTCAATTGCATCTTACTTCCTTATATTTTAATTTTGTTTCTTAAAATAAGCTACAATTTTCAAATTATATGTATTTTTGAAGAGAAGTTGGCGGGGTTGTTCAGTCAAAAATAAAAATAAATAAATGATTTTGGAAGAAGTTAGTCGGGGATGCAGTTAATTATAAAATACTATATTATATAATAGTATATTTATTGCATTATCTGAAGTTTAGATCTAAATTGTAGGTCTTCTCCAGAACTAAAAAACGCTGCAAATTATTTCACAATGGTTTATTATCTCCAAACAATTATACATCTATAAAGTAACATTACCTTCCGAGTTACAAAGAAAATAAAACAGAAGGTGATTCCAATTATTGGACTAAACTGTTTTTCTTTAATCATTAGTAATACGCTAAAAAAAAAAAAAATAGCATTAGTTCAGTAACACATTTAAAATTTAAAAACCAAACCAAGGATATAACATTTATTTGGAGTAGAACACATTAAAAAAAACCGGAGACCATATCTTTACTCCTAATTGTCCGATTTTAATGATTTTTTTTTTTAGGAAATTTCATAAACTTTTAAAAAACTATATACAATATTAACAAAAAAGTAAACATTTTTTTCGAGTTATTCGGAATTTAATTTTACCATCCCTCGTAACTTTTTTTCCAGCTTCTTTTCGTTGAAGTATGTTATATAGATAAATTTAACGGGCGTCGAGAAAATGACTTTAGCGAAGTTTCATTGAAATCTGTACATTCGTTTAGGAGCTACAGTCTATAGCAATACAGATTTTTCGGCCACCATTTTAAAAGTTAAAGGCGGAGAGTAATGTCAATGAAGGAGGATCATCCTCGGGTGACCTCTGATTTTATATCAAAATTTGAAAAAAAAATCGGTCCAGTAGTTTCGGAGAAAATGCGCGGACGGCGGATGGACAAAAAAATTTTTATTCTTTTTTTGAATCCTATGCGTCTTGAAACGTGAAACCTCAAATTTTGAGAGGGGGTTATGTTTTTGAATTTTTTGGTCAATCACAATGTTTCATTATTGAAAATAATAAACCAAAAGATACAAACAATATTTGTTATTTGTTGCAGGGTAAAATAAATGATAAGTGAACTATTTGTTGATATTGAAATAGTACAACTTATTAGAGAAAATAATTATGGAAATCTCAAGATATCATGAGAGATATGGTACAATTACTACAGCATGGTTTGAAATACAATGTATTTTTATATATAATTGATTATAGCCCTGAAGTCAGGGCCCAAAACTTACTATCGACCTCATCGCAGACAAAGGTTTGATAGTAAGTTACGAAAGTGAATGTTATTCTGAGTAAAAATAACCTTGTCTGCCATTCCAGAGCTGCTGCTTTAAAAAATGGTGGCTCATTTAAAGAATATTAGGCCCGTAATTTGAGGTTCGATACTGGAAATCCATTGAGGAAAGTTTTAATTTTTTTAACTTGTATATATGGGTTTAGAGATACCAAAAAACAAAATTTCTAACACGGTCCACCAAGGGGAAACTTTTTACTGCCAAAAAAATCAGATGTTTTCAATATGTTTTTGTTTTTTCATCTATAACTCCTAAACTATGCATAAAAGCAAAAAATGTAAATTAAAGAATGTTAAAGTGTGCGTCGATCGAGTACATGCACTTTATAATTTGGTTATGTGGTAAGGTATAAAACCACTGTCAACCAACGCTGATTTTTATCAAATTGGTCAAAAACTGAGACCAACTACTATAAATGGCTCTGTAACTTGGAAATGAGTTCCCTAAGAGAAAAAAACCATATAATCAAAGTTGTAGAGTATAAAATTTTGTGAATCGGGATTTGTTATTCCTTTATGACATTCGATATTTTTCGACACATCGTTTATCAAAATCCTTCGTAACTTAGAGATGGAAAAGAGGCTTATATTGCATGTAACAGACTCTATACAAAAATAACTCAGTTGAATAGACACCCACACTGTTGAAATATTGAAAATCACGTTTACCTTCATTACCAATTTCTAAGCATCGAGAGATTACCGATTTTGTTCGGAATAAGTGAACTACATTAAATTAGTTGGTACCCACTGGATGCAAAATTTGATGCTCTACAACTTTGATCATATCGGTTTTTCCTCTTAGGGAACTCGTTTCCAAGTAGCAGGGCCATTTATAGTAATTTGCCCCAATTTTTGACCAATTTGGTAAAAATAAGCGTTGGTCGACCGTGGTTCTATACCTTACCACGTAATCAAATGGTTTTAAGTTTATGTACTCGTTTGACGCACATTTTAACATACTTTAATTTATTAAAGTGTACATTTTTTGCTTTGATGCATTATTTAGGAGTTATAGGTGAAAAAATGAAACAATATCGAAAAAAATCTGACTTTTTTGGCTGTAAAAAGTTTTCTCTTGGTGGAACCCTTTAGCAATTTTTTTTGTTACATTTCTAAACCCATATATATTCAAGTACAAAAAAAAAAATTTCTCACCTTTTTTGCAATGGATTTCCCGTTTCGATCCTCAAATTACGGGCTTAATATTCTTTATTTTTGAAAGCAGTAGCTCTGGAACGGCAGGCCAGTCTCTTTTTACTCAGAATAACATTCACTTTCGTATCTTACTATCAAACCTTTGCTTGTGATAAGGTCAATTTTTGGGACACTGTGTAATGTATTCATTAATCTGATCAAAAATAACAAACTTAGTTTAATATTACTTTCACTTACCTATATATGTAATATATAGTAAGTGTATGTATTGCAATCGTGAAAATTTTCGAGTCTGAGTTTTCAACGGAAATACACGTTTTGAGGTACCCTGAGTTCAAATAACCAAGTCCTGAAAAATGGTCTGTGTATATGTGAACACTCTACCTCGAAAACGAAAAGTCGTACGAAACTAATATTACGTATTTAAGCTAGATACATGCCTTAGATGTGGCTGCAACTTTTTCCTTAAAATTAGCTAACCGGAAGTGCAACTTTATATCAACGCTGAAACACATTTTTCTCAAAAACGGCCCTAACGGTTTTGATTAAACTCAGTGTATCATTGTATAATTAAGTGGTCTTTAATATCATTTAGGTCTTCCCGTTGATGTCACTTTACAGGGCTTAAATGCCCAATGTTCATATACGGCTTCCTCTAAAGTACCTTTAATATGGTTCATTTGAAATAATTAACTATCCTTCATTATTAAAAGTTACGAAAAAATGATAAATATAAATTTTGAAAGAATTTTATAATTGAATAAAGGAGAAAAAAATAAAAATGCTTATCCAGGTCGAAAATGAATCTCCGGAAATACTAGTCAGAAGGTATACGTATAATATATCGTTGGAAAGCGGAGAATTTTAGAAAAAAAACAATATCTAATATAGAAAGTTGTAGAAGGTAACGGAGAGCTGCGAAAAAATTATAAATAATAAAACTAATAATATATAACGTAAATCACGTTTTCAAGGAAATTAAATGAAATTTACTAACTAAACGTAAACTTTAAAAAATATTCTTAAGTTTGTAAAAAGCATTTAAAATCCACCTAGTCAAGGCAATGGCATTGTTAAAAAAACTATTTCATTGTACTTGAGTGAATGAAGAAGTAAAATATAAAATCACTTCATGGATGTATAAAGCATATGTTTATAACCTTGAATACATTTACTGTAATTTAGTGATTATAGATCTGCTATTATATTTAAATAATTGGTTACCAACGTTTATTCCGAAAAAATGTCATGTAACTTTTTATAAAATTGAATTAGTGAATAATTTGATAAGTTTTCCCTTTTCGATATTACAACAGAATACACTTAAAATCATTATGACAACTTTTGACCTGTCTATGACAGACAATGAAAATCTCTTAATTCCGTTTTAGTAAACTTTGCAATGGAAAATAACAGTTTAATAATTAATAGTCGCACGATTCATAATCAACCGGTGGTATAAGAAATAGGAATTTTGTTATTTTAATAGTATTTATGTTTTGTTAGCTGTAATCTTTTAGCTTTAGCTCAGTTAAAAATGCAATTCAAAAATTTTATAATAGCCCAACATGGCCAGAAAATTATTTCCATTCAAAGTTGAGCGGTAAGTGAAAGTTATGTGTTGCTCGCACTCTATTTTTTATTATAATGAAAAAAAAAAGATATTACATGGATTACAGCAATTTTCGCTACAGAAATTGCATTCTAATGTTATATGCTAAATTTAGTTTGTTATTTTTCACCAGATTAATGAATACATTATACGGTGTCTAATTAATTATGATAAGAAGGTTCCCCACCTATGACTTGTTTAAAATATAAATTATTAATATATAGATTTTTTAATTATATTACAGGCATAATAAAATTAATATTTCTTCTTATTTTCAGAGGAACTTCTTCCATCTAAACGATATCATTTAAAGCTGGATATCAAATTATTTTTAGATAAAAGTGAAGTAATTCAATCATTTTTATCAAATCCATAGTATTTTATCACTTAGTGCATTTCTGATGGGTAAAAATTGTTGGTACCCACCAAACGCACATGTATGTTTTTGTACCGAGGTATTCTGTCACTATTTCATTCGTATAAGAGATATCTTACAATTTTTTTTTTCATGAATATTTTCTTTAACTTTTTATTGGAATTCATCCATATTGAGTGATGGCCTTTCAAATCGAACTCTTTAGTGGCACTACTATTTTGAAATGTTTAACATAAGGTGTGAAAACGAAACAGCTGTGACACTTGTCTGACACTGAGCAAGATGAGAAATTATTCTTTACTTTCTGAAAGATAATTATAATTTTATGTTTTTATACTATTGATATTTAAAAAAAAAAAAAAAAATACTTCTAATGAAGTACAAATAAATTAAACAATGTCTTTTAACTAAACACAAAAAAAAAACTATTTCTTTTATTTATAAATTTATTAACAAGCATTAAGTAAAATAAATAATTTTTGATGTGCTCTCTTTGTCAAATTCTCTATGTGTATTTAACATATTTCTGTAGAAGTGTGAGAACATATGGATATTAAAACAGTTATATGTTCCTTGCGTACATTTGTAGTAAACAGCTGTTTTCTTTGAACAAATATGAGACAATTTATGTCTTTGGATATTAATTAAATTATTTAATACTTTATAGCCTTGAAGCTGTTCTTTAGACTGTGACAATAGTATATTTAAAAGTTACTTTAGGACATATCATTTGTTGTGATTATTGTTATTTTTATATTTTTTTAATTAGAGATTTGTTATAAATGGTTCTTCGTATGACAAGTTTACATAAATGTTTTCCCCAATTTTATACAATAATTATTTTGCAGCTTTCGATAACTCGAGCTCTTTTTCAATTTCTTGAAAAAATGAATTAAATTGCACTGAAGAGACAATTCAATTGGGTACTTAATTGAATTTTTTATTTATATTCATCGATCAAAATTAGTTTAAAACAATAAAGATGCAAAAAGTCTCAAATTTTTATGATCCATATTCGCAAAGATGATTAGTGTGAAAGAAAAGTGATCGAGGCGGAATATTAAAATTTTGTTTTCATATTATTAAGTATCTTTCCATTTTTTCTCTTGACCTATCGTCTCTGAATAACACTATTTAGTTTATAATGCATTTTGTTACTTTTTATAAATTAATGTTTTTAATTGATAACATCGTGTTTGGTAGCCATTTAAGTCACAATCAAGGCCTCAGACCAGTCTGTCTCCACGACAGCTCCCAAATGCACGTTTATTTTAAGTCCTTAACGTAATATGAATTTGTTTTTAAATATTAAACGTTGTGCAATCCCAATCTTATGTATCTTCTTTATCAGTTGCATTATGTTCAGGGTTCCCACAATATTTTTTTTTAAATTTTCCTTTTGGTCTGTCAGATTTAACCTTTTTTTCCTCAGAACAAACTTAAAAATTTCTTATACTAAAATATATACAAAATAATACGTAAATACTCGTTTTATACCTGTATTATTTATATTATAAAAAAAAAAAAAGATTAAATTGTGTTCAGATAAGCCTTTGATTAATTAATATTGTTACCTTTTTGTTTCTCCCTAACCTTGCAATTTTTTTAGCTAAGCGAAAACCCTGATTCTATTGTAGCTCAAATTAACATGACTTTATGTCCATACAAGTATCTCATTGTTAAAACAATATTTATTAAAAACTATACCATCTTTTAATTTAAGCCCCAGTGTCTTTTAAAAACAATATCACATTTACAACTGGAAGCTAATATACTCTAAAGTATGTTAAAATGATTATTTTATTATTTTAGAGAAATTTGAGTTATCGAGAGTTGACCATCATTGAAGTAATTTATGTTGTTTTTTAAACAAGTTAGTGCAGGATTTTTAAATTTTATTTTCACAGAAGACTTTTAAAAAAAGTTGTGCTGTGAGACACTTTGGTTGTGTATATATAATTGTTATTGTGTTCATTTCTCGTTTTTTTTTTTTGTTTTTTTTTAAGCAATAAGTTATATAATTGATAAATAAAATTATATCCTTCAATTTCTTTTATTTTCATATAAATAATATAACAAAAAATATTTAAACTTAAAACAATTTGTTATAGTATAAATAATTCCATGTTTAATACATTTGTATATTGATATTGTTTTGTATAGATTTATTTTAATGTATATAAATTGTAAATATGTAAAAATTATATAATTTAATTGTATAATAAAAATGTGTACATTATAACATATAAATAAATTTTTGTAAATGTAATGTAAACATTATTAATAAGTAATCATAACCTTATCAGTTATTACTTATAAATGCAATTGGATATATTTATTCAGAAGGAATGTTGATTAATTCATGATCGGGTGTATTTGCCCCAAATGTGAAGCATGAAGACGGACGCGATGAACAGTAAGGACATGACTAATACTGGAACTGGTCCACTGAAAATAAAACAAAATTAATTAATTATATTTTAATTTAGAAACAGCAGCTCAAATATCACATATTTTACATGCGCTAAATTGAACATTGTATCAATGAATTACAACCTACATTACTATTGAAGAAAAAATCTTTAAGGGGACCCTACACGGTCAATCAGAATTGCACTAATGACGTTCCGAATTGTCGTGTAAGGTAGTGAATGAAATACTGATGGTGGTACGCTGCAAATTTCCGAACATCCGGAAATCAAAGGTTCATTCACGAGAAGTGGAGGGGGGACTGAGGTAAAAGTAGTGGGGGGGCTAACCATACTGCTGGATAGGTTAGGTTACCTAGGCCTCACAACCATTATAAATTTCTGATTTTTAATATAAGTAAATAGTTAAATAATTTTTTATATCCCTTGTTTATACTTTTAAACCATCTTCATATATTTCTTTTAAATAGTCAAGTGGGCAACAAATTAAAAAAAAAAAAAGAAGCGGAAACTTCACAATTTACTTTAATAAAAAAAAAACTTTAACTGTTGTATTCATTTGTCATTAATTTTTCCATTTTTCTTAACAAGTTGATTATTTTCGCAATAGTTTTCCTTAATTTTTGTAAGTAGTAGACTTATATTTTACTAACTTTTGTCAAAACGATTTTCTATGAGACTAACCTAACTACTAGATAGGTTAGTTTACCTAGGTCTCGTTATGTAAATAAATAATTTCATAAAAGTAAATAGTTGTTTATATCCCTAGTCTATATTATTATTAACCATTTTCAACTATTTTTTCTTTAAATAGTCAAGTAGGCAATAAATTGGAAAGAAAAAAAAGTGGAAACTTCACAATTTACTTATAGAAAAAAAATCTTTAACTGTTGTGTTTATTTGCCATTAATTTTTCCATTTTTCTTATCAAATTGATACTTTTCATAGATTTTTGTATGTAGTTGACTTATATTTTGGACTAACTTTGGTCTAAACGATTTTCAGGCACTAGGAAGTAATTATTATATCTCCATTTTTCTCTTGATGCCCAATATTATAAATGACAATGTCCAAATAAGCATATCTATGCTGTTTCTTTGTTTACAACTGCGCTAAATTGGTCAGCAACAATCTAACCTAAATCAGCAACGATAAGTAATGATCAGTAATGATTGAACGTGTAAGGGTCTTCATGATCAAAGCGATCGCGGGCAATCTTGGAACTTCTTGTGACGTTCATTCATGAATAACCGTGTAGGGTCTGCTTTACTGGAGGCCTTATAAACACGAATACAAATATTTATGAAATTTTACAGCATACATGAATAAATTTACGAACACTTCTTGACAACGATGGTCCAGCCTGCTTTAAACTTAATAAGTATCAAATGTATGCACTGGACTGTACCAAACAATAAGGAAATTTTCAAATATTTTTAAGGTGGCTGAGACAGCCCCGCAAATGGACACTGCCTGCTTAATAATATGTGAAATCAGCTCCCATTTACTTTAATAATAATTCCCTATACTATCAAAAGGAAAAACACACTTTATTTTAGGTTGAAAGTGAATCATACATCATTTAATAAATACTGACGAAAAGAGGGACTCTACTATGCCTTTTTTCTCTCACAGAATATACAAAATAAAATAATTTAACAGGTATGATGAAGAAAAAAAAAAAAAAAAAAAAGCTGCAAATCATGAAGTGATTTATTCCAAGTAGGTAATCCTAACAAATAATAAAAAAAATATAAATAAATAAATACTATAAATGATCTAGTTACGGACGTATAAATTGACTGCATTTTTGAAACAAAACAGTGAAGTATTATGTTGAGTCTTGGGGTAACAGTTGGTTTACCAATATTTTCCTTCTAATAAACATACAAATAAAAGAAAATCTGAATTGAAGTTTTGTATGAATAAAGGGTGTGTAACTTTCTCCTATTTAAAGTTTGACCATCTACATAAAAAAGGGCCAATAGGCCCACTTGCCGGACTAAGTCTCCCCACCTGTACCAATACCAGTATCTACATAAATTATGACACGACTGAAACTTCTGTAAGAGGCAAAAAACATATAAATGATAAAATGCAGTTTCTGAAAGACTTAAAGAAGGTGTTTTAAAAGTGAACCACCCTTTTTCCAGCTAACATTAAAATTGCAGTTAAAAGTGTACCAGTAATTAAGATAAAAAATAATAGTCCATGGTACAGATCCCTTTTTATTGAATTATTAACATCCGCCTGAAACTTAATAAATATTTTAATCTCATCGTAACTTACAACTATTTAATTTACAAAACTCTTGGAATTGGGACATTTTCCATCTGTAAGGAGGCAAACTTCGTATATTTAATTAGGTACTAAAAACTTGAAAATATCCATTTGCTTTCTACTTGGATCGTAAGATAAATTGATAAAAAAAGGTGACCTACAAAAATATTGGGCCGTTTGTCCTATATAACCTCATTATTTTGAAAATTTGGAGGTGTAGATCACGCCAAATGGCTCAATATTTTTGGAGGCCACCTTTTTTCTCGACTTTGTGATCACATTATCTTACGATTCAAATAGAAAGCAAATGCGTATTTATGAGGTTTTAGTACCTAATTAACTATTTACGAAGTTTCAGGCGGATGTTAATAATTTGGTAAAAAGGGAACTGTACCACGTACTATAATCTAAAGTAACCTGGAAATTTGACCCAAGAACTGTTAGGGGATATAACTAACTTCAACCAAAACAACGATCAACCCTTAATACATGGTGGCTACCAGAAAGTTAAAGTGAAATTTCCTGATTTTTCCCTATTTAATGTTAGTTTTCCATAACCAATATGTCTGGAGACATAAATATTAATAATGTATAATTTTTAATTAACGTCTCTTCGATATATCTATGCCAGTCAACTATCAAAACTAAATTTATTTATTATACATGAATGGAAATAGACTACAAAATGATTTGAGTAAAAAACATTCAGTCTTTTAAATAAAAAATATAATAATGATGTAGAAATGGTTGACAGTTGATATAATATGAGAAGGAGTTAATTGGGGGAGGGTGCGGTCAAATAAATACTAAATTAAAATATAGTAATTATTTAATTTTTGCTGACGTTTCGACCCACTTTGCAGGTTGTCTTCAGGGCTACAAAAGATACGAAACATGATGAAAATAAAATAAATGAATATAAGTAGATATAAAATAGGAAGAAGTTGTCAGATAAAAAAATAAAAAGATGATATCAGAGATATAGTGGGTGACAATGTAGTTAAAATATCAAGTATTATATATGTAGAAGATACAAACAAATGGAAAATAAGTATAAATAAAAATAGTAAATTAAGGAGGATATAGCATGTGAGTTAAAAGTAAACAGATTGCGATAAAAGATAAGTAATAGGTGTATAACAAACTAATAGAAATTACATTTGATAACTGTGGGTTAACAGATAAAGAAAACGAATGTTAACGAATAAATAGATCGAAAATTGAATAAGTATTGTTATAGTAAAGTTAAAATAAGAATAAGATAACAGAATAATAAGATATCAGTGGATAACAAGCTAGTGGAGGTTACATTTGATTGTAGGTAAACAGATAATGGGACTAAAGGTTAAGAAATTAAATAATTTTTTTAATTTGGCAAAAATTAAATAATTACTATCTTTTAATTTAGTATTTATTTGACCGCACCCCCCAATTAACTTCTTCTCATAATCTTTTAGTAATTTATTTTTATCACCTTTATTATATTTTTATAAATAAACTAAGAGGAAGTTTAATTAACAATGACATTATTGCTAAAGCAAACTATTTACTTTATTTCTCTTGATACTGATAGACAGCATATGGAAAATATCAAAAACAAAATGACTAAAATAGTTAAATAACTATTTATATATTTATTATAACCATAGTTTTTTTTAATAAATTTATACACGCACCTTTAGTTTTTCTAAAAAAAAAAAATGAACACATCAGGCGATATCTAGACGACATCAACTGAATATTTATTTTAAATCTGAAAAAATATTTACGTACTAAAAAAAATCCCTGAATTTTCCCACTTTTCCAGCTCGGCCATCATCCTGTTGATAAACAGGTGTTCAACAATATTGACTAGTAGTTGATGAACAACAATAAAATATAAACTTTTGTTCAATATACTTTTAAGAAATTTAGCTGAATTTGGATATTTAATTTAAATACAAATCAAATCATTATAATATTAATGCCAAAAAGAAAAAAACTTACACTTTAATGCCGGGGGAATCGTCAGTGTAAAACCTCCACATTCCAGTGCTGCCTGCACCAGGTGTTCGGTTTCTTGCAGAAGTTGTAGTAGTTGTTTTTCTGAAAGGAGAAAAAGCTTATTATATTTTTAAATAGGTATCTATAACAGTTAAAATAGCATACAAAAATACACACACATCTATTGGTACTAAAGTATGAAGAGACAACTGATCATCTTCTTAAGGACCCAACCACAACTGAAAAGCACCCATTGGGAGAGAGTTTGTTAATCGCTTTTGAAAAAACAGAAGTTGACATACCCGTGATCATGTGACTGTGCCCATCCTTCATACTGGAGGGACACTTAGGAAGTAGTATCATACTTATAATTAAATAAAATGTGCATTAAATTCAAACTTTAATTATATGAATGGCTTCGGCTTCATATCAAAGAAAGTCATTTGTCATTTTTAAAAAGGTAAAAAAAAAAATGACAATTTTCTTAACAAAGTTTCAATTTAAATCAATTCTAATAATTTATTTTCATGTTTCAGCCTGAATATTCTTAAATATAACTATAAGAAACAGTTTGAGTTGAGCAAGTTTAAAACAAAAAATTGACTTTTTCTTCACTTTCTGAAAATGAGAGATCCCTCCCCATCTGTGGTATTAGGTTGGTAAATAAGTCCTTTCAGTTTTTCAGGGTGAAATAAAGTTCAATGTATTATAGACATGAAGTTTATTTCAATCTACAATAAATTGTATCATCTTTGCACTAACTGTATAATGCCATGTTCATAGAATGTCTGGAGTTTATTGTTAAAAAACTTAGCCAAGTGGTTTTTAATGTCCTCTTCCTTTTCATTCATGGAGTTCTGCAGAGGCCAAAATAAGTGCTATTCACTTGGAGTTAGGTCTGGTGAATAGGGACGATGGGGCAAAAGGTCCCATCCAAGGCTCAATAATTTATTGCGAGTGACCAATGAGATGTGGGGCTTAGCGTTGTCTTGGTTGAACATAACACCCTTCCAATTTGCCTGTTCTGGGCGTTTATTTTAATTGATTGAACCGATTTTGTTTATTTTGAGCAGTATAGAGTTGAATCAATTGTTTGTCCTGATGGCAATAGCTCATAGAAATCCAACCATATGGAAAGCATTATCTTCTTTGGATGCAATCCGGGTTTTGACATTCTTACAGGAGCCTCACTACTATGTTCCTCAGATTTTCTACGGACTATATTATCGTAAAATATTCATTTTTCATCTCGTGTTACCAACATTTTCAAAAATGGATCGTTTTTTTGCCTTTTCCGTAGTGAATCACAAACAGAAATTGGTTAGAGTTCGGTAAGAGAATGTGGGACCCAAACATTAAGCCTAAAAATATATCCAAGCTTGTGCACAAATGGTTTTCTACACTTGTATGTGACACATTTAGGGCTATAGCAATCTCTCGCACTGATTGGGTGGGATTTTGATCAACAATGACCTTAACATTGCTCGTTTCAATTTCATGTGGACGACCAGACCGTTGAGCAACGTTGATATCAAAATTTCCTGAATGAAATTTGGCAAACCAATTTTGACAGGTGTGTTCGGTTAAGGCATCATCCCCCATAAACACTGCAAATTTTCCTATGAGATTCTGCAGCACGTTTACATTTTTTAAAATAATACAACAAAATATGACGATAATGAATATTTTCTTCCATATTCACAGTGCAATAGCCAACACAATACTAAGCTAGTTTCAACAAGAGTTAGCAGATATAGTTGTTGACATATTACAAACAGCATGAACGATCCACCTTAGGGATTAATTCATCATATAAGAAGTGAATCATAGTAACAGAAAAATAAATAGAAAAACAGAAAGGAATTAATGGCCAACGCAATATTAAGTCACTCATATACTAATAATATTTAACTAATACAATTTCTAGCACTTACATAGAAAGTTTGCTACTTAAGCAAAACACTTAAACTTTAACAAAAAAACACTTACAAATAAATTAAAAGTTTTGTGGTACACTGGTTTTCTAAAGAATTGCTTCATGATGATAACCTATTCCTTCAATTAAATTATTAAACACTCATAAAAAAATATCAAAACTTGTGAAATACCAATATAACAAAACTCAGCAACAATAAAATCAACTTATATATATATAAAAGAAAGACATCCATGTCTTGTATGGGTCATAAAAATGGAATGTCTTCACAGGAAATATAATTAGAATGAGCCCCAGAACAAATTCTAAGAAAAATTCTTGATGAAAGATTTTAGGACAAATGAGTGGTATGAAACTGGCTCTGAATAGATTATTACAGTGACAGCAGATGTTAGTTTTTAAATTACAACTAGAGAGGCCATTGAGGGAAATCAAGGGCTTTAACAAATTTTCTAGAGCACCCATCAAATATTAAATTCACCATTGAAATATTACATTTTCCTATTAATGTATGCAACAAAAATAGTATGTTAAGATATTATATAATTGTTTTATATTAGTTTTGTTAATATTTTTTTATGATAAAAATAGAAGCTTCCCTCTATTGTCAGATTAGAGAAAGTGACAGCCAATTAGAAGGGAGAACTGGCAAATCAAACTTAAGGAGGCCTCGACTCTTCAAGAGTTGTGGTGGATGTTGTTTACATAATAACATAAACACATAATTTCAGCATTATTTAACATTTTCTCAGATTGGTAAGATATGTTCAGTAGGTGATACCATCAGAAAATAATAGAAATGTATGGAACACTTATCAGTTGATGTTTTATTATGATGCATATAATGCTATAATTAATTTAATAGCCTAAAACTCAAAATTTGAATATTAAAACAACCGATATGTTTATTAACATTGTTGTCTTGATATAAAAACCAAGGAAAATAAAATAAAAATATTTCCAACTATCTTTAAAGCATTAATTTACCTTTGTCGAACAGTTGTGCTTCCGACTGCTGACCTAGGTGCTACTACTTTTGCTGGGGAGCGACTGCCCCCAACTGATGTTGAACTCGGAGAAGCAGGCTGTAAATCAAACACATATGATAAATACTTACACGAATGAGCACCAACTAAATTATAATATTACCACAATAAATGTTCTGAATTCAATAAACCATTGAGTGACATATCTAAGATGAACACTTATGTTATTAGTCAATCAAGCTATTATTTACAACTGTTATTAAAATCACAGAGGGTAAGTTATAGTCTCTTACCATCACGATCCACTAGAGAAGAGTGACAGAATGGAAATGAAGAATATGACACGAACTTTCCACTTTGTGCTACCTTCCACGTCGACCCAAGGGAACAATTTTGAAAGGTAACAAAACTCCAGGTTTATAGCTAAATGATTTACATAAAATTAAAATTATCCTTTATAATATAAATTTAAGCGTTACAATAGTGTTAAAAAAATATTTATTAAATAATTTAATTAATATTTCATGCAAGGCGATGTTAAAGTTAAACTTAAATAACCTTGATAACTTGACCAAATAATAAAGAATTCATAATTAAATTTTAAAAATCGCTTATTTAATTTTTTTTTAAATAAATGAAGTATAACAGCACCATGTGAACTTGAAAACAAATTTTGTTATCAAAGCCATGATTGCGGGAAGTTCAAATTTTCGAATATAAAAACAGATGCTGTATATCACTTATTAGCTATAGAAATCTTTTGTGATGAACAATTATAAATATTCCTGCAAGTTAAGATTTAATTTTGAAAAAAGAAATAGACAAGAAAGAAACTTTGGGCGAAGTTGCCAATACAGAAAAAGTAAGTGATGAATTAAATTTGACACATATGTTTACATCATTCAAGATTAGAATTTTACATTTTGAAATGCTATTGATAATCGTGAAAACGGTGCTTTTGGTTCTAACAATATTTTTTATTTCCATAAAGTGTGATCAAAGTAAGTTTTATTTTATGTCATTTAATTTTCTTCTTCTTTTTTTTCTACGCTCTATTTTCATATTTATTGTCTCAGTTTACTTGAAATAAAATTAATTTGAAGGAGTTTTTTTTATTTGCTTGACTTTAGAAACCAATGTTTATTGTTCAGTCACAATGCTTAATAAAAATATGAAGTATTAAAAAATCTTAAGGTGGCTTTAAATTGAGTACTTCTCTCTATTGTTTAAGCCGTTATGTCTAAATATATTATTTTTTCTTATGAACAAATTGAAAAATATGTGACATTTTGTTGGACCTCTATGATACTGTTTTACATAGGGATAGTTAATATTGAAATAACATTTACGACTACTTCAAATAAATTCCTCAATTACATGTTTCTTATAGACTTGTGTGAAATAAAGAGGTTTAAAATATAATAATTGTTACTAAAATTCTAAGATATTATATGTTATCTGCTCTCTCATTAATATTATCTGTTGTAATGAAGAGAAGAATAGTTGGGGTGGTCAGTCAAAAAAGAAGGCAAAAATAAATGATAATATTTATTTTTACATATGCCAACGTTTCGACCTGAAGTTCAGGCCTTCATCAGGGCTGTCTCCTTAAGTGTTGCAGGGAGAATGATAAGATAAAAATGATACATTCTCCCTGCAACACTTAAGGAGACAGCCCTGATGATGGCCTGAACTTCAGGTCGAAACGTTGGCATATGTAAAAATAAATATTATCATTTATTTTTGCCTTCTTTTTTGACTGACCACCCCAACTATTCTTCTCTTCATTATCCACAACAGTCAACCATTTACCAATTATAATTATCTATTGTAATTTGGCAAACATTATTGAAGTATATTTTGTGTATACTGCCATAAAAATTTCACATTATGTTTTACTATTTCTGACAAGGAGTGTCTAACCTCTAAAAGATTTATAACATATGATTTAAACATATCTTTATGTATATGTTTGTTTTTTGTTGGGTGATTTTTCAATAATTATATTATTTTATAAAAATTGTATACATATCTCCTAGACATTTTATTTATTCTGATTTGTTTAGTTGTTTGTGTAACGAAATCTAAACCGTCAAAAAAAGAGTTGTGAACAGTTAGCTTAGGCATTTCCAGGAACAAAGTGATTATGTGAACTTGATTCACCTATCAACTTGGCATGACACTTTCAGTTTTACTAACTTCCTTATGTTTAGCTTAAATAATACAATTAAGGTCTATTAATCAGACTTAGTTATACTACTTCACTATTATCTCACCAAATGGTGGATGGGCCAGTATCAATCACACTCGATAAAATTCTGAAAATGCCTGAAAGTAAATGAAGACGATTGATCCTCATTGATCTTGAACCCGACTGTGTATTCTTGAAATTTACAAAATCACATCAACATGTTATTATACCCTTCCAACAACAACAAAGCCTGTTTCGAAAGTGTGATGTTTTTTCGTTGGAGCAATAATATACAGTGTGTTTACTCTCTCTTATCATTCCATTTTCAAGCCATAATATTTCCTGGATTGCAGCTATATCAATCCGATAAGCGTCCGATTGGTTTAGAAGTAGCTGGAATGCTCCAGTTCGATTAAGTAGCAATATATTTCATGAACCTACTTGAATATCTTGTTTAGATTGGTGTTATATCGTAACTGTGAGATCAGTCCGCCTTTTCTTTGTTCAGGATTCACAATAGATTGAATTTTTTTCGGAATTAAGTTCCAACCTGGAGGCCCGGCTTTTCATTTCCTAAGGATAGGATTTCCCACAAGGGGGTCTCATGGAGCAAGTTGCATCATCACAATTTTTGAGAAAGATAAATTTAGACGGAGTTATGAATTTTCGGACTGAAAAGTTTCAAATAAGGAGAATACATGGAACGATACTTTTATTTCTAATGTTTTTTAAGAATAGGAGAGCAATAAAATATCTTGGAGAGGGGGGGGAGGTTCATGCACCATCAATCTTGGGGGGAATGGGCACTCCTGCCTTGAGAAGCTGTCTTCTCCACAGCTTGGAGGCCACCAGCTGGTTGGCTGGTTTTTGGTCCATCCTCAATATTTTATTTCCCTTGTACCCGCCATATCTGATGAGTTTTCCAGATTCGCCATTGTGGAGGTGCCCGATGGGAGACCAGCCTAACACCACACGGGAGGATTACACTATTTAGTACCTGAAAAATAGAGGTAATTCCATAATAAGGTTTCCGGAGACACCATATAATTTTAAATGACATCTATTTTAAGTAAAATTAAGTTATCAAGTTGTGTTATTCTTATTTAAAATTACTACGTAGAGGGAAAAAATTAGAAAAAGTAAGTGATTATGCCAAAAAAGTATTTTATTTTTAGAATTTGGCATGCTTGATTTCCCCGATTCTCATGATCCGAAACCTACTTGTGATTCTAAACAAGGTGTATACAAAGAAGCAGCAGTTGTGTCTAATACTGAATTTTGTTCTGCAATTGGTAGGTGAGTTTATTTTACTCATTGTGAAGATATCTTTAGTGATATGTTCAATAATTATTTTTTTTTACTGTGTTAATAGCGATGTGCTTAAAAAGGGAGGATCAGCAGTCGACGCAGCGATTGCTACTCTACTCTGTGAAGGTCTGTGCGCCATGCAAAATATGGGTATCGGTGGCGGATGTTTCATGACTATTTACAATAAGCGAATAATTGTGTAGCGTGCTTGGACGCTCGAGAGGTAGCTCCGCTGTCAGCAAGGCCAGATATGCACAGTGGCTGCTATTTTAAATCTGCTTCTGGTACTGCTAAATAATATGTATAATATTTATTTTATAGATATTTTATTTTTATATTGAATGACTAATTATCAAGACTTTCAGTTTTAATTTGTTTATTATGGTTCCCGATACTTCAACCCAAGATGGTGGTGGATCATTAAGACTAAAATAAATTATTTAGACTTTGTGCTAGAATTAAAATTAAATCGTAAATATAAGATAAAGAGACCGAAATAAGTAAACAAAGAGAAAAACATAAATAGAACTTATAAATTAAGTAGTAAGGGTGCAAATAATAATAGAGATACAACTACAACTAACTAACTAACTCCCTGGCGCTACAGGCAGCATGACCCTTGGCCTCCTCAGTTATTTTTCTCCATTTCTCTCTGTCCTGTGCTACTCTCTTCCAATTGCGAACTCCTAGCTTTCGCATTTCTCTCCACTTCATCCTTCCATCTGCTTCTCGGCCTCCCTCTTTTCCTCTTTCCACTGAAGTGTGCTTTCAATATATTCCTCTGCACCCGTCCATTCTGACTACATGTCCTACCCATCTCAGCGCTCTTACCTTGATATAGTCAGTAATGTTTTGGTTCTCTAATATATCCTCTATTTCATTGTTACTTTTGATTTTCTACTCATCATTAACATTTGTAGCACTGTAAATCCTTCTTATTATTTTCCTTTCGAATACTTTTAGTTTACGGCAATCCTCTTACAATAAACACCAGATTTCCATAGGTGACTACTGGTCTAATAAGCGTTTTATACAGCTTTATTTTTGTGGCTTTTGACAACAATGGAGACTTGAGAAGTTTTAGGTTTGCATAGTAAGATACAACTAGTACAAAGATTAAATTAATTGAATTATAGAATTACAAAAAACAATTAGAATATGTTCAGAAAAAAATTTCTGTCCATCTGACTTCTGAAACTTTTTTTTTGATCTTTAGATTTTACACTGAACCATCGAGTGACCCCAGGATGATCCTCAGAACCCGACATTACTTACCATTTGTCTTCTCGTTTCAAAATGGTAGCTGATTTGAGGGTTAATATGTGGCCAGTGACATTTCTTCTAGACTGATACAATTTTTGTTAGATTTAGCATCAAAGTCACAGATCACATCTTCTGAAATCGATATTATTCTATTGCTATGTTCCTGGAATCGCGTTTCTACGGCGAGTAGGGGTTCCAGAAACCGCATTTATTTGTATTTAAATGTATTTATATCGGTTCCAGAAGGGAACCGATCTACAGAAAAATATATTAATTCTGTATTAAAAGGTTAGATACCACAGACCCCCTACTGTAGTATCCTAGATTGAACCATATAATTTTTATTGGATTTCTTTTCTAAAGGTATCATGTTTTTAAATTTACTATTTGTTCTATATCTAATTGGTGGCATGCAATGTAGAATGTAAAATCATCAAGATGGTTTACTAACTATTATATTTACAAATTTTAATAACCAAAACATATATACAATGATAATGAACAAACCTATATACATAATAATAGTTGAGAATCATACTAGAGGAGAATGCTTGATTAGAGTTACATGTGTTCTATTGATTTTATTAATTAATGATTTATGGTTGCCAACACAAATTTACATCTGTATTATTAATGAGGGTTATTACCTGGCTGGTTCTTCATCATCTTCGAGTCTCCTCAGCCTCCGTCTTCCTTCCAGTGTTCAACCGTCCTCGCTTGACCCCCAGCTTGAAATCTCCTCAGCTGAGTCCCCAAAAAGAAGTGTCTTCGTCCTAGTCCTCTATTTCCCACCTTTCTTCATCCCCCTCTCTTTTGGTAGTCTTCTCTGATTGGCTGAATATTCCTAGCCTAAGGGATGACCACGCCCTCTCCCCCAGGCCAAGGTACACTAACCAGGTATATTACGTATTTCTGGTGGAAGGTGTGAAAGGTCTTTTTGGATCCTGTTTAAACACTCAGTTGTCGGTCTTGGTCGGTGGTTCTTAAGGGTTCTTATTACCACTTACAAAAGGTTGTCCTCGTGGGTCGTTACCCTCACTCAGGTACCCAACCGCCAGATGTGAGCACTTATGATATTTCTTTAATTATACATTTAAAATAATTAAGTAAACTCCACAGGTGGTCTTTAGAATACATAGCATTATACCATTTCGAAACATGGTTTGTTTTAAATAATTAAACATATGAATGTAGTTCGAAAGGTCACTGGTTCATTATATCGTAGTTCATTTTTTTTTCATTGGACAATCTAAATTATGTGATTATTTGATTGTTTTTTGAGAGCAGGATCAGTAAGTGACTAAAGTACTGACTTTCTATACTCAAGATGCAGGGTTCGAGTCTGGGTGTGGCGGGTAATTATTTATTGTATTACATCAGCCATGGATCGATCATGTGATTAGTAGACCCTCCTGGGGCACACCCAGTCTTTATAAAATGATACCTGACCAATCATCCCTCTGCTCAAATTTTGCCTCGAAAAAGGACCTCAACGTAGGACCTTCCTTGGGTTGTAGTGCTACAGGATTGTTTTCAATTCTAGTTTAGAATTAATTTCTGATTTAAATAAAGTCTACAGTGACTTTGACACGCAGGTAACTTATCTGTCGCTGTGCCTGGTGAATTGATGGGTTATTGGGAAGCTCATCAAAAATATGGAAAATTGCCTTGGTGTGAACTATTCCAGCCTGCTATATCTATGTGCCTAAAAGGGATTCCAGTAAACAAACGTCTTGCGAAATCTTTTTCAGAGAGTGGCATGGGACCAGAAATAATGAGCAGTGAATCTCTAAGGTATTAAAAAAATATTTTTTTTTTTAAAATGAGGGCCTTGATGCTAAAAGGAAGTAAGTCATAACTTCACAATTTTTTTTTTTAAATACATTTTTATCAGTGTACAATATATTATGATTGATGGAAGAACCTGTCACCAATGGAAATGAACTCTTCTTTGTGTTAAATAATGTAACAAAAACTATATTTGTAAACAAAAACTCTGTAATATCATCGGTTTATTACAAAGAGTCATTGAGTGACATTTAATGACCATAAATCGCTTAGAACTTTGATGAATTTTCTCATTGGAAAATCAGAAAATTGTATGCTTGTTTTAACTATATTTATATAAACACTATTGTGTTTGGGTTTATTATTTTCAAGTTCAATTTTAAAAGTTTACGGAATTTCCTAAAAAAAAAAAAAAAAACATTGTTAAAATCGGACAATTAGGAGCAAATATATGGTCTCTAGATGTTTTTTATGTTCTACTGCAAATCCTTTGTTTTGGATTTTATTTTTGATGAATGTGTTACTGAAGTAATGCTATTTTTTTTTTTTTAGTAAATTACCAATGATGAAAAAAAAAATGTTTAGGCGAATAATCGGAATTAACTTTTTATTTCTTTTAATTTGTCACTAGAAAGGTAATGTTACTTTAGATGTATAATTGTTAATAATAATAATTAATTGGAAATAATAAACCATTGTAAAATAATTTGCAGCTTTTTTTTTTTATCAACCATTAAAGTCGAAATTTACAAAAACGTTCTTAACAGTTCACCTCCATCAAAAATGTACTTGATGACTTTTTGCAATAAACTGACGAAATGTTCTTACAAAGTCTGTTACGCAAGTACTCGATTACTTTGTGTCTTATTTAATATAATAAGGTTTTCTCTGAAAATTTGTTATTCTGGACTTTCCTGGTTCTTGCATCAATGCCTTCAATTATAATATATGGATATATATATGTATATATACATGCATACATATATAAATATATACATACGATTTTTACACATTAGTGAATGTATACATTAACGATGCTGATTAGGCTTGTAAATGTTTGATGATAGATGTGGAATGCAGGAAATTGTTAGCAGAAAATGGTAAACTTCCTTCTGTAGGAGACACATTTCGATTACCTATTCTCGCGAAGACCTTAACTATCATTGCGAAATCTCCAAGAGGAGCTTTGGAATTATATAATGGATGCCTCACTGAAACATTCATTAGAGATTTGAAAAAACTGGGATGTATAATTACTACTGAAGACATGAATAACTATAGGTAAATTTATTAATGTTAGACCCTCTAATTTTATTAAGTTTTATTATGTATGAAGGTCAGTGATGTGGGATTAAAATATATTTCATAATCTAAAATTATATATAGAGTTACTCCAGTACAAATAATTTTTTTTTTTTTTTTTTTTATGGCACAATAATCCATTACTAAATCTAGGCCTCTAGTAGGTTTTATTCTTTCTTGTGAAGGAGCTATCCAATTTCGGATTTCAAGAAGTAGATAAGCATCTGCTGCCACTCCATCCCATCCATCTTGCTGGTGATCTTCCAACTCCGCAAGTCCAATATAGGTCATAAGTACAGACCAGATTTCCATAATATTGCACATTTTATTCGCTTGAGTGTAAAAACTTCAAACCCAAATATTTATCCATTTCATTATCTGTAGAATAACATATTGAAATTTGATATTGCACGAAATTCCGTGTTTTGCTGTTTTTTGGCCTATTATTATTATTTTTTTTTTTTTGGGTGGGGTGGCCGAATAGGCTAACGCGTGTGCACTGCACCGCCGTTGCACGGCAACCGGATATATGAATCTATGATATGAAAATAGTCACGAGTTCGCGTCCCGGTGCCACAGGGGATTTTAAATTCCCCGCCCTCACCCTCTGGTCCGGGAAAATCCCGTATAGCCTAAAAGGCGAGGTAGGGAAGAACAGAAAAAAAGAAAAAAAAAAAAAGGCCTATTATTATTATTCTGTGACGAGCAATCGTTTGAATTTAATGTTACCAACGGTAGAAATAAATACAAATGGGGAATATTCTTGGAATAGAACTTCCTAAAATATTAGGTAACAATAAAAAAACTGCCTTCCTAGAAATAAGACATATATTGTTATTGTTTTGACTTAATTCTCACTCATTCTTCAATCCCTTTAATATCCCTTTCGGCTTTGAAGTGAATTGTAGGAATTTAATTACTATTAAACAAAAACAAAAAAAAAAAATGGTGAAAGTAGTATCTCAATCTAAGATCTTGTAAAAAATCAATATCTGAATATCTAATTACTCAGAGTTGAAATTTGATGGGAAAGCTGTCTTGTTTACAGCCCATGAAAAATGAATTGGGTATGATAAGATATCACCGATATACTCTCACTGTAGAACAGATGAAGAATATTTCCATTAAGGAATTTAATGTTTTTATTTTTTAGAACAAGCATATGACCAAAAAATATTTTCAATCTAGAAAAACATATCAATTCACACTAATATTTGAACATTTGAAATCGCAAATATATATTACACAGTATTTCTAAAGTTTTCTGAAAATTCTAAAGGGATATCATTTTCAATGTTGTATTTTAATTTTTTTTTTCTCATTACAAATTATTTTAATTCGGAAGCTAAGTTTTGATCAGATTTTGGTTTATTAATATAACAAATCAAACAAATATTTTTGCACGTTTTAGCTGTGAATTACTCAGTTTTACATATTTTTGATTTTTACTGCACGATTTTGCACATTTTGAGGTATTTTTTTTTAGTTATACTGCACGAAGATCCAATCTCTGTCATCAATCAGTAGGAATCTCAGAGCTGGTCATCCTTTCCCCATGACTAGCCCAATGAAGTCTCTCAAGCTTAACAAACTTCATCACATCCATTCTATGCTGTTATACCAATGAAGAAGCATCTTATGCATAAGCATTCACCGAGTATCTCCCTCAATGATAGAGGATATGGCGGTAAACCCTCCTCAATATCACTTTAGAGCCCATTCTCGTCTGCTTTCGTTTTGACCAAGTTTCTGCGCTAGTATATTAGGTCAGGCCGATGAATCCTTCAATTTGGTTTGATGGTAGATAAATGTGTTTCTCTTCTACTTGGAGAGACTACTTCCTTGTTACTATTGTTCTGCATGTCTCCTGACTGAGATCATTATTTGATTTTACTTTCAATCCCTTCCAGCATTTTATTTGATCTGCTTCTTCATTCCAGAATAGTTCACAGTGGATTTTTAATAACCGCATATTTAACTAGCCATTAAAAGACTAACTTTACTAATAATTTTTTTACTTTTACTTACGTATATATGTAATATATAGTAAGGGTAAGTATTGCGATTGAGAAAATTTTTGAATCTGAGTTTTCAACGGAAATACACGTTTTTAGGTACCCAGAGTCGAAATGGCCAAGTCCCGAAAAATAGTCTGTGTGTCTGTATGTTAGCAGTCTAGCTAAAAAACGAAAAGTCCTACAAAACTGATATTACGTGTTAAGGTAGATTTATGCCTTAGATGTGACGGCAACTTTTTCCTTAAAATCGGCTAACCGCAAGTGCCACTTTATATCAACGCTGAAACACATTTTCACAATTTTCTCAAAAACGGCTCTAACGATTTTTATTAAACTCGGTGTATCATTGTATAATTAAGTGGTCTTTAATATCAATTAGGTCTTATCCCCATTGATGTCACTTTACAGGGCTTAAATGCCCAATGTTTATATACGTCTCCCTCTAAAGTACCTTTAATATGGTTTATTTTAAAAGTTAATCATTTCACATTATTCAGAGTTACGAAAAAATGCTAAATATAACTTTTGAAAGAATTTGATGAGTTAATAAAGGAGAAGAAAAATAAAAATGCAGAAAAACCTGCATTGCTATAGACTGTAGATCATTAAAATGGTTTTTTAAAAGTTTATGGAATTTCCTAAAAAAAACAAAAGAAAAATCATTAAGATCGGACAATTAGGAGGAAAGATGTGGTCTCTAGCTTTTTTTCAATGAAGAGGCGAAAATTTGGATAAATTTAAAATATACTTTTTTAATTGTTGAGACTAAAAAAACCTTTTTTCTACAGATATTGTATAAAGTATCTTTTCTAAGAACATTTTTCATAAGAAATAAGTACCTAAATTTATACCTTTATTCTCAGTTCTATATTTCAACACTGCAATCACCACCCTCCGGAATCAACTTACTCATATTCTGCATAGATAACTTTTTCAACTAAAAATATCACTAAAATGACATCACTCAAAAATGTTGAAATTGGAGTTAGTCATTCTGAGGTTTATAAAAGCAAAGAAAGTTGTGTAGTTTATAAAAGCAGATGGAGTGACTAGATTTTTATTGCCTACCGTCGATATATTAAATAGATATTTTGTAATTATAATGGTCTTAATGATTTGTTATCTGTAAGCTTTAAGTTTTAGCTCCGTTTAAAATGCACTTCAAAAAATTGATAATAGCCCAACATTGCCAGAAAATAATTCTATTCATAGTAGATCGGTTAGTGAAAGTTGTGTGTTGCTCGCACCAGATTTTTTTGTTGATCCATCAATATTTTTTTCATTTTTTAATCAAATAAATTTCCTATTATACAATGACTTTTATTTTAACTTCTCTACAAACAGATAGAAGCCAAGAGTCGCAGGGCCTATTCTGATTCCTATATCAATACTTCCTAGGTTTCTATCTTTTCCGATACTTTTGATCCAAAAGCTTCCTTACATCCTCAATCTGTCCACTCCTTCAACACACAATACCAGTCCCAGAACTTTCACTATTCAATAAAAATAAAAATATTATATAAAATACAATATATATAATGTAATACAATAATATTCAATAAAAAATCTTTTATTGTGCGTGCTCTACCTCATTTTGAAATTTCTCATCCATCTTCATTTATTAAACTCCATCATTGACTTAATTTAAATATTAATTATTTCTCTATATTCTTAATTATCAATTTTTCACATATATATTGATTTGTTTATGTATGTAATTTCAATATTTTAATTTATTTACACATGCTTGACTTTTATTCTATAATTTAATTTCTTAATTTTATAATTTATTCATTTCATAATTATTGTATGTAACCAGACAAATGTCTCTGGAATTGTATATTTATATTATTCTAAGGGGACCAGTGTTTCAGAATAAAATTTACTTGAAGTTTTTTATACATTTGACTAGTCATGGTGTATGACAGAAATTGGAAATTAAAGTATTGAGGACTTCAATTCTTTAAATGTACTAAATTTATTATTATTATTTAAAAATAAATTTTACAATTAGTTCAAAATATAGGTAAAATCAAACCAATATAGACAAGGACATAAACTGAGACAGACACAAACAGAAAACTTATTAGACTGAATTATTATTATATTTTATTTGAATAATTTGTAATATAATAAAATTTTAGGGCTGTGTGGAAACATCCTGTGATGGTGAATTTAAAAAAAGATTACGTTGCTTACAGCGCTCCGCCGCCAGCTAGTGGAATTATTCTCCTTCTTATTTTAAAAGTATTGGAAAGTATCATAAGCGATGATGCTCAGGCCAACATTATAGCAGTAGCGGAAGCATTTAAGTTTGCGTATGCGCTTAGAAGTGAAATAGGCGATCCCGACTTTGAGAATTTAAAAGAGGTAAAAATTATTATTTGTAACTATAGTTTTGTAATAATAAATTATTTATTTTTTTTATCAAGAAGGAGATAGTCCTGGAATCTAACGGAAAAAATGTCAAATAATTATTAATTATTTATTTAATATCAATGTTTTGACGCAACACAGGGTGTCTCATTTCTTAATGGCCAAATTCTGGAGGGTGATTCTAGACAAAATTTCCAACAAAAAAGTTCATTTGATGCATGGGCCGAGTCCGAATGAAAAAGAGTTAAGACCAATTTTGTATTGTTTTTTTTTTAAAGATTCTTATTGAACTAAAAGGAATCGCTCAAAAACTTTTCAAGACAATTAAATGCTAAGTACACCATCATAAAGTAGACAGCAATTTTATTTTTGAGAAAACTGATTAAATTTACTAAGGTCAATGACAAATGGAATTTCAGGAGGTCTAATATGGCCGCTTCATTTATCAGCTATTTCGCTATTTCGATTAAACTTTCTTCATTTTTTAGGTTAAATTTAAATACCTTTAAAACAGGTAATTATAAAAATTACAAAAAAGTGTATTTATTCTGAAATCTAATATTACCGCCTCTCCTAACTTTTTTTCAGCTTCTTTTTATTGAAGTATGTTATATAGATAAGTTTAAAGAGCATCAAGAAGAAGACTTTAGCCATGTTTCATTGAAATCGGTACATTCGTTTAGGTGCTACAGTCTATAAAAACAAAGGTTTTTCAGCCACCAACCTGAAAGGAAATAACAGAATGTTGATGTAGGAGGATCATCCTCGGATGACCTCTGACTTTGATTCCAAATTTGAAAAAAAATTAATCCAGTAGTCTCGGAGAATATGTGCGGATGGCGAATAGAAAATCAATTTTTATTTGATTTTCGACTTCTACATATCCTGAAACGTAAAACCTCAAATTTTGAGGGGGAGAGTTAACTTTTTGGACAATTACAGTGGTTCATTATTGAAAATAATAAACCAAAAAAGTAGTGCAAAAAGGATTTTTGAAATTAAATAATACCTGAAAAAAATCACTTAGATTTCAATTTGACTATTCATCTGTGTACATTCTGAGAAAGAATGTGTAGTAGACATCCCCCTGTATTTACTTCTTTAGACGACATTGTGTGAGGGAATGAGAAGGAATATATAATATATAGGAATGTGAGGACTGTGAATTGTACTCAATTGTGCAGTGGACAAATTGTTCTTTGAAAAGTCTCATATCGATAAACAATCGATGAAGAAGGAAAAAGGTCCGACCAGGTAGCAGCAGCTGGAGGAAGACGCCAGGTAGAGAAGGGTCACTTAAAGTCTGGACACGAACAAGAGAAGACATCATTTGGGAAGAGAGGCTTACTACATTGAAGACTAAGAATATCAACTCTACAGTTATAAGAATTTTATACATTCGTTTATTACAGTTGTAAAATAAATTGTTTTATTATTATTTACTCAGTCCCACATTTCAGATATATATATTCTTATTGTTTCTTCTCACTCAGTGTCACAAAAAGGTATTAGGTTCCCGAATTTCCAAAACAGTTAAACATCCTCAAAAAAAGTCTATATCCAGTGCCGGGGTTTTGTTTTAATATTCACGAGTGTAAATAACCTAGTTTCCCCGATATAAAATGGAAGGAATATTCGCTATTCCTGCTAAGAAGAAATTATTAACATTTAATTTTCTAGTCACATCCTTCAGGTTTGGTGCCATTTTCTCATAATTTTTTTATATATATTTTAGGCCAAAGGTCACCAAATATACACAGTTTTTATATCCTGTATTCTTTATTCAACGTTTCGGCTTCAGGAGCCATTTTCAAGATCCTGCAAAACTAATTTTAATTTTAGAGTGCTACCAATGGGTAGTTTCTCAACATGTCATTATATCCATGTGCGAATTTACCAGATGTATTTTTTGTATACAGTTGTAAATATTATATAAATAAATAAATAAATGATTTTAATTTAGTTTTTACAATTCGGAGTGGAGCAATGGGGCTACACTAAACCATCGAATTCCTCTCGCATCCTATCCTTACAATCCAAAATCCTTCGTAAAATCCTCAATGCTCCTTACTTTGTCACTAATAAAATAATCCATAAAGACCTCAATGTTCCATATGTTTCCAATTTGGCCAAATCCAGATACCTATCTTTCCATAATAAACTTCATAACCATCAGAATCCTCTTGTTTCTAACCTTGCTTCCTCTTCGATTGCTGATAACCCTCCGAGGCGTCTGAAAAGAAGATGGCCTCGTGATCTTCTCATGTAGACAAATTATTAGAGTGCTACCAGTAGGTAGTTTCTCAACAAGCGTGTCTCATGTAATAATATTTCTCTGTACAAATTTACTAGATGTATTCATACTAATACAGTTGTAAATATCATAATAAAAGTTAAAAAAAAAAAAAAGTTTTTACAATTCAAATACTTCCTTATCAGAAACATATTATTTAACAACCATCAGTAATACAAATAGTCCAAAATTAAATAATAAATAAAGAATACAGGATATAAAAACTGTGACCTTTGGCCTAAAATATATATAAAAAAAATTATTAACATTTAACTTTATTAGGTTATTTACAAATGTACGAGAATAAAAAGTAATTTTATCTTTTCCGAATTGTTCTATATTCATAATGAAATTGAAATTTACTGATTGAATTTAACATTCAAATATCATAACTAATGAATTAATATGACTATAGGAAAAAATGAGTAAACCTGTTTCATTTTAAATAGATTCAGAAAATGATCCCAAAACAGTTTTCTGAAACAGACACAGAAGCTACCTGGAGCAGCGCTACTGTATCTCAAAACTGCTTTGGTAGATGTTAAATGAAACAATGGCCACAGCACTATTCACAACCTATAAACAGCTGCACAGTTGACATTTTAATAACTGTTTCAGCAGCTTTTCCTTATGTCTAATTACCATTGGTTATTTCTTTTCATCTTTAAATTTATTTATTGACTTAATAAGGAGTGGGGTAGCTCAGTGGTAAGGCACTAAGCTTCCAATGCTCGAGGTCCCAGGTTTGAATCCCGGCTCATGGCAGAAAAATTATTTATTCTGTTCATTGACTGTGGGGCGACCCTGGGGTAGCGAGACCCTCCTGGGGCACACCCAGCCTCTACAAAGTGGGTACCCTTATAGCCCGTGGTACGGATCCCTTTTTATCGAATTATTAACATCCGCCTGAAATTTCGTAAATAGTTGCATCTCGTCGTAAGCTACAACTATTTTATTTACAAAAACTCTTGAAATTGGGACGTTTTCAATCTGGATGGGAGCAAACTTTGTCTATTTAATTAGACATTAAAAACTCATAAATACTCATTTGCTTTCTACCTTGATCGTAAGATAATTTGATCACACAATCAAGAAAAAGCGGGCCTTCAAAAATATTGAGCAGTTTGGTGTGACCTACACCCCCAAATTTTCAAAATAACGAGGTTATATAGGACAAATAGCCCAATATTTTTTTAGACCTTTTTTAACGATTTTGGGATCAAATTATCTTACGATCGAAGTAGAAAGTAAAGGAGTTTACTCAATATTTATGAGTTTTTATAATCTAATTAAATAGACAAAGTATGCCCCCCTCCAGATTGAAACCCTCCCCTCCCAATTCCAAGAGTTTTCATAAATAAAATAGTTGTAGGTTACAATGAGATACAGCTGTTTGTCCTATATAACCTCGTTATTTTGAAAATTAAGGGGTGTAGGTCAGCCAAACGGCTCAATATTTTTGAAGGCGACCTTTTTCTCGATTTTGGGATCAAATTATCTTACGATCAAAGTAGAAAGCAAAGGAGTATTTATGAGTTTTTAATATCTAACTAAATAGACAAGGTTTGTCGCCCTCCAGATTGAAACCCCCCCCCAATTCCAAGAGTTTTCATAAATAAAATAGTTGTAGGTTACAATGAGATACAATGATACAGCTGTTTGTCCTATATAACCTCGTTATTTTGAAAATTAAGGGGTGTAGGTCACGCCAAACGGCTCAATACTTTTGAAGGCGACCTTTTTCTCGATTTTGGGATCAAATTATCTTACGATCGAAGTAGAAAGCAAAGGAGTATTTATGAGTTTTTAATATCTAATTAAATAGACAAGGTTTGCCCCCCTCCAGATTGAAACCCCCCCAATTCCAAGAGTTTTCGTAAATAAAATAGTTGTAGGTTACGATGAGATGAAACTATTTACGAAATTTCAGGCGGATGTTAATAATTCGATAAAAAGGGGTCTGTACCACGGACTATTAATTAAATAATTGATTAAGGGGAAAAACCTGGCGATTGAGGGTGTTCCTGCCTGATCCCCTCCCTGCACAACTGTTGCCCTTGAAACAGCGCTTTTCTTAAATAGTACTGAACCCAAGAAAGAACGAACCTTCATGGGTTGTAGAGGCACATTTTTTTTTTTTTTTTTATTGTCTTGATATGTTATAATTTGTAATTAAAACTTTGATGCTAAATTGACATTTTATCAGCAATATTAAGCACAAAAAAATTTTTTTTGTCACAAAGTTGATAAAATATTTTGTAGATGTAATGTAGTTTTACAATTATAATCATAACTCCTTTGGGGGTAAAGATCTTGTTAATTGAAAATTAATTATTTATTATTGACAATACAAAGCATTTTTACTATAGTGAAAAAGTAATAATAATATTACAAACTGATAAACATAAAAATGTTTATTTTTATTGTATATATATATATATATATATAAACAACATAAAGAACTCAAAAACTGTTTGCACATGCTTCTTTTAGTGATTTTATTTATTAATTTTAGATTATGAGTAAAATCGGTTCCGACTGTTATTTATCTGAAATAAGAGATAAGATATTAAAGACCAGAAGAACGATGAATCTCCCAGAAGATTATGGTGCTAAATTTACGACACCCGATGATCATGGTACGGTGAATATTGTTGTCCTAGCTCCAAATGGTGATGCTGTGTCTGTAACAAGTACTATAAATACTTTGTAAGTTTCAGCATTTTTTATGTTTTCAGTTTATTAAGCTATTTAGACAAACAAAATACAGTAATAACTAAACAATAATTAATCCACAGGTGTTTTATATTTTTGAAAAAAAAATTATTTATTCCTTTATGAAGAATTTATTTAATAATTAATTAAAGGGGAAAACCCGGTGGTTGAGCATGATCTCCGCCTAATCACCTCTCTGCACTAACTACTGAACCCACGACCCTTTATGGGTTGTTGTAGTATAGATTTAGTTTAGGTTAAGTTGACCAGACGTAGATGTCCTGCTTTTGGCAGAACAGTCCCTATTTTCAACAATTTGTCCTGCGTTCCACGGCATTTTCAAAAAGTCCCAATTTTTGGAAAGAATGTATGAAAAGCTAGGGAATGGGAAGAGATTACATGGTTTTCGATGGCCATATAGCTATTTCGCCAGGATATGAGTTTTATATTATTTTTGTTGATTTTATAACGAGAACTGCTTTGCAAAGTTTGCATTTTTGATCACCTGTTAGAATTTGACTACCATTTTATGGACTTAATGATAATAAACAATCTCAAAATGATCTTTTTAATGAGATATAGTTATTAAAAAAATATATCGATAAGAAAAAGGTTAAACTTGGGCATTAGAAAATTAACTTCATTTACTACTTTGATTACCGAAATGTAGTCACCTTCAATCACTTTTTAGCATTTTGAAAAAGATCTGCTTGATTGTGTACAAACTGCTGTCACAAAACATATGTCTTAAAAACTGTGTTATTATTGAATCATAAATTAGATTTTAATACATCATCAAATTATTGGCTCCCAAAAATCCGTCCAGAACTAAATTCTTAACCGTAATCAGTTGAATACTACGTCATCTAATTAACATTTGCACTTGATAATTTATTTTTTATTGTTCCTCTCTTTTTTTTTAGGCTCTGCGGGGATTTTCCCAGGCTAGGGGAGATAGGGATTAATTCCCCAGAGTTAAAAGCCTCTCTGAACCACGATGCGAACTTGTAATTATTTTATATCTTGTAAACTTGGTTTATCAATCATCTGGTTGCTAGGAACATGTTTCGTATACCATTGGTCTGCTCGGCCGCACCAGATTATCATTATTTAAAATTAATTATTGTAACAACAAATTTGAAATATTTTTCTTCAGACTTAATGAAACCAAATTTTTAATCATGAACCCTCTGGTCAACAATCGTGTCCCGCTTTACGAATGTTAAAATCTGGTCACATTTGTTTAGGTCGTTTCCAGTTCTAAAGGATTTGTTTTTTTTTATTAAGAATATTCGAAGCTGGAATAAAGAAAAACAAATATAGGTAGATGTTTATTAACCTTTCAAGGATAAGAATTTTTTTTCCTGAAAAAAATTTGTTTTTATGTATTTGTGTTTATTAATGAAAATGTGAGAATACACAAAAATTGTTTAAAAAAATGAAGAAAAAAAAAACGTATTTACCCTTTACTCATAATTGTCTCTGTTTGGACGGTTATTGCCTCGATTAAATAAAAATAATTATCACAAAAATAGGGTTTAAAGTAGAGGTACTGGAAAAATATTGAAATATCAATATTTTGGCCAAAATTTATTATTTCGATACATCAATATTAAAATTTGACTAACGACAACTGACAGTTTTCAAGAGAAAAAAAAAAATTAAAAATATATACAAGGAACACATAACATTATATATAAGCATTGCCAGCTTTAACATTCTCATTCTAGTGGTGTCAGTTTGAATCTGGCCTGGCAGCTTGAGAGGGAGAAATACTTTATTAAAATTAATGCTGCCCTACTTACATTGGGTTCATAGACTGCATACTTATCAATCCACATGGACATAACTATGCTATTACATTTTTCTATTTTTATATATACATATCTTTTTTTTTTTTTCTCTCCCTTTTCATAACACTAGTCCTATAAAGTATCAACAATAAACCTTACTAAGCTATAAACATTGCATAACATATAGATTTAAAAAAAAAAATTTCAAATGCCAGAAATTCAACACTATATCGCACACATATATACCAAAGTAATTCACTAATATAGACAAAAAGATAAGACGTGATAAACAATATTAAAATTCAATAAATAATTAATAAAAGATATCCTCAATTACTATATAAATGATAGTGGATGATCCCAGGGAGTCCAAAATAATATTCTTGGCCAATATCGCAAGCTCCCCAACATCAATACCTAGTTCCTCAAGGAAGCTCCTTGTTCTTTTTGAGAGACCCTAACCAGAGGCCTCTCACGGTGAACTCTTTCTCTCTCCGAAGGTCTCACAGAATTTTTCTTTTAGAAAGGGATACATTTGTCGTATATGTTCTTCTTTCCCTTTCCACTTCACCCGCCTGATCAAGGTTATTGCTCTCAAAGCGGACAGTTGGATCCAAGTCCCTCCTGTTCTGGGAAAGTAGACAGTATCCGGATACCTTGTAGAGCCTTCGCTGTCATGCAATAGACCTCGTCAAAGCAGGTGAAATTAATTTTCTCTAAGGAGCCTTATCACCTTGAACTTGACCTATGATGCCGGCGTGTTATAGGAGGGAGTTGTTGGGGCATATTTTATGGTGGACCCATGGAATAGATCTCGACGTTCTCAGTCTGGTTAGAATATGGTTTGTTGTACCTTTATAGTCTGTGGTATAGATCCATTTTTATTCAATTATTAACATCTGCCTGAAACTTCGTAAATAGTTTCATCTCATCGTAATCTACAACTATTTTAATTTTCTCTTAAACTCTTAGACTTGGGGTGTTTTCAGTCTGGAGGGGGGTAAACTTTGTCTATTTAATTAGCTACTAAAAACTTGTAAATACTCATTTGCTTTTTTCATGGATCGTAAGATAATTTTATCACATAATCGAGGAAAAAGGTGGCCTTCAAAAATATTGAGCCGTTTGGCGTGACCTATACCCCCAAATTTTCAAAATAACGAGGTTGTATAGGACAAACGGCCCAATATTTTTGTAGGCCACTTTTTTTCTCGATTTTATGATAAAATTATCTTACGATCAAAGTAGAAAGCAAATGGATATTTACGAGTTTTAGTACCTAATTAAACAGAAAAAGTTTGCCCCCCCCCCAGATCGAAAAGCCCCAATTCCAACAGTTTTCGTAAATAGTTGTAGATTACAATGAGATAAAACTATTTAAGTTTCAGGTGGATGTTAATAATTCGATAAAAAGGGGCCTGCACCTAGGACAACTAGAACAATCCCCTCTTTCTCTCTCTCTCTTCCCATATGGCGAGGTAGGAGTAAACAAAAAAAAATTGTAACAAAATCCGATAAAAGCTAATAATTTTTTCTTAATTATTTGCACTATAGATGTCTTATTTTGATATCCTCTCTGTTCGAAAGTGTTATATTTTTACTTACTTAAGAGTAGTTTTTGACTTATTATTATTTTGTTAGAAAGATAATTTTTTTCTCACTTGCAGATTTGGTTCATTGCTTGCCTCTGAAAATACTGGCATAATACTTAATAATGAAATGGATGATTTCAGTTCTCCGAATATTATCAACTCATTCAATTTACCCCCTTCGCCTGCAAATTATATAAAAGGTGGGAAAAGGCCATTAAGTTCCTCTTGCCCAACGGTGATTGTTGATAAGAAAGGAGATGCTCATCTTATCACCGGCGCAGCTGGTGGAACGCACATAACTACTTCTACAGCTCAAGTATAGTCTTATCTTTTTCGAACAATTTTCATAAACAACAGTAAAATAAATAATTTAGTAATGTAGAATGTTACCCTTCAAAACAGTCTCTTATATTTTATCTACAAATTTAATGTGTTAACAATTCATAATAATTGTTATAGGAAGTCTGCGTAATCTGAAAACTGTGTTTTTCTTTTATTCACTTTAATGTCGTCGGTATTGTTTATTGAAATTTTATCAGTTATAGATTGTTGTTACTTTTGAGATCTCAAGGTAAAAATGAACAAAAGATAGAGAAAGCTCTTGATTCAATAGTGAGTTGTTACTATAAATAATTGACATTTTTAATAGCTGATAATCATTATCAAGGGCTTTCTTACCTTCTTTTTTCATTTTCCTATCATAAGATTATTCATTATTTATATTTATAGTGTAAATTACTAAAAATCGTAACTTCCGAGGCAAATTAAACAAATAAAAAATAAATATTTATTTCAAAGGTATCTTTAAATAAGAACAATAATAAAATTCTGCTCTGTTTTAATATAGGTAATCATGAATTTTTTATGGTTTGATTTGAGTATCAAGCAAGCGGTAGACATACCTCGAATACACCATCAGCTGTTTCCAATGGCCCTCAGATATGAAGAGGGTATAGAAATGGTGAGTATTGAACTGTTATATATTTCCTCCCGAGTGGTATACATAAATCATAATTTAGTACTAGTAAAATTTAATATATATCATTTGCTAATAGACATTCTTTTCTATCTCAAGTTGATTGTTATTAAGTAATTAGACTGCATTTAGCAGAATTTAATCAATAACAATAAAAGATGGACAAATGAAAAAGAGGTATTTTTTAATGGCATTAATGTTTACTATTTCAGCAGAAAAGAACCATCTCTTAGTTTAAGTATCTTCAATGGAAAATTAAAGTTAACAGAAAATATTGCAACAAAAATTTGACAAATCACAAGAAATTAATCTTGAATATTTAATAGTTGACTATTGCATTATAAATAAGGAGATGATCTGGGTCGGCGGTCATAAATAGGCTGAATAGCGGCAAAACTATTTTATTAAAAGCCAACGTTTTGACCCGACTTTGCAGGTCTTCTTCAGTGCTAGAACAGACAAGATACAAAAAGATAAAGAATTGTTGAAGTTACATAATATTATGACAAAAATTTATCAATGTAAATAAGCTTATTAAAATTATAAACAATAGGTACATTAAAATATAAACAGAGTAATCTAAGTAACAAGATCCTAAACTGAAGTAAATAGATGGTAACAATTGTTGTAGTGTAATATATAATATATGCAAATGTGAATATACTTCTACAGATCTACAGAAGAGATTGAAAGAAAAGGAAAAAGGATATAATAGACTTATGTCCTTTATAGGAATGTGGAGAAAGAAAACCAAAAAATAAGTAAATAAAATTAGAAGAATAAAAATAGAGACTTACAGGTGTGTTCAGCTAGAAGTTTCACTTAGAACTGGAAAATCTACAATGGCAGGTATTATGGAATTTGCTGACTTGTTTGGGTAATGGGGAAAATTCCGAACAATAACAAGTCAGCTAATTTCCTAATACCTGTCATTGTAGATTTTCCAGTTCTAAGTGAAACTCTGAGCTGAACACACCGATTAGTCTCTATTTTTAGTCTTCTAATTTTATTTACTTATTTTTTGGTTTTCTTTCTCCACATTCCTATAAAGGACATAAGTCTATTATATCCTTTTTCCTTTTCTTTCAATCTCTCCTGTAGATCTGTAGAAGTATATTCACATTTGCATATTATATATTACACTACAACAATTGTTACCATCTATTTACTTCAGTTTAGGATCTTGTTACTTAGCTTACTCTGTTTATATTTTAATGTACTTATTGTTTATAAATTTAATAAGCTTATTCACATTGTTTATAATTTTTGTCATAATATTATGTAACTTCCACAATTCTCTATCTTTTTGTATCTTGTCCGTTCTAGCCCTGAAGAAGACCTGCAAATTTGGGTCGAAACGGTGGCTTTTAATAAAATAGTTTTACCATTATTCAGCCTATTTATGACCGTCACCCCGGACCATCTCCTTCCTTTTTAATAAATTAATCTGTTTGTTATTTGATGAGGAAGAGTTATTTTGTAATTTTTGGAATGATCTGTGTTGCATCCAATTTTCTTGCCAAAACTTGAGGATTGACAGCCTATGCGGAAATTTCTCATGGGAAAGGGATGCAATGTCAACTGATATAATTGAAATCAAAACCTTTATTGGGCCGTTATATATTGTAGGAATGCATTAAGCCGGAAGAAAAAATTTGGATGATTTGTGGGACTCAAGTGGCACAATTGAGTCCAAGGTTGGAATCAAAATCCTTTGATCACTAAGATTTGACAACCGAGAAACACGTCAACAAAGTCAAGAAATAGACCTACTTGCACCTATCTGGGACATATTTGAACTATATCAGAAACTGCCAATCTTGTTATTTAGTTGGAGCAGACGTGACTATCGATGAGAAATCCTTTAGAGGCTGATGTTCATGTTTGTATCCAATTTAATTCTATTATAATTGTTCCAAGTATTTAGTGATTTTTGTATCTCTTTTCCACTTCGGAGCAGTGAAGGATTTTGATAAACGATGTGTTGAAAGATACCGAATTTTATAAAGGACTAACGAATCCCGATTTGAGATATATAATTAGCCTACAATAAAAATGTCAGCACTCAGTGGACACAAAATTTGATGCTCTACAACTTTGTTTTTATGGATTTTTTCCTCTTAGGGAACTCATTTCCATGTTATAGGGCCATTTATAGTAAGTAATTTGTCTCTGTTTTTGACAAATTTGATAAAAACCAGCGTTGGTTGACCATGGTTTTAAACCTAACTGCTTTACCAAATTATAAAGTTTATGTTCTCGCTCGACAAAAACTTTTATTTTTCTTTAATCTATTAAAAAATCAATTTTTCACTTTGATGCATCATTTAGGATCTATAGGCAAAAAAACAAAAAAATATCGAAAAAATCGTGACTTTTTTGGCTATATAAAGTTTTCCCTTGGTGGCCCGCGTTAGCAATTCTGTTTTTTACATGTCTAAACCCAACCCATATAATCAAGTTAAAAAAATAAAAACTTTTCTCACATTTTTCGCAATGGATTTCCCGTTTCAATCCTCAAATTACTGGCATAATATTCTTTAAAGCAGCCACCATTTTTTAAAGCAGCAGCTCTGGAACAGCAGACAAAGTTGTTTTTACTCAGAATAACATAAACTTTCGTAATTTACAATCAAACCTTCGTATTTTGAGCCCTGGCTCCAGGGCTAGTAGTGTGCATGGAGAATTTTTCTTTACAGTTATAATTTCCTTATCATAATAAATTTGCAATATTCCATTCGTTATCACGTATTATCCACAATATATTAATTAATTTTTTCATTTTCTTAAAATTTAATAAAAAAATAATAGTGGTTAAATAGTTGACTGTCATGAATAATGAAGAGAAGAATAGTTGGGGTGAAGGCAAAAATAAATGATAATATTTATTTTGTCATTTGCCGATGTTTTGACCTGAAGTTCAGGCCATCATCAGGGCTAAGAAAAGAACCAGATAACAAGGTATGAGAAACATAAAAATTAAAGTAAAATGCAGTTGTTAGAATAATGACAATAGTAAGAACAAGGGATAAATAATAATAACCAGTACAAAGTGTGGAATGATGAAGTAAACGTAATCAGAAAGGTGACGTAAGTATTGAAATGGGAATCTTCGAATAAAATGTAAAACAGAAAAATATGAAGTTATATATGAAATAGAAATAAATAGTAAAATTAAGATATTGTGAATAGAATAGTTAGATAGAAAATTGAGATGTTGTAAAGTCTATCAAGATGTACAGACAACGTATAATATAATAAAGAGTTAAAACAGAGAAAATGAATGAAAGGAAGGAGGAAACAAACTGAGAAGGTTGAAATAAGAAAGAGAATAAGATAGAAAAAGAAAAAAAAACACACCTGACTGCTTGAAGTAAATCGAAGCAATGATCATGTTATTCAAGGAGGGGGGTGGATAGAAGGGATGTATAGTGGCATCATCTCCAACGGTTATCTGACGAAGTATGAACTAAAGTACGGGAAGCGTAAATAAGGACGAGAGATATATTATTCATAAATATTATGGATAATAAAACTAAAGTTGATAGAAAGAGGCAATAAAATAGTTTAATATAAATTTTTTTTTTATTTTAATGAAATTTATAACTGTATTACATTAAAAATACAACAAGCAAATGTGACATTGGTAACATGGCATGTAAAACATGAAGAGAAACTACCCATTGGTAGAACTCAAATTAAAGTTCTATATTAGAAGATCCCGAGGCCATCTTCTTTTCAGATGCCTCGGAGGGTTATCAGGGATCGAGGAGGAAGCAAGGTTTGAAACAAGAGGGTTCAGATGGTTCTGCAGTTTGTTATGGAAGGATAGGTATCTGGATTGGACCAAATCGGAAACATGTGGAACATTAAGGTCTTTATGGATGGTTTTTTTGTGACAAAGTAAGGAGCATTGAGGATTTCATGAAGGATTTTGGATTGGATACGAGAGGAATTCGATGGTTTAGTGGAGCCCCAGAGCTCAATTCTGTAAGTCCAAATAGGTCTTATTATTGTCATATATACGTGTCGTTTGTAATTGATTGAAAGCTTAGAGCCTTTGTCTAGTAAGAGTTGGAGTAGTCGGAAACGTCGAGTGGTTTCTTGTCGTTTCAGTCTTGTATGAGGATTCCATGTGAGTCGTTTGTCGAGGTGGAGTCCTAGGTAACGGATTTGTTCAACTGGGATAAGTGGGGAATTGTTAAAGAATACTGTAGGACAGGAGGCCATAGGTTTGCGACGCAAGGTAAAGGTAATTTGATGAGATTTATTGGAGTTTATTTTAATCCTCCAGTTTTGACATCATTCTTCAAGACTTTTGATGTGTGATTGGAGAGTTTGGGATGCAATTGATGGATCGTTGTTAACTGATAGGATACATGTATCATCGGCATATAATATAAAATAAATTTATAAGAAATAAATTATAAATAATAAATAAATTTAAATAGTTGATAGAAATTCTGGAGAGGCAATAAAACGAAGATAATTTCTTTTTCTTAGCCCTGATGATGGCCTGAACTTCAGGTCGAAACGTCGGCAAATGTCAAAATAAATATTATCATTTATTTTTGCCGTCTTATTTGACTGAACACCCTAACTATTCTTTTCTTCATAATAAAAAAAATTTTTTTTCTGAGTTTGTTAAACAGTAATTTTTCAATTTTTGCATTGTATATATTTGTCCTACAATGTTGAAATAAATATATAAATTTTATTAAGTGTAATTCATAAAACATGATTGTCGTAAAATACTTGTTTATAATAAGATTAGTTTGATTTGCCAACAGAAATTATTGCAACGGGCGAAGCACGCCGGACACAAGATTAAGAAAGTAGGACCAAGCTCGTCAGTAACAGCCATCGCTAGAAAACGAGACCAAATAACAGCATCTTACGATTATAGGAGAGGAGGTTCAACAGCTGGCTTTTAAAAATATTAAGAAATAAACATTTCTTACACGTTTTTGATCTAATAATTTATATTAACTGTTTTGGAGATTCTTCATACATTTTTTTATCTAATAACTTTCAGGAATTTAAATAATAATAATAAAGGAATTTGAGTTCACCGTGAGAGGCCTCTGGTTTGGGTCTCACGGAACAATTCCAAAAAGAACAAGGATCTTTCTCGAGGAACTAGTTGTCGACATTAAGGACGTAGCAAGGTTGGCTGAAAATATAGTCCTCGACTCCCTGGGAATCATTCACCACCACATGCATGGCTAGCCCTAGAGTTTTAATTTATGTATTTATTTAATGAATAATTAAAAACAATAGAGATAAAGAGAGAGAAGTGAGAGAAAGGTAAACTAAATGTTAAAAAAAAAAGCATGAACAATGAAAGTAAGGAAAAAGGAAAAGAAAAAGAAAAAAATGTATACATATATATCTATTTTACTAATATTAACTAATACTTCTGTATATTTCTGTATACTTCTGTATAAGTTCATTCATTGTCCTAAGCATAGAAGAGTATGCTGTGTATATAGCAACCCAATATAATTGGGCAGTAATCTTTTATATTTTATGAAAATAAAATGTTTCTCTCTCTTCAGAATTCCATAAAAACTATACTCAATTTTCAACAGAAAAGTTCATCCATTTTCAAGAAAAAACTTTCCTTATTCAGTTTTGTTGATCTAAAAATATTTCTTTTTAGTGAAAAAATCATCGTCACCATTTAAGATCATAAAACTTAATTTTTTTTATTTTCACTTTATCCACATATTAAAATATTTATATTTACTGAATATAGGGATATAAGTAATTTGACAAGATCAAATTCAACAACAAATAAGGCATAAAAACATTATGATCACTAGTACATTTTTAAAATTTTAATATAAGTAGATAATGAACTTTATGATGCAATTTGAAGAAGAAAAAAAATCAATAAATTAGATTAGTATATGTAAGTAGTGAATAATAATGTTAATAATTACTGAATGAAAAAGATGTATCAAGATCATTATTAAAAATTTGAGGAAATATATTAATTAGGAAACAGTTTTCTTTTCTGCTCTTATATCTTTGTTCATTTTATATCTGAGAACTTATAATACAAAACAGTTTAGTAATATTTGTACACTTTTGAGTTATTTGCAAATAAAATTCTGAAACCATCATTACATTTTTTCCAGCTTCCTTTAGGGGAAGTATATTATGTATATAAATTAAAAGAGCTTCGAGAAGACTTTAGCCAAGGTTTCATTAAAATCGCTATAACAAAAATCTTTTCAAAATGAAAAATGGTCTACCGATGGGTGGGCGCATGTCAATCAATCTCTCTGGCATATATCTCAGTAATCTACTGGATAATAAGATGCTGGAATATGGTATTAGTGCGCACCATCTGTTTGTGGACTTTCAGGCCGCGTTTGATTCTGTAAATCGAGAGATGCTCTATAAGGCAATGAGGGAGATGAATATACCGTCCAAGCTGGTCCAAATGGTAAGAGTGGCCATATCCAACTCTAAATGTCAAATTAAGATCCAGTCCGATCTATCAGATCTTCTACAAACAAGGAATGGATTGAAGCAAGGAGACGGCTTGCCTTCTATTCAACCTAGGTCTAGCGAAAGTGATTAGAGGATTTGCAGATACAAGTAGGCGGGCATATTTTCAATAAAGTTGTTCAGATGAAATAATAAACAGATAAATGATTTTAGTTGTAATCAAAACATGAAAATTAACTAAAACAATAAATTTAATAAAGAACTGAATTTTAAGGACAAATTATTTTAAAATTGAAAATGTTGTACAGCAGAAAAATTACATGGTAGATATGACAAAGATGCAGAATGAAAATTATATGGAAAACAAACAACTCCCTAAAGAATATTTAAGCAATATGATGTAAATTAAATTAAATTTACAAGCAAACCAATTAATAAAATTTGTTGGAAAACTAAAGATAAAATACTTACAGATAAATTAACAAATATAATTTATAAAAAATGTAATGATAAATCATATTATGGACAGACATCACAGTGGTTTGAAAAAAGGCTTAAACAACATAAACAAATATGTAATTTAAAAAACTAAATTAGCTACCAGGATTTCTCAACATACTATGCAAACAAAACACGAATTCATTTTAAAAATGCAGTAGTTCTTCATAATGAAAATAATACTTATAAACTTATAATAAATGAATCAATATTAATATAAAAAAAACTTGAAAGATTCAGTAAATAATTGATATTATCAATATCAATATCAATTGATATTTACAACTGTATACAAAAAATACATCTAGTAAATTGGCACATGGATATAATGCCATGAACACATGTTGAGAAACTACCCATTGGTAGCACTCTAATAATATGTCTATATTAGGAGATCACGTGGCCATCTTCTTTTCAGACGCCTCGGAGGGTTATCAGGAATTAATAGGAAGCAAGGTTAGAAGCGAGAGGTTTGGGATGGTTATGAAGTTTAGTATGGAAGGACAGATATATGGATTGGGCCAAATCTGATACATAAGAAACATTAAGGTCATTGTGGATGATTTTATTTGTAACAAATTAAGGAGCATTGAGGAATTTATGAAGGATTTTGGATTTTAAGGATTGGATACGAGAGGAAGTTGAAGGTTTGGTGGAGCCCCATAGCTCAACTCTGTAAGTCAAAATAGGCCTTATTATAGTCATGTAAATGAGTCTTTTATAATTAATTGGAAGGTTAGAGCGTTTGTCTGGTAAGTGTTGGAGCAATCGGAAATGTCGAGCTGTTTCTTGTCGTTTCAGTTTGGTATGAGGATTCCAAGTTAGACGTTTGTCCAGGTAGAGTCCTAGGCAGACATTGATAATTTAAATACGTTTTATGACAGTAAAATAGAAAAAATTAAAATGAATAGCTAATATTGCTCAAAATAGATCCACATAACATATAAACAAGTATCATGAAAAAAAAATATTATCTTGAACCTTCTCTACTCCTATAATATCGAGTAGTCGCTCAGTAACAATTGAATTGATAATATTGGGAGCTTACATAGAAAACGGTAAACATTTTTACAAATTTCTTAATATAATAAATGGACAAGACGATTGTGAAAACTAACCTGTTATAAGATGACACATGTTCTTACAAAAGAAATGCAGTAAACTAGGACATAATAGGTAAATATAAATTTTGTATTTCAACATATATGAATGTTTTTAATTATATAAATGATTCTACAAACAATTATGCAAGAAAAATTAACAACAAATATTTCTATTGTAAGAGAAGGAGTTGACCCGCACCCTCCGATCAACTCCTTCTCATATTATACCACGGTCAACCATCTCTAAATCATTCAAAAAATATTGTAAATAATCGTAATATGGAAAATTTGTTTTTAATATCTGAAAATGGGTCGATCAGCCAAAACGTCATCATTCCAAAATAAGGATTGGAAAAAAAAAATGATTAGTGTACTATTGGCTTAATGAAGTATAAACTAAAAAATCGTTATAGTTGTTTTGGCACTGGTCAATAGCTACACATTTTTTGGCTACCATTTCGAAACGAAAGGCCGGATGATAATGAAGCGTATATGTAACATCGTATCAAAATTTCAAAGCAATCAGTGAAAAGCAGTTTTGAAAAACATACATTAACATTATTTATATACTCTTTTTTTTCATAATTTTTTTATCGATAACACTAAAACTAAAGCACATCGATATCTACTAAACACAAAAAGAAAATCGGTTGCGAAACAGAGGAGAAAAAATAACTGAACTACAATTGCCTATTTATAGTATGATTACTGAATGTTCAATTTTATTTCTTTGTTACTGTTTGCTTTGTAACTTCCTATATAGTTATTTTATTTATAATAATGTATCATATATTTTCTATTAATTAATTAGTGACTTTATTTCTCACTACTTATGTATCCTAATCTAATTTATTGAACTTTTTTAGATATATTTTCATAACTTGTCATTACTTACAGTACTTATATATTTTAATTTATTCAACATAACTTAATTTTTATTAACTTCTTAAAATTTATTTATAAGCGGATATCAAATAATTTTGGTTTTCACATCTCTTCATAATAGTATTTTCTGTTTGTTATATTGTATTTCTTCAGCTCCGATGAAGACCTAAAACTTAGGTCAAAACGGTGTTACAAAATAAAATAATTTGTTTTTATTTCTGTTTTCCACTTAATTAACTTCTCAACCGTATAAATTATTTCATAAATGATCTAACATTACTGGCCAGCTAAAATCCATAGCACAATGTTATGCTGGGATAATAATACCAGAAAGACTCAGATGGTAAGCTACAAACTTTATATTAATTGAAATAACAATATATTAATATAACCTTTCTAAGATTTCAGCTATAATTTAATCAGTGAAAATGACAAAAGTAAATATCTCAAACATAGTTTTTCCAAATATTAACAAAATGTTGGTGATCCACTACATATATCTAATAGTTGACCAATCGTTAAAATTCTTTGAATGGGTGAATGCATTGGTTATGGACTTTAAATGTAAATAATAAGCTTCCTTGTTGATTTAAAGATTCCAGTTTTTTCTTGATAAGAGAACAATGCCCTCTATTGACTATTGTCTGAATAAAGTGCCCAAAAGAAAATTTTAAAATGCCTATCACTGTTGTTTCTACAGTGTGTTTCATACTTTTCTACTAATGGTTTAATAAAGATTTTAGAATTTTTCTGACGTATGTCTATTACTACTAGAACAATTGAATTTCGGGGTGTCCATCACTAATGCAAAAAGGTCTTTTAATGGAGACTAACTACATATTTTTCAATTTAAAACTGTTAAATAGAAACAGAATATCCTAGGGATTCTAAATATCCAACATGAAAGTTTATAACTATAATAATTATGGCAGCATAAGCCAAAAATTTCCTTAGCCATATCATCACAGCTGCGCTTACCCAACAGCATATAACCTAACTTGAATGCGAATATATCGAAAAGCTTATTTGGTAAATTTACATTTGTCATTCTCATAGATTCAATTCGAGGCAAGAAGACCATCATCGCAATAAAGAGTCAACAAATATTTTTCAGGCATAATTTCAACCTGATCGAGAAGATAATGTGTGAAACCATAGCACAATCATTGGATTCAATGAAGGATTAACTATGATATGGCGAGCCATAAAAAAATCGCCTTTGAGAAATATTGTATAAAGATATTTTTAAATATTTTATAAATAATATCTGAGTATAAGGGGGAAAAAATTAGTTTTAATTGAGTGTCACATGTATTCATCCTCTGAATGTGATTTCCTAGTAGTAATAGTAGAATATAAAAAAAAAAAAGTCTGCACTACTAACTATACTTTCCAATAAGATGACTCACATGTAAAAAAAAAAAAAAAGAAGTGACTTATACATTGAATGTTATTATAATTTTATTATATATTTATTTACATCCAAGCCTAAAAGTTCTTTTTTAACTAGAACTACAGATAACAATAATATAATATTTACAATGTTACAGCAAGAACCTGACAGTATACAAACAAGCCTGATTCTAATTTATTTTATAATTATGTACATAAAATAGACTTTAAAAAAAAACAAGAGATAATAATTTTTTAAGGCTTTACAGCGATAGCTATTCACATTTACTCTTAACTGTTACCATAATCATATTGGTTTGGTGGATTAAGTATAAAGCACTAACGAAAACAGCATTTCCCCTGAAAATAAAAAAAAACATTACATATAATAGATTTGTAAAAATAAAATAAAAAATCATTGGTTAAAACTATTGTTTAGGTATTATTAAAGGAATAAATAAGCATAACAATCAAATTTATTTATGAGAAGGAGTTGATCGGGGGGTGCGGTCAAATTCATAATAAATTAAACAAGTAGAATTATTTAATTTTTGCTGACGTTTCGACCCACTTTGCAGGTCTTCATCAGTGCTACAAAAGATACAAAACATGATGAAAATAAAATAAATGAATATAAGTAGATATAAAATAAGAATAAGTTGTCAGACACAGAAATAAAAAGATGATATCAGAGATATAGTGGGCGACAATAAAGTTAAAATATCAAGTATTATATGTAGAAGATACAAACAAAAATGGAAAATAAGTATGAATAAAAATAGAAAATAAAGGAGCATAATAGCATGTACGTTAAAAGTAAACAGATTGCGATAAAAGATAAGGGATGAGTGTATAATAAACTAATAGAGATTACATTTGATAAATGTAGGTTAACAAATAAATAGATTGTAAATTGAATAAGTATGAATAAAAGTAGAACATAAAGCAGCATATATCATGTAAGTTAAAAGTAAACAGATAGCGATAAAAGATAAGAAATGAGTGTATAACAAACTAATAAAGATTATATTTGACAAATATAGGTTAACATATAAAGAAAATGAATGTTAACGGATTGTAATAGATTGTAAATTGAATAAGTACTGATAGAGTAAAGCTAAAATAAGAATAAGATAACATAATATAAGATATCAGTGGATAAAAAGCTAGCAGAGGTTACATTTGGTAACAGAGCTAACCATCTCTACATCAAATTTATTTATTTTTAAATGACAGTTATGAAAATAATCCAATCACAGGGTGGCTACCAAACAGTTAAAGTAAAATTCTCCGACTTTTTTCCATTTAATGATAATTTTCTCTAACCAATATGTCTGGGAACATAAATATCAAAAATGTATAATTTATAACTAAATGTATTTATTTATAACAAATATAATGTTTTAGAGGAAGTATTTTTTAGGCTTGATTAGAATTTTTTATTTTAGGAAACTAACATTTAGTCATTTATTTTTATCGCTTTTATTTTATTTTCATGAACTGAGAGGAGGTAGAAGTTGATGCTTGACATTTAAAGCTCTAATTTTCTCCATTATAAAATACAATGAGCTACCGGGGATTTTAATATTAATGTGGTTTCTCATTTGTAACTTAGTTTCTTTACTACTATAAACAGCATAATAATTATCCACATTACTAACTATGCAATTTCTGGTTATGAAATGCTCTTTTAAAGAGCACCACGGGTCGAATGAAAGAGTGCTTGCCAGCCAGATGTATATATTGTAATGCACACCTTTATTGCAAGTGGGTAAAAAGGGTTTAATAAATTAATGTTTAACAGTTAAAAGGCAAGCTAATCTAGTTCTGCTAGTGCATGGAAAATAAAATGGCTGCTCTGTAGTTTCCCAAGAAGGGAAATCCCAAAGAGGAGAGGGACAAAGGTTTTTGTTTTGGCAAGAGTAGTTGTTGTGTGACTGCAGTGAAGAGAGGATAGGAGAAGTGATCCTGGCTCCAGTGGGTAAAACCCAGTAATAGTATTACCACCTTGGAAGTACAAGAGAGAGTATCTCCCACGGAGCTTGAGTTGAGTAGATAAAAGTGTTACCATTTTGGAAGATGTGTTGGCAGAACATAGGAAAAATTAAAAGATAAATGAATTTAGGGCAACAAAGGAAGAAACAGTATATATAGAAAAAAGGTTAGCTTGCCAATCCATATTTGATTTTATTTTAAAATCAAACAGGGTTTAGTATAGTTAATTTTAGTTTGTCCGAGCATTTTGATCTGACTGTCAGTAACCCATACCTGAGATAAATAAATATATTAATACTCTTATAATATTGTTTTTTATTTAACAACTTCTTATTTATTTGGAAGTATTCCAATAGTATAAAGTGAACTTCCACGAGGTTATATTATTATTTGTAAAATATAAGAGAGATGTTACAACATATAAAGCTCTAATTTTCTCTATAATAAAATACAGTGAGCTACCGGGGATTCTAATATTAATGTAGTTTCTCATTTGTAACTTAGTTTCTTTATTACTATAAACAGCATAATAATTATCCATATGACACCAACTATGCAATTTCTGGTTAAGAAATGCTCTTTTAAGGAGCACCACAGGTCGAATGAACGAGTGCTTGCCAGCCAGATCTTGACTCAGATGTATATAATACAAATAGCAAATAGCGTTGGTATGTTTTTCTTTTAAAAAAAATACTGTTTTAAGTACATTTTATTTGAATTTCATTCATTACTCTTGTTTGATGTCAATATAACAACCAGTGCTGTTATTGACAGTCAAAGGTAGATGAATATAGTCATTGTGGTCGTTTATAACGTTTCTATATAATGAAGTTTGCCCCATAAACGGTATCCACCGTATATTTTATTCGAATTTTAAAAAAAACAGACATACTAAATAAATTCCCTGACTTTTCCAGGTCAGTTGCCACACTGATTCAATATTATTAAGAAATAATTTTAAAATTCCATTAGTAGTACCATTTATAAATTTCATGGCACAAAAGCCATGACTCATCTCCAATTCTAGAGCTGGAATCTATACAGATGAATTCCAAATAAGGAAAGCAGTAAGCGAACGTGGTTCAGATTTTGATAGAGAATTCAAAGCTATTCTCCTGGCTTTAGAAGTATTAAGAACCATGTATGTTAGAAACATCTTGAAAATCTTAAGCTATACTAGCTCGTGCCCGACTTCTCTAAGAGCTTCATTCAAAGGGTATAAATAACATACAATGGTTACCCAGTCATTGTGGTATTACAGGATATGAAGCAGATGGAAGGATGAAGTGGAGAGAGATGCGAAGAAGCTAGGAGTTTGCAATTGGAAGGGAGTAGCACAGGACAGAGAGAAGTGGAGAAGAATAACTCAGCAGGCCAAGGTTCATGCTGGCCTGTAGCGCCGGGGAGTTAGTTTTAAATACAATATATTACGGTGGAAATATTGAACATGGATCAAATAGTAAAAGTTGGTTGGGAGTACGGTGTAAGTTAGAAAGTACAATAGCACTTGCTTAGAAAATTTCATATGAGCAGCACAGATGAAGATAAAAAAACATAGGCTGAAACATTTACATATAAGAAAATAAAGCTTTTTATTTATACTGAGAGAATCTGGGCCAAGAAACAATGGACTCTTATATGAGTCGGGATGGAATTGGACTCAAGCAATGGTAGCCTTATATATGAGTCGAGCTAATATAATAACATATTTCAGTTTTGTTTTTGTTAAAGGGAAAGGAAACATATAGCAGGTTTGTTTTTAGATGACGAACCAATCAATTGTATAAAAAATAAAGGTTTAAAATGTCATATTTTATAAAAAAAAAAAAAAAAAAGTATAGGTCATGTAACAAAAACAAAATATGATTATGATTTATGAATAGAAACAAGTAATTTTTCAACAATAGTTGCTGTTATCATGATTAGATTTAAAAAAATTCAAAACTGATAAAAGTTTAAAGATGGAAATAAAATGATATTATGAAAGGATATATAAAAAATTAGCTGTATAAGAATAATAGTCGCTAATGCCACAAATCTAAGTAATGACATAAGAACTTAGTACATGTTCTTCACTATCATCATTTTCGTCCAGATTAATGTCTATCCTCCATCACTGTCATCATGATCTTTAACATAATCTTGATCATCCCTTTATCTGGATAAAATCATTTAGAAGATTCACTCTGTCTTTTCCAGTTACTTGCTCAGATGATAAACAATACTTTTATTTTTTTTAATGCATCTATAAAAAGGTACTGAAGGTTCGTTCTGTGGCTGCAGAAGTGATAGCTCTTAAAACTCATAGGGCCATGTTGCAGGGTTCTCTTAGTTTCTTTCATCGCATTCAGGTCAAAGTATCTCGTATTTACATAACTTTCTTCCACAAGTAAATTCTTACAGATTGGCCTTTCCCTACATCTGTACTCAGGAACATTTTCTCTCACCTTCATTGAAAACAAATCCATTTGCTGTATACATTCACAAACAACCAAAACCAAGATTTAATGCATTCCCATATAGGAATCATAAATTTCAATAATCAGCTGTTCTCGGAATTTCAGTTATAGTACGGTCATGAGATCTTGGACCAACCATAAAAGTAGAGCAACACTTGTAAAGTACTACCGAAATAATAAGGGAGCTATGTCTAATAATTAGATATGAAACTTACTAAATTACTAAATGAATGTTCCTCGTTCAAAGAATTACTCTGAAAAAAATTAAATATAGTTCTAAATGTAAATGACATATAACATTTCTTTGGAGAATAAAATTATGATTACAAACAGGATAAAGAACTTAAACTAACTTTCTTAAGGAAAGGTAACTAAGTAATTGAATCAATGAGATTACTCATCCGACTTAAGTGGACAAAGGTTTTTAGACAAATCGTTGGATACGACTAAAAAGTAATTAAATATAAAATACTTACTGTCCTTCCTTAAAATAATCCTTCAATGTATTACTAAATCTCTTTGAAAACTTGACGAACTCCCTCTTCCTCTGTTCCAAAGCTTGTTTTCCTGTAGGGCCAGGAATGAACCCAGCTACTTCATTAACTGCATCCAGTAATTTTTTAATTGCACTAGCTATTTCTCTACAAAAGTACATGCAATACAATAATTTAGCGTACTCAAGTAAACCTCAAAAATAAAAAAAATAAACCCAAGGAACGGGACTAACTTGATAGTTTCTAAAAACGTGGATCGATCGGTTATTTCATCAGGAATACGACTTAAAATCTTCTTTAAAGCTGCAGATTTTCTATTAAGTTCTTGAAAAGCATCTTCAGACCTGGTAAGTCTATACTCAACTGAAAAAATGAAGTTAAACAAATTAGTGATAAAAGCTTGTCATCATCCATCCAGTAAAAAAAAAAACTACAGCAGGCATTTACCATCCGTTTCTGTTACAGCCCCTTGAAGTCGTAACATACTTTCATTCATATTAACATTTAAATCACCTTGCCTCAGAATACCCACAACAAAATCATAAGTAAAACCAGGATGTACAGCTTCTACTTTTGAAAGAGCAGCTCTCAGAGTTTGAGAAGCAACAACATCACGTCTTTCTAACTATAAATAAAGGATAACTTTAATTTCAAATGAACTTGTTCAAAACTAGAAGATAAAATGAAATATAGACTTACATTGGAAAGGATGGGTCGAATTAAAACGGGCATAACAAGAGATGTGACTGGTGATTCATCTCCCATTGTCATCCTTCTTAATGTTATGAAGTTTACTAGGTAGGAAGCAAAATTAAATTTGAAAGAAATATCTTAAGATAAGTCAAGTAGACAATAGGCTAGCCTCTAGTCAAAATAACAGCTGATTGATTTTTTTAACTAATACGAGGAAAAGAACACTTTATTATCTCGAATTGAAAGAAGTCCGACAAGATAGGTTTCTCATAGAACAAATTAAGTAATATGTTTGAAATTATCATTAAAATTATAAATAAAAGAAAAACTAGATCCTTCCTCAAGAATGAAATGAATTGTTGTCACTGCGCAATGTTACCAATAGGTATACTTTTTTTAGTTGTAAAAACATAATTTATTCAAAGACTAATTATTATTTTAAATGAAATAAATATTGAAAACTCTTAAATAACACCTTTTTAGAAACTTATATCATACTAAATTTAAAAATTGAATGTTTCATTTAAAAATTAAAAAAGGAAAATTTTATTTTTCTTCAAATGAAGTTATTCTCTGCTGAGTTTATAATTACAACGAATATAAACAGTCTGCATTATTAAAAATAGTAAAATCAATAAAATACTTATTCTATGTAAGTTTTCAGATAATTTAGTGTATTGGTTTTGGATTTCTTGGTACATTCAGCTTGTTGATAAATATATTTCCATGCAAATCGTTTTCTTCTTTTTGTTTTTTATTTGTATTTGATAGAAAGATGTTTACATCTCGTTTTAATCTAGTAGTGTTAGCCAATTAGTCAATAAATTGCTGCAAATCTCTTTTACGAAATTTTACTAACCATATGGTTGGCATTGAATTCAAGCCCGAATACACTGGTCGTGTTGAAAAAGATGTCTATTTCATTTTATTTTACAACCGGGAGGTTGAAATAAATATATGTATAACTTTAGGGTGTAACTTTTGTTCTTTATTAAGATTGTGATGAATTTTTCAAACAATTGTACTCAAGTATCAGTTAAAAAAGGCTTAAATGGCTTCGAATACGGCAGTGAAAATGGATGTTGATAATCCATTAGTTCTCAAAAGGTCTAGCAGTGCACCGATGATCAACGAATTGAATAATTCAATTTCTTCTCAAGCACCTACCAACCCTCTGAGGTCAGTGATGTACATTTTAAAGACGAAAATATCGGATTAAATGGTATTTATCCCCAATTCAAATGTCTATTTTTGTAGGGAACCAACTTTACAACTATGCTCTGGTGTTCCACGAATGCGAAGGTTTAGTGCGAGTTTTTCTCCCTTATCTGGGCCTTCATCCCCAAAATTAACACCTAGGGTTAACCAGCTTAGAAGGGAAGAAAGTGTTGATGTTATTGGAAGAGAAGCTGCTCATGAAAGAGAGCTTAATTCAACAATGGTTATGTCTCAGTCATGGGAAGATCTGACTTTAGTTGCTGACAATCCTAAAGTAAATATTAAATCTTTATTACTCTGTTGCTAAGTTATCAACATTTTTATTGATTTATATAGTTATGTTTACAGTATGATATTCGATAGTAAGACATATTTTTGTTTTGTCGCTTGTCTTATAATTCATAATTTTTTAGGAATGTTCAGATAATGGGAAGTTGAGTCCACTTTCGGTCAGTTTACCTCCGTTGTGTTCTACTCCTTCTCCTACGCGCCCTGCTTCAGTCCCTTTGAGGCACTCTGTTTTCAAACCAACTTCATCACCTAGCCCAACTAGGAAGTTTACTACCAGGTAAACAAACAATTATTATTACTATTATTTGGAATTAATGATGTTATTCAATAATTCTCTAACTTATAAATATAACACTGAAGGATATTTATTTTATATAGTAATGAAATATGTTTATCTATTCATTTTTGAGGTTTGTTTGTTTAGAGCCTATAATTGTATTATGTTTGTGTCAGAGTACAGCTTTTAATCGTTAACATTTGTTATTAAATTCTCTACAATATCAATATTTTTGGACCTTTAAATTAGATCAGGGATATTCTAATGTTATGTATGTATTTAATGGTTTCTTCATTGAATGACCGTTAATCATGTAAAAATTTTTTGTGTTAATAATTTTTCTCAAATTCTGAAATAGTTTATTTTACTTTATTGATTCATAACAAATAGCTAATTTATATTATTTTTTCCCACTTACAATTGAAATTTTTATAGTTATGCCTGATTCTCAGCATTATTAGATTATTTATTTAGGATTTTGTGCTTTTATGTTTTTGGAATCTATTAGTTACAGTTAAAATTTTGAATTTATAGTGCATATTTTGTATAATTAGAGAAGAAAATCATCCTTACACTTAAGAGATATTTGAGAACGATTTATAATTGTTATATTATGACCACAAATTTAGTTCACTACTTTAGTTATTTATTTTATTAATTGAATAGAGACCTTTTTTCTTAACCCAGTAAATCAACATTTTTACTGAAGTAGTATTCAGAGTATCGGTGTGGTAAAACTTTAGTTTTGTTAAAAATGACAGCTCGGGGAAGATCACATCGATCACACTGTTGATGTTATTCTCTAAATGGCTGAATATTGAAAACTATGTTTATGGTTTAATCTTGCTTTGATTATATTATGTTTGACTTCCGCTTTGCTTAAAAGAGATAGGTAAACTCTGATGCATTTTTTTTTAGTTGAGACCAGGATCTTAATTAACTTTTATTAGGTTGTGATTTTTAACTTCTACTCAATCATGAAATTTTAACTAACTTTCAAAAAGTTTTTTCAATTGGAAGTCGGGATTTTACCTTAAAGGGGACATTAGTCATCTCTTTCTACATTCAAATTTTTCTCTAAAGACATAATCTTGTTCCAGCCTCCGCATTTCAGTGAAACTTGATGAAGTAGTATCTCTTCCAAAAATTAATGTGTAACTGCAACAATGTTTTATAAATGGCTAGCTTTACCCGGCCACGCGCTGCTGTGGCTTAGCCTGGCAAAATGAAAAAGAAAGAAAATGGAAAGCACATATGAGTAGATTAGTATAAAGGACATTTGTCATTTTTAAAAAGTTGGAAACAAATTTTCTGTAAAATGGCTTCAATTTAAAATAATTCTAATGATTTTTTTCTCAACATTCATAATCATCTGATTGAATACGCCGTCATTCATAATCATCAGAAACAGTCTGAGTTGAACTTATAAAACTAAATTAAAAAATTTAGTATTGACCTACATAAGGAGAATCATATAACTTCTTCAAATGATAATTTCAATTACTGTAGTAATTATAAAATTTTTGATTAATCAATAAAAAAAAAAAATGCTTGCCGACCTTTGGTAGTGAGGAAGCAAAAGGAAACGGCCTTTTCTGAAGAGGAAGCAGTAAATGTTTAAAACTCTAACTTTGCAACGAACCGTCCGATTTCGATGATTTTTTTTGATTTTTTTGGCAAATCAGGAATCTTTCAAATAAATATAGGTATTATCAATAAAAAATTGTGTAGTTTTTTAGTTATCAGCAAATTATGTTATACACATAAATTAAAAGGGTTTCAAGGGGAAGACTTTAGCCAAGTTTCATTAAAATCGGTAAAGCCGTTTTGGCGCTACAGTTCATAGCGTCACATTTTTAATTTTTTTTACATGTATGAAATTATCATAAGACAGAAGTACTATGCCAGAAACCTTCCCAGGAGTATACGGAACAACTTCCCAAAGTTTCATGGCGATCGGTTGGATGGTTTAGTAATGCTTTAAGGACAAACAGACAGACATACATTCATTTTTATATATATAGATGAGTTATTTCTTTTTGTTAATTAATTGCACTGAAGATTCTCTTAAATAAATTCCTCTTTTCTGAAATTGCTTTGTTTTTACTTTCATTTACCTATATATGAAATATATAGTGAGGGACAATATTTGAATCTGAGTTTTCAACGGAATACATGTTTTGAGGTGTCCTGAGTCCAAATAACCAAGTCCCGCAAAATGGTCTGTGTATGTGTGCGTGTATCTGTGTGTATGTATGTGACAGGTCTAGTCGTATGAATGTGCAATTGCATATTTAAGGTTTGTACACACCTGAGGTGTTACAGCAATTTTTTTTGTCAAAATCGGCTAACCGTAAGTGGCACTTTATTTCATTTATGAAACACATTTTTACTATTTTTTCTTAAAATGCTCCAACGATTTTGATTAAATTCATTATATCAGTGTAAAATTAAGCAGTTTTTAATATTATCTAGGTTTTATTCTCATTGATGTTATCGAATAGGGCTTAAATGGCTAATTTTCGATATTAGCCTCCTCTAAAGTACTTTTAATTTTATTTATTTGAAACAATTAACCATTTCACATTGATCTCTAATATTAAAAATAGTTAAAAATAAAATATGAAAGAATTTGATAGTTAACTAAAGGAGAAATAAGATATTGCAACAGAGAATAGTTGTAATGTAGGAACCAAAGGGATATGAGAGCGCACCCGAGCTCGCCTGAAGATTAGAACAGGCTTTCATAGTAATATGAGCCTAATATAATATGGACTTTGCCAATATTATGTACATATACATATGCCTAAATGTTTTCATTGGTATTATTTAATATTTAATTGTATAGATTACAGCGATATAAATATAAAAATTTTTATATAATAGGGTACTTAAACAAATAAAAATATCCGTAATGAAATATAAATCAATATAGCGTTTATAATTTTTACTTTCACTTCCCCTTTGTCTGAAAATACATATTTCTGCTAAGAAGGAGTGATAAGTGAAAGTTGTGTGATGCAAGCATCGCACCAGATTTTTTTTCTTTCTCTCCGTAAACTCCCTTCTTCCTTAAACCTTTTTTGTCTGTGTTGTTATTTTCATTTGACATGATTCAGCGAAGTACATACTGGTTTGTTTAAGTTATGGGGAAGTTTATTTTGTTTTTATTTGAGAGGTTCGGATCAACGAGGGTCATTTTTGTATTCTTTCTTAATCTTTATGCTAAGTGATTATTTCAGTAATATTTCATGAATATTATGGCCGGTCGAAATGAGGTAGGTCAAGATCATATTGATCATACTATAGTAAGTATAAAGAGGTGATTGATTTCCATACCTTCTTAAGAAACAAATTATATAATATATTTGATTATGTTTAAGGATCCATCTCTAGTAAAATAAATGGATCTCTGCTTAGTAACACCCCATACTCAACTGGTAAGAACACATTGAGGGTTTATTTATCCCTTGAGCCTAGATGTCAACACTGATCGATAGGATCTTCACCCTCCTATCAATCAGTGAACTTGTATTATTTTCTCAAATTTATTTTTATTTGCTTGAAGCATCCCGTGTTCTCCAAGTTGAGCAATTTCAAATATTCATCTTCTGTAATGTTTATATCACCATCATTCTACTTAAAATATTAGTTTTGTTTAAAATTTCTATCTTTTGTTTGTTGATATCTAATGTTGGCTTGTTTCCACAAGATGACGGGACACGACTACCTTCAAAGACATTTGCAGAGGATTGAAAAGCTCTGCGTTCCCTCTATAACTACATCTCCCAGGATTTCTCACTCTCACGTTCTCAATAATGATAACATTGCTGATGTGACTGGCGTAGCTGCTTAGTGTGGGACCCATGACATCACCTTTGAGAGTGCTGTTATAGATAGAAAGATAGAAAAAAAACAACTTTATTCTGGGACTAAGTCCCTTTAGAATAACAATATTGTACAAAAGAATAGAATATTACCGGCCTAAAAGTTTGAAACAATAAATAAAATAAAATAAAAAGTAAAGAAAACCTTAGGTGCACTAGCTATATACAATACAGATAAAACTATGTACAGAGCATTTAAAACTATGAACAAAACAATTAAAACTATGAACGAATCACTTGAACTATGAACAAAACTATATATAAGGGTTAAACAACATAAACATACACTTTGAGAAATGAAGAACGAAAAAGAGATAGAATGAGTTCATTTCATAAAAAAAACTTTACTTGTATATATATATATATATAAACAGTTAATTATAATTGAATAAAAAAAAAATGTATGTATTGAAATTCCTACGTCGATAGTAGGAAATGCATGTACTATCGCTTACCAAGTATTATGATTATATGATTGCTACACAATACATTTATAGTATTAATAGTTAGCTGGTATCTGACTGTTTTTGGAACAGGAATTGGATGTCCGGAGGTTTTTGAATGTGTATAGGGAAGGGGCATGCCGAATTTTGATCGGGAGAGGATTCCAAAAGTTGATAGAGCGGGCTATAAAGGAGTTTTGGAATGAGGCAGATCTATGAGAAGGGATGTATAGGTCAGAGGGTCGAGATCTTGTAGTGAGGGAATGGATTGAGGACTAAAATTGGAGAAGGTTGTAGGCATAAGAAGGACGATGATCGGTAATGACTTGATAAAGGAAAGTGCCTAGGAAATATTGTTTTCTTAAGGAGGGGAAGAGCCAGCCTAACTCAGTGTAGTGATGGGAGACACGGGGGCATCTCGGGGTCCCAATTATAAATCTTACGAAGCTATATTTAGTCTATCACTGAGTTCCACCGAGAGGCCATCGTACACCACACAACTGTAGTCAAAGATGAGAGAGGAAACTAGGACTCTACGGTGTAGTAATTATAGTATAGGCATTGAATAAAAACAAGTCTTTGTTCGTTCTATAACTTTATTCAGTAATTCAGTAATGCATCAAATAGTTCAAGTATTTTCTGGTTGCCATAGACACTAATCTCATGTTAGTTCTGTTAGCTTGAGACCACCATTTTCACCTGATCTAGTTTCAGTTAATCCTAATGTTTTATCATGAGAAGTCATATTGATGTAATCTTTTTATATTTCGGAAATCGTATCAGAATAATTTATTTCCTCTCTTTTGAACATAATTTAATAGCAGACTTTTTTTGGCCCTCAAATTCATCTCGCTAGAATTTTGTTTTTAGAATTTATACATTGTTAAGATTCATTACTTAATTAAAAAATGTTTTTGACAATTTGTAGTTCTAATAGTCTCGTCCTTTATTAACTTAAAGTTGAGGTTTATGATCTTGTGAGTGAGATTTTCATAAGAATATTAATGAAAGAATTAAGTTCTTCATTTAACATCTGTAACTAATAGGTTTAATTATGCTTTAAATACTGTTCTATATTTTTAAGTATGAAACAAAATTGGCCATTCGACTGCTTATTCATCTCTAAAGTTCTATATTATTGTGTATTGAAATTTAGGAAAACTTATACCTAGAAATTTAATACTGCTTACACCTAGCCAAAAATTAAATGTGTAAAATTTATGTAATATTTTTTAGGCGAAGCCAAAGTCCAATAGCTATGAGGCCTTCTGCTCTTGGACCTGTTAAACGTAAATTTCAACTTGAGGAGAATGAACCTTCTGCAAAGAGATTTTCTGGTTTATTGATCCAGCAAGCCAGGTTCTTTCTAATGTTATTTCATTTTTTTATTACTTTACTTGATTTAATAATTTATTTAACATAATGATAAGTTTGGTAAATCATAAAGTAGTCTTAAAATTAATATAATATAATATTAATATTGAGTATAACCATTAGTCTCTCAGTTTTTATAATGTTGTGGTATGCTTGAAAATGATTTTTCAAATTTTGTATGTACTTTTCAACCACCTGGGTCATTTAGTCTCCCTTAATTATAATTATTAATTCAAAAACACAAAAGTAGATTAAAAAACTATTAAGTCACCAAAAAAATGAGAGTCGACAAAACTACAAACAACTAATACGATCCTACTGCTTTTTAAAATTGAAAATTAATCGCCTAATTTATGATTCGTTGGTTTCAGTTGGCGAAAAGGTTACTGATGAAAGTACTATGAAATTAAAAGTTAAAAAGAATTTATTTTCAATGATAACTAGTTTAATTTAGAGTTTACTTATGCTTTCGAACATGCATTATAAAAAATAAAAGCAAAATAACTTTATTCTGTAACAATGTCTAAGAGCTTTGTAAAGGAAATAAAGATCATTTATGGCTAAAAGAACTATAATATTGAATGAATATAAAGGATAAACATTAGATTATCAAAAATATGTACAAAAAAAAAATTAAGATTTTCTCAAAAAAGTATTGTTCCACTTTGCTTGTTGAACCAAGATTTCACGATCACACTATAAATACATTTCTGAGAATGGTCGAGTATTGACCTGTTTACAGTATGATCAGATTAACAATGGAAGTTCTGATTAACTCATATTAAGTTCTGTGTCATAGATAGATAGATAGAAAGTAAACTTTATTGTGGGACGAGGTCCCTTATGAATAACAGATATGAACAAAAAAATAAAAACTAAATCTGGCCAAAAATTACATTAGTCAATATTAAAGAATATATACAGTATCTTCAGTAAAATTATATTAAAACAAGTAAAAATAACACCGTTTTGAAAAAAAAAAAACATTATTTAAATGAGAATAAAATAAACATGGATTGATTTTTAAAATTAAAACTCTATCAATTTTAACAACCATTCACCTCAGTCGAAATCTGTTTCGCAATATTTATTTCATTGTATGACGTTATTTTGGGATGTGAGAAGGAATTGGTAGAGATGATATTTAAATGAGGACAAGGAAGAGGCATGGCGGATATCAGATGGCAAGAAATTCATACATTATTTATTAAAGATGAAAGCAAAAATACTTACACCACAAAAAAAAAAAAAAAAAAATGAATAAATGTTCCTTTGATTGATACTTATGTACAGAATAATTACATATATGTATGAAAATAAACCACAAGAAAAAAAGTAAAATAATTTATGTGACCTTAAGATAAATTTACACAAACTTTTGCTAAACAGCAGAGACAACCAACTACTATTTTTTGCCTTTACTATTAAATTGTACATCTGTCTGTCTACTTTCATGTCTAGAAGATTGAGTAATATATCCGGAAGTCCAAGAATAATCCTAGAATATATCTGAAAATCCAAGAATAATGCCACATTATCCACAAAATTAAAAAAAATAGAATATATATCTGTAGTATAATCTTTTGTGAATAATGAAGAATTTATAGTATATATTAATAATGAAAAAATAATTTGGAGTAATAAATTAAAAAAAAATGCTTCTCCTATATGGTATTCCCAGGACAATAATTTGTTCTTAAGAAAATTCAGATGCTTTCTTAGGCATTCACAATTGTAATTATTAACAATGCATCATCTACAAACAAGTCTGTGACGCGAGAATGGAAAACAAATGTTTGATGATGTTTAATAAATTATGGTAACCATGGCTTGGAGCAAAGGTTGCCATGTTACAACAGTATCATCTCTCTTTGTCACGATTTATTGATTTCCTAAACTCTCAAGTGGTCCTTTTTCAGTAGAAACTGTGACCTTAATAGCTTTAATTAAATTTCTGCTTTCGACTTTTGGGTACTTTTTGTCTAGGGGCCGCTTCTGACTGCTATCTGCCAATGTTTATAACTTGAACACTGATAACTCCCATAACGCAGTGATAAGCCTTCTCCTACTTCATATCTTCGTATTATTGTATTAAATTTGTATTATTGAAAGGGTAAACAGATACAAAAACAAATGTAATAACAAAAAAAATAATTTTATCTGACGACACATATATTAATGAAATAATAAAAAAACACTTTAAGAAGATATGTACATATAAAACATCAAAATGAGATAATAAAAGAACATATTTACATAGAAAAGAAAAAATATAAAACATAAAATCTGTTTTATAAAAAGATAAAACATTCATCTGTTTCTCGGTAAACTCCAGCTAACATCCACTGCTGAGGTAAAACTCTCCCCACATGATTTTTTCGTTTAGAAAAAAGACTCGTCTATTTCAACAACTTTGCCAGGTCCTCCAATTTTTTTTCTTGGCCTGTATAACATGTCATGGGCACAAACCTCTCTTAGACATTTGTTCAACGTTACCATAGCACCGTAGGATAGTTTCAGCTGCTGTTTGCCCCACTTCATCGTTGTCAAGCTATGGGACCACCCATAAATCAATTTTAAAGCTGTTAAAAACGAAATCCTCGAGCCCTCCAACCATGTTCCTTTCCTTATTGAAAGTTTTGTGTCATAAGTCCTACGAAAGCATCTCCATTTGTCCTTCCTGGTTAACTTCATTCGATGACCTCGTTCACACAATTTCACATCGGCAAGTACCCCAACATTTTGAAAATATTGAATTGCCTGCTCTTCTGAAGGCGGCAAATCCCATATTCTAAGAAGATCCATAATATGACGAAAATAAACGGAAAAATAAACACAAAGGGGCCACAAACTAAAAAAAAAAATGTAAAATAAACACAAATGGGCCAAGATGACGTTAGATAAGATAGATAAGAAGTGAGGTTTCAGTCCGGCACGCTAGACAAAAAGTACTGACTTTTGCACGCTACGCTCGCTCAAAAGGAATAATTGAACCTTCAATAAGTTCTTTTCAGTTGTGGTCGGAGCCTTACATATCAGTTTACTTTAGGACACATTTATTTATCCACCATTCTCGGAATTCCATTTGTTGTGTAATCTCTTGTCACCCGTCTGAGTGGAGCAACTCTTATAAAGTAGTGCCAAATAGTGTATCAAAGGAATTTAAAATTTTATAAAAAATCAATTAATAACTTATTTATTATTAGTAATATTATAATTTTATGGTATAATATTGTAACAATACCTATAACATTTTCAGGTTTGAACCAGTCTTAAAGAGCCCGACATTAGATAGTGGGTTGGGCGGTTTTGACAGGCTGACTCAAGAGAGCGCTGCGGTACCAGCTGCCAAAGGAGACTGATCGTTTCTTTTATTTCATTACTTTTTCTTTTCTAGTCTACATAACCCTTGACAAATGTACCAAGTCGGTAGGTAGTCTACTTTCAAATCATGTTCATAAATTACTATCCTAATCCTTCCCCTCTTTTCCACTAATAATGATTATTATCCTGTTCAGAACTAAACATTGTTTTTGTGATCCATGTTTTTCATTTTCAGATTTTATATTTTATTAAATTCCAACTATTTACAAAAATTTAAATTAACTATTTTTTAGTAAATCATAATTGTAATGTATATTGTATTTTAGATAAAATGCTAGGATGAATCAAATCCAATTGGGATTTTATTATTTTTTAAAATTCATTTATTGTATAACAAAAGCAATTTTAATTCATTTTTCCACATAGTTTCTCGCTTTAGAAATACATTTTTCTAAGCGAGAAGAAGAAAGGTTTATTTTACCGGAGCATTGTAGAATGAAGCTCCTTACATCATGAGTCAATTGTGTATAGCAGACCCTACACGGTCATTCGGAATTGCATTCCGAGGCACTAATTCCGAATTATCATGTAAGGTAGTGAATGAAGTACTGATGGTGGTGCGTTGCGGATTTCCGAACATCCGGAAATCAAAGGTTCATTCCCGAGAATTGGAGGGGGGACTGAGGTAAAAGTAGTGGCGAGACTAACCATACTACTGGATAGGTTAGGTTACCTAGGCCTCACAACCATTATAAATTTCTGATTTTCATTATAAATAAATAGTTAAATAATTTTTCATATCCCTTGTTTATATTTTTAAACCATCTTCAACTATTTATTTTAAATAGTCAAGTGGGCAACAAATTAAAAAAAAAAATGAAGAAACTTCACAATTTACTTTAGGAAAAAAAAAAAAGTGTATATTTGTCATTTCTTTTCCCATTTTCCTCAACAAATTTATTATTTTCGCAATACTTTTCCTTAATTGTTGTAAGAAGTAGACTTATATTTTACTAACTTTTGTCAAAACGATTTTCTATGTGACTAACCTTACTACTAGATAGGTTAGTTTACCTAGGTCTCGTTTTTAAGTAAATAATTTCATAAAAGTAAATAGTTGTTTAAATCCCTAGTCTATATTTTTATTAACCATTTTCAACTATTTTTTCTTTAAATAGTCAAGTAGGCAAAAAATAAAATAGTGGAAACTTCACAATTTACTTATAGAAAAAAAATCTTTAACTGTTGTGTTTATCTCTCATTAATTTTTCCATTTTTATTAACAAATTGATTATTTTCACAATACTTTTCCTTGATTTTTGTATGTAGTTAACTTATCTTTTTCTAACTTAGGTCTAAACGATTTTCAGGCACTAGGAAGTAATTATTATATCTCCATTTTTCTCTTGATGCCCAATATTATAAATGACAATGTCCAAATAAGCATATCTATGCTGTTTCTTTGTTTACAACTGAGCTAAATTGGTGTCAGCAACGATAAGTAATGATTGAACGTGTAGGGGTCTTCATGATCAAAACGATCCTGAGCAATCTTAGCCATTCTTGTGACGTTCATTCATGAATTACCATGTAGGGTCCGCTTATGAATTTGTCCTCACCCTCATCATCTTTTAATCATTGCCTTCCTAGTGTTTCTTTAAGCAGCACAAAAAAAAAAAAAAAAAAATGGAAATCTCAGAGCCATAATTATAAATAAGGAGGATAATCAAGTTGACTCTTCTGTGTTTGGAGACTGTAAGAGCTGCAATATGAGGTTTGAGGAGGATGATCCCTTGAATTGGTTGCTCTCGTCTGTTATAGCGATATGAATCCATCCCCTCGTAATAGTTATAAATAGTATTGATTGTGTGTCATACATGCTAAAAATCAATGAACAAAATACCTCTTGCTGTTAGGGGTAAAAAAACAGTTGAAAGATCCATGCCAGGTGATTTTCAAGTCTTATCTTTCACTTCTTGTCGTTCCTTGAATTCTTTATGCCTTGTTTATGCATGTGACCTTGACAATGTTTTTATCACAGAACAGTTCAGTTAATCTCTGGAAAATATTTGTTATTTGAACTCCTCCAGGAGCAAGAAATTTTTTTTTTAGTTAGTTGCTTCAACATTGTGAACATTACTGATGATGTTGGAAGTATGGTACGGCTCACTTTCCCCACTCCTAATGGTCTCCAAGTATATTGGAAGTCTGGGTCCAGTCCTACCACAGGGCGACGATCGACCTGAGAAAAGTCAGGGAATTTTTTTTTAGTACATAAATAATTTTATCAAATTGGAAATAAATATATTGTGGATATCGTTTATAATGACTTTGAAGGGGTAAACTTCGTCATTTTGAACGACCACGGTCGCTATATACATCCATCGTTGACTGTCAATAACGGCACTGGCGTTATGTTGAAATCAAACACAGGTAATGAATAAAATTTAAGCAAAATGGACTTAAAACAATTATTTTTTGAAAATAAAAACATACAAATACTATTTACTATTTACTATACATCTTACAAGATCTGGCTGGCAGACACTCGTTCGTCCACCCCTTACCCGTGATGCTCCTTAAAAGAGCATTTATTAACCAGAAAGTGTCATGGATAATTATTAATCTATTTATAGTAATAAAGAAACTAAATTACTTATCCCCACATATATTATTACAGTAAGGTTCGAAATCGGTTTTGTACCAAATATAAGCTCTTGTCATGCTCAAATACCATGAATGGAGCACCGTTGGATTCAGAATTTCACGGGGCATTAGCGAATCGTATTCTCCACTTATGTTTTTCTTTCTAAAATAAATAAAGTCGATACAAACATTTTGCTAGGCTTCAATACTGGAATGGTGGTAGGTCTGTAGATCGATATGGGACAAATTGGATCTTGAAGATTTTGATGCGTACAGCAAGACCCGGATAGTTCCTCCGGAACTATCGGATCCTGCGTTTTTAAGCCGAAAAACGTAGTATTTTTGAGATAACGCAAGGCATAGGGTTCGCATCCACACAACCTTACATTAATTGTAGTACTGTCATTGAATACATTTCTCATTTTGTCGACTTGAGGTCTCTATGATCGAGAGAGGAGGAGTTTATATTATTTATCGATGGTTTTTTTGATCGGCAAGCCATATCATTAATTTTTCACCAAATCTCAAGATTGAGACACCAATTTCGAAGGCTTCCTTCTCCTTCAGGCGGGCAAAATAGCCCAATCACCACGAAAATTCTGGCAAACAAGTTATGAAAGAAAAAAAACTTTATTTATGAACTGAAAGATTACACACTTTTTTATTGGTTATGCCCATGATTATATAAAAGATTACTAAATTCCCTACAAAATGGAAAAAAATATTTCGAAATCGATTAGAAATTTTTCCAATATTTTTTTTTCTTTTTATTATTTATGTTTTCTTATTTTCGATTAATAGTCATCAGGAAAGTTCTATTATAGCCCATTTCATTTGAAAATAACTATATATTTGGCATATATATATATTTGTCAGGAAAAAAAACACATCGAAATCGGATAATTTTTAGCAAAGATACAGCTTACTGAAATTTCTAAACATGTTGGTTCCAAACAAAAATAAAGATTTAAATTAATTTTTGTTTTCTTTGTCGATTATATTTATCGATAGAGTAACATTTGATTTCTTAATCTTTTGATACGTTGCATTACTTCATTTTCTAATTAATTTGGCATTTGATAACTATATGCTGTGCGAATTTTTCGCATGGGCCTACTAGTAACAAATTACATTAATATTAGAATCCCCTGTACCTCACTTTATTTTACATTGAAGAAAATCAGAGTTTTAAATGTCAAGTATCAACTTTTACTATCTCTCAGTTTATGAAAATAAAATAAAAGTGATAATAATAAATTATTAAAAGTTTAGTTTTGTAAAATAAAAAATTAATCAAGCTTAAAAAATGCTTCTTCTAAAACATTATATTTGTTATTTGAAATTTTTTTTTCGCTCAAATCATTTTGTAGTTATTTTCTTTCATTTATAATAAATAAATTTAGTTATAAATTATACATTTTTAATATTTGTGTCTCCAGACATATCGGTCAGGGAAAACTATCATTAAATTGGGAAAAATCAGGGTATTTTACTTTAGCCACCCTGTACCAATTGTAGTTGTGCTGTGCTACAGACACTAGCGGATCCAGGATTTAATTTTGGGGGGGGCTTGAGCCCGAAAGATTTTTTTTTCATAAAAATAACGATAATTACTTCAGAAAAAAAGAAAGAAACTAACTACCTATATGAAATGGTGTTTAAGTGATTCCTAAAGCCCTTTTGAATGTAATTACACGAACAATAGTACTTTGAGAGATAATTTTTTATTTGGCTACAGAATAGATATCCTATCGATATTTGATTTATACTTGTTTATATATTTTCAAAAAATTTTATATCAATAAATAGGAACAAAACTGGCGCTCAAGTATGATCTCTTTCTAATCATCTAGCACAGCTGTCGATCTAGAAACAGTATTTACTTAGAAATTACTGAACCTTAGACCATTCATGGATTGTAGTGGCACTGTTTTTGAAAATAGTTTTAGTGCATCATTCGTTTTCAACATATATAAAAAGATTCGCTAATTAAAAACTGATTTTTATAATTGTTTAAATATTTTTCAGAAAGAAAACTTGAACTGAGCTGAGGCGATGAACAGTACTTTTAAAAGAATGCCATTAATAATGTGTAGACTGTCTAGTCAGTACGGTAGATTACATTCTATCGTGCCCACATTTGCCTGTATGTAATAATCAGTCATTTATTTTAGTGTTTTAATAATTTATCGATGACTCATAAATTTAAGGTTTTTTTTTTTTTTTTTTTTAAACTGTAGGCTATATTTTAATCGTGAAATGTGAACTGTGACAGTTATAATTTTAGGTATCCAGAATATATGAAGTCAATCAACCAATATACCTCCTTAGTTATTTCTTTAAGAAGTGATAAAATTACTAAAATTATGTGACATTTAGTAATGTATTTATTAAGAATAGCTAAATTTATTATGTATCAAGTTACTAATTGCTGGTAAATTGATATTGATAATTCTTAATTGAATAAATATTTCACAGCTTTATTCTATTAGGTTCAAATCCTGCTTTATATAGTTATCAGTTTAATGTTTGATGTACATTTTGTATGTATCCAACATCACTTTACCTTTCATATTGTAATTAGATTTGTATATTTATGATTTAATAAAATGTATATATGTATTTGAAATTATTTTACTTTGTAAATGCTAGACTAAGGTGTACATCTTTGTTCTGAATTTACTAATGATTTTTATTTAGTTTTAGTGTTGTTGTTTTTTTTCTCTTTTTTATGCCAATGCTAGAATGTCTTCCAGTATTTTCTAATAAGATCACCAAATGTTTTATTTTTCTTAATTGTAATACGAGTGTGATGCATCTAATAAATTTTTATTTTTATTAGATACTTTTGGTAATTTTTATTTTGGATTAATTACATTTTTCACTGATTTTTATTTCTACTGATCTATAAAATTTATGTTGTAATGTATATGTACATTATTTTGTTATTTGATAACATTTTTTAAAAATATCTTCTGTTCAAATAAAATGTTAATTGTAATGCTGTATATTTCATTATTAATGCAATATGGTTTTTCATTTGTTAAATGTTGAAATCAATTAAAATGTATGTAATTTTTTTTTTTATGTTTATGCCGAAGGAGTATTTGCTGGCATAAATACCAAGTTCCTCTAATAATATCCAATGCGTGACTGATATAAATAGTAAATAAAATTAAATATTTATTTTTGTGTTACAGTTATTTCATCTCTCTTATCTTTCATTTTATTTTACAAATCTATTAATATAAAACTAATTAGCCTATGCGAATAATTCGCATGGTATATTGATCAATGAACAAATTGCAATATTGAATGAAAATAAGTAAATGGAATGTGTTATGAAATGGAGGTAAGAATTTTATTTTTTCAACAGTAGGTTCATACAAAATAATAAACTGTTCATACTTGATAATGCTTCATTCATAATAATATAACACTAAATATGTACAATTATAATAGGCTGTATCCTTACCAATAATGGTCTGATTTTGATTTTTTTGTTTTGTTGTATAAGAGATTAAGAACCTTTCAAACTATCATGGGTATTCTTCAGAGGTTGGCAATAAAAACTAACATAAATGCAAACAAATTTTGTATTTGTTACATCTTAATTATAGTTGACGTTTCAAGATCTTTTTCCAATCATCAGAACTATCCTCGCAATTCATTTTATCAATTTCGATGTGTGTTCTTTTGTCTTATTTTATACATTTTATCAAAGGTGTTATCCAGAGCTAGTACATCACTCGATTGAAAGGGTTAATCATCAATCAGGTTAATTGGTTCCATTCCATAGTATTCTCTCAAACAGGCCCAATACATCACTGTTATTAAAATTCAGGTTTCACTGGCATAGGTTTTTTTTTTTTTTTTTTTTTTTTTGTTGGCTTTATGACTTGTAAAAAAGACTTGGCATAGGTTAACACCCTTCTTATTGGTTTTGTGTACATCCTGAACTTAATGGTATTACTGGTCAGTCTATTCCTCAGTGTCTTGGACATGTGGAGATGCGCTCTGTTCTGCATAATAATCCCTTTCTTCACTTCTTCTTTGGCCAGTTATTCATTAATTGGAGATCGCAGGTACTGGAAGCTACTTACAGGTACTGGATAGCCATGTCATTTGTATAAACATGAAGCTGTGTGGTTTTATTAAATATTACCTCACCAATATCTAGCTCAGCTCTGTTTATAACGACATGGAGAGCTATATTAAAGAGGAGGGGATCCAATGGATAATGGCTATTAGTGACCAAAAATTTTATACCTTTTGAGTTATATGCAAAAAGGTTTTTTTTTTTTTACTTTTCGAGGGATGGACTTATTTATTTCACCTGAAGAAGAAGATAATGTTCAAAATGATGGCTCAAGAATGAAGAATTAATGACGATATGGCATAACAAAAAAAAAAAAAACACATTTGAGATATGATATATAATGATTACCTATAAAGCATTTAATTTTTTGGTTTATTATTTTCAATAATGAACCATTGTGATCGATCAAAAAATTCAAAAACTTGACCCCTCTCAAAATTTGAAGTTTTACGTTTCAGGATACATAATAAATAAATGATAATAATAAATATGTAATAATGAAACGAATAAAAATTGTTTTGTCCGTCCGCATTTTCTCCGAAACTAATGGACCGTTATTTTTTTTCAAATTTGGATATATACTCCGAGGATGATCCTCCTTCATCGACATTACTATCCGCCTCTTACTTTCAAAATGGTGGCCGAAAAACCTGTGTTGCTATAGACTAGCGCCTAAAGGAATGTACTGATTTCAATGAAACTTTGCTGAAGTCATTTTCTCGATGCCCTTTAAATTTATCTATATAACATACTACAATGAAAAGAAGCTGGAAAAAAGTTATGAGGGATGGTACAATTAAATTCCGAATAACTCAAAAAGTATACAATTTTTTGTCAATATGGTTTTTTAAAAGTTTATGGAATTTCCTTAAAAAAAAAAAATTAAAATTGGATAATTAGGAGCAAAGATATGGTCTCTAGTTTTTTTTTTATATGGTCTACTGCAAAGGTCCTTTGTTTTGGTTTTTAAATTTTGAATGTGTTACTGAAGTATTGCTATTTTTTTTTTTTTAGCATATCACTAATGATTAAAAAAAAAAGATTAATACAATAATTGGAATCACATTTTATTTATTTTTCTTTGTAACTAGGAAGGTAATGTTACTTAAGATGTATAATTGTTTGGATATAATAAATCGTTGTGAAATAATTTGCAGCGTTTTTTATTATCTTAATCTATAAAAATTTAAATGAAATAATTAAGTTTTTTAATATTATAGTAAATTCTCAGAAGCCTTATTTATCTTCTTTATTTCTAATTCTCCATAGAAAGTCAAGGAAAATTATGTGTTTGCCTGAATTTTCCAATTATTATTGTCTATATATTGTCCGTTATCGATAATATTATTTTTTAGCAATAAAAGCTCCAGGGTTTTTTGATGCATATTTGCAAAGATAATTATGATTAAAAAAAAGGTGGTGGGGCAGAGCTTCTTCAATAGAGCAGTGACTACATGTAAGATTAGAGATATATTTTTTCTTTATCGCATGGATTCTATTGTAGCTCAAATTTACGTGATTTATTTTTCAAATGAAAGCATTCAAGAAGCAGAAAGTTTTGTAGTAATCATAAAGTTGATATACTACAGTTTTTTGTGTTGCTGAACATGATTCTGATGTTATTATTAGTTCTTAGAATCCCTTAGGTGGAACATAGGGCCGTCACGAAGGTCTGCCATGCTTCTCGATCTTTAGCTAGGGTTTGTGTTATTTTTATCGTATTAATGAGTTTTATTTAATTACTCCGATGGCTGTACAGCTCTTGTAGGGCCTTGTCCTCCAAAATCGCATTTCTGTTTCAGGACTCATGTTTCTCCCTCATAAGTGACAATTGGTCTCAAGATTGTTTTATAAACAAGTAGCTTGGCTTCCGTGGCAGGTTTCGAAATGCAATGTTTTCCATAATACAAAAAGACATCTGTTGTCTGCTGCGATTCTTGCTTTCATTTCCACTGTGATGTCAATTTTGCCCATCACTGAAGTTCCTAGGTAATTGAAGCTGTTAACTTTCTTACAAGTGCAGTTGCTTGCTATCGTGTCCTTCCTGTCTCTCGCTTTTTGAGGATATCATATATTGGTTTTTACTTTCCCACCTATACTAGATAAGGAAAGTATTGCAATTGGGTCAAATTTCAAATCTAGTTCAATTATTTTTTGTTTCTTCATGAACATATGTAAAGATATAAAAACTTTTTGAAATAGGTAGGAAAGTCGTGTGAGTGGACACACCAGATTTTTTCCTTATTTATTTTAAGACCCAATTTTTTCTCAGCATCTTCAAATTTCTGTAAAGCTTCTTATAAGGCAGCATTAGATCGTCATGATATTTCCACATTATCAGCATATGCCATTTGTTGGGTGAGTCTATTATAAATTGTTCATCCTGGGCTCATCTTAATTGCTCTGGCCGCTTATTCCAATGCAATATTGAATAATATAGGGGAGAGAGGGTCTCCTCTTAATGGGCATTTGCTTTTATAAATATAAGTGAAATGTTTTCTTTAAGATTTAGCTCCATTAAAAATGCACTTCAAATAATTTTTGTAATAGCCCAATTTTGCGATAAAAAAATTTCTGTTCAAAGTATAGCGGTAAATGAAAGTATATGATGTGCGCAATAGATTTTTAAAATTTTATCTATTATTAAGTAATCATAATTATAATCTTAGTCATACAGGAGGCTATTGTTATTACAGTTTGAATAAACAGCCAGTTTATATGGTTAAATAAATTAGTTAATTTTATTACTTTTATTTTGTTGTAATGTGATAATAATGTTTATGTTATCAACATAACTAATTGCATATTTATTATTGTTTATATATTGAAGGAAGTTTATAATGCATTTATTGAAAGTAACAATAAATAAAGCTTGATAATAAATAAATTTTAAAAGTAATTGAGGTAAATCTATTGTGTATATTAAAAGAGACGATTTTTTTTTGCTTACTGTATAGTTTAATGTATTTCTCAGAAAATATTCATAATGATACATAGCTCTTTGGTATCACATAAGCAAGAGAGTAAAAAATTACAAATATTATGTGCTTTACGTACATAGTAAATATCAAACACTATGCCGAAAAGTAAAATGTATAGAAGATTAAAATTTATACATTTTATATAAACATTATATTTTTCATACACACAGCTTTTTGATATTTATCACAATTACAGCTTTAAAATGAGACTAATTTAGGAGAAAAAAAATTAAAATTAAAAACTGTATTAAGATGAGTCTTAAAAAACAAACTTAATTTCCTTTAAATAAAAATATTTAATAATAAAAAAATTGATAAGTTAATTTTAAAACTATTGGCTCATATATTAAAAATATTTTCTAATCTCAGATTTTACTTTTTGTTATATTTGCAATTTTTCATTAAATTAATTTTTTTTTAATTTAAAAAATGGTCTGATATTTACTAAATTAATTTGCAATTTAAATTAACAGGTGTTTCTAAATTACAAATACATACAGTTAGTTCTTATGATCTTTACAACCTCCAAAATTATTATAAATACAATAAAAATTAATGATTTATAAATATAGGCTAATAAATTAATAATATACGTACATCTTAGATTACATTAATATATATAAATAAACATATTAATGTATTACTTCTACAAACTTGTAAATCCAATTCATTGAAATACTTAAGTGTTGTAATTAAATAATGTTCATTTATTTATTAAAATATTTATAATGTGTCAATGTTATATTTTTAACAAAAATTTTACTTTCCTGTAATATAAATATATTATTTTTTTCCTTGTATAAAATTTTGTTTTTATGGATTTACAAGGCTTTAGAGGTAAGTCATAAATACATTATTATTATTAAATACATTTTTCAATTGAATAATATACAATATCTTCTTACAGCTGTTATATTTTATACCTTTTACAAGGAATGCATTGATTTAGAATGTAAGAATTCATTACGATTACATTTATAGAATTAAAATCTAATGCAACCAAAATAAGGTATACATAATTAGCTATAAATAAATTAATGGACGCCTCAATCCAAAATGATTTAATCTTTATTAAATTTTTTTGAAACAGTAAAAGTCAGGGAATTTCATGAAAAATATTCAATGTCAGTAAATTTTAGTCTATAAGGATTCAAGTGAAATTAAGTGTTATACAACACACAGTAATATTATTGGTCATACAAATTTTACACAATATTGATATATAAACTTATAACACATGAAACATGAACAATATTTTTATTTTGTTGTTCAGCAATTTTTAAAATTAATATTCTTAAACTGTGTTTTAGCTTTGTTAAATAATTTTAAAAGAGAGTATTAAAGATAATTTTTCTGTTATATTTACTTCCAAGTGGCTGCTTGATATATATATATATATATATATATATATATATATATATATATTTTATGCCAAAGGACAGCTGTTTCAAGCTTACAACTTACTATCTTAAAAATATATGTATTTTTAATGAAATTTCCATTATTTTAGACTATAGAACTTAAATATTGTATCGATTAATAACAATCTACTCAGGAGTCAAATATTATTTATTTTCCCTACTTCATGACAAAAGATTATAAATTATAACCATTGACGGTAAATTGTATTTGTAAAACTAGCATAGTTTTCGTTGTAGTATTACAACAATTTTCCATGATCTGGAACCATCAAAATAAACTGGAAAAGTCAGGAAATTCCATAAAAAAAATATTCCGAATGACACGCTTAATATATTAAAACTTGAAAACTATTTTAGTATCGGTATAACTTCTAAGCAATATTCATACGATTACAAAATTAATTAATTTAAGTACCGACCCACGCTCTACTATTCTGTTCCATTTCAAGGAAGTACTTAATGATTTTTAAAAATTTAATCCCATTTTATCAAAGCTTTTTATTTCAGTAAATTTAGTTTGAAGGAGTAAAATAATTTTTAATTTTATGTACTTTTTTTAAATATATACGTATCATCTTAGGATATAAGGTGATATTTGAAACTAAAAAAAAAAAAAAAAAAAAATAAATATGTATATTTATCATCAATACAAAAGGAACAATAATGTTCAGATCTTATGAGTTAAACTGAAAATATATTTGTGGATATTTGATCGTTTTAGAATGTTAATTTTGGTTGAATAGACTTTTTATTTTCAACTAAAATATTGATAATTTTAATGTTTGAAATCAATAAATAAAAAGTTACATGCATGAAAATAATATTTTTAATGACTAGATTAAAATAATTTTAAAATATAATAATAATAATAATTATGACTTAAATGTAATAATTAATTTATAAAATCAAAGAATTTTTGTATATAATCAATTATTGAATTTTAAATAAATAGTAAAGGATTCGGGACATGTAATTTACTCTGCAAATGTTTATTATTTTATTTTTAATATAATTAAAGAAATTATATCTGTAACTAAGCTTTTATCCATTTTGATCTCCCATTCAAAGAAAAACCAAGCATGCTTGTTTGAAAAAATTAAATTTTTAAGGAAAGGGATGAATAGAAAATATTATACCTCATATATGCCAATGCAGATTATAAATGTACAATTGTTGGCAATTACCTAAAAAAAGAGGTTGCTCGATAATAAAACAATACAAAGTAAAAATATTACAAAAACAATGAGTAGAAAAATATCAGTTTAGAGATAATTATTGCCATGGTAATGATTTGAACAGAAAATATTAGGAAATTTTAATGCAGCTTCAATATACATGACCCTTTCTCTGTAAATGTTGCAGCAAATGAGTCAGACTATGGAGTAATTAAACAGACTATTAAGATAAATGTATTTTATATAAACTAATTCGTAACCTTGACGATCAGGTATGTTTGAGATGTTGAAGAATAGTTAAATTGTGAAACATACAGCTGAAATGGCTGTTGGCTTATCTTATATAAGAAATTATCCAAAATGCTAAGCAAAGAAAAATATTTTATATTATTTTTATTTTTTAAATAAAAAATTCAAACAAATATTGTATATATTGGCAATATATACATATGAATACATAGATACACATTTTCTTAATTATAAGCCTTACATATTAGTCTAGTTATAATGGTTTCCTCCTGATATTAGAATTTCTTTCCCATAACATATTATAAAATATATTATAAACATAAAATTATATCAACAGCCACATTGCAAAAACTCATACTGAAATTTTATTGGAAAATATAGTTTCAAGATTTTCTGATCAATTTGGCCACACACTTATTCAGAAATACAGACTATTTCAATTCATTGAGGGTCAATCCATATCAAAGCAACTAATTCAATTTGAAAAAGTTGCTAATAAAATTTATTTATTTTTTATTTTGTTACCTGAATTTGTACTACATTGAGAGAGAGAGAGAGTTGAAAATAAGTATTCATTAATTTTTAGAAGGTAATTTTTTTTTTTTATCTTCTCTATTTTTAATTTTAAAATAGAAGAATTTTAGTTTGGAAACGTTCATATATGGATATTAAAAAAAATTGAACATCTAAAAAATTAATGAAATCTGCTCTAAACTCACTGAAGATAGCACATACATAGATTAAAAATAAATAAATTTTGTCAGCAACCATCATTGATTGATTTCATATGGATTTACCCTTTATAAAACGGAAAATTATCATTTTATTTTTGTCTCTGAAATATTTTTACCTTTGGAAACGTGGTTGTCGATATATATATATATAATATATTTTATGTTTTCCTAAAATTTATATTCTTCTATTTATATTCATTAAGTTTATTAACTAACCCACCCAGTAATTTTAAGGCCAGATCTAAAAATTCTAACCTAACGGGATTAATGTTTGACTGCGAGGGATCAGAAATATCTTGAAAAATTATTAATAAGATATTTCTCTTATGAATTTCATAAACATAATAAAATATGTTCTCCAAACATCTTATAAAATATATTTCTTGAAAGGAAAAATAAGAACGTCAGACTTCTTTTAAAGTAAAATAATTTAAGAATGTTAGATAAATTCTCTTTATAGATTTTTTAATCTATTCCAGTTATAAGTTATTTAGACATAAATTAATTCATGGAAATGAGTAATTTATTAATTGACAGTTTTAAAACTAATTATTTAATGATAAAATGTAATAAGTTTTTTTTTGGTGATTAATATAAAATTACTGTGTATTGAAATGTAAAATTATTTGCACTTTTTTTATTCAAATGAAATTAATCCTTAAATGACAAATAAACTTTGAATTTATATAAATTCAAATGAAATATTTAATATTCATTTTAGTTTTGAAAAAAACTGTGTAATATATATATACCTTACTGTAAATTGGATAAAAATATCTAGCTATCTACTTTGGTCAGATTTCTTTGGAATTACGATATGTATCATCCTTAACCTAAATGGGAAAAATGAATATTAAAAATATTTACAGACAAATAAACTCTAGAGCCTTAACAACTAGACTCTTTAAAAACAGAATTTGTTTTATACATATATTCATATTTACTTTGTTACTACCTCTAGAACATTATTAATTTTATATTACAACTTTTTAAATATTATTAAATAAATATAACAGTTGAGATTAATATCTAACGTTTTTCATGTTTTACATAGATGGAAAATAGGAAACTTTGAAACTGTTTCTAAAAAATAATGCGTAGATTACCAAAACCAATCAAAAAATCAATTACCAATTTATTAAAAACAGTTTTTTGTACGATATAAACGAGTGTTACCCTAGCAATTTTTCTTAAATGTAATATATTAAATATTTATCTGATTTAATATGTTGATAGGTAAGATGTGCAATCCTGATTAATAGGGAATATTAGTTGTCATGAGTGTTACCTCAATTAAAGAACGATCATGAGTGATATGCTTTACTCACGAGTCTTAGGTCCATTTTATTGTTTATAATTTTATTTACCGACTAATTTAGAGAAGAGGGCTCCTCTTTGTCCGACATAATTTTACTGAATGCTGAACTATTACTGTCAGCTCTATCTCTATTGTACATCAATTTAGTAACTAAAAATAAAGTAATTTTTAAAATAAATATAGAGAGTGTCATTGGTAAACAAATATCCTGATCTACTAAAACATTTAAAACAGTCTAAAATTATCTGAAAAGGAATGATATATTATTAAGCAAATTAAGCTTTATTCTCGATGAGTGAATATAGTGAAAACATGAAGAAAAGATAAAAACAGCAGTAAAACAAGAAGAGAGAAAACTAAAAAATCATAATTTTAATGATTAACAACAAGATGAAGTTAATCCTCACGAATTAAAATTCTTCTCTCTGATGCCATTTAAATACTTATGTATGTTTCTGTTGTAACACTTATGATAAGCTTACGTTGGTTGATCTAAAATTTGCATTGAAAAATTGCAAAACAACACTCTAACTTATATATTTGAACAAGGATGTAATGTAATGTTACCATAATTGGTTCTAAATATTTTAAGATACGTTATGGTATTAGATAAAAATTCTTTATGAACTGTCTAAAATTGCATTTATTTTAAAAATGACCCTATAATAATAAAAAAAATAATAATAATATCAGTTGTGCATTCATAATACCAAACCATGACTTTTAGGTATCAGCTAAGAAAATTTACAAAAATAAATTTGAATGAACCTCCACGCAGAAAAGCACAAGGAGCAAGAAGAAGATTTGACTGGTTTTGGTATTCCACACCTCAGGAAATTTATCAAATATAAATTGATCTAATATATATAAGTTGATAAAAGTTGATCTAATATATATATATATATATATATATATATATATATATATATATATATATATATATATATATATATTAGATCAACTCAACATAAAATAGTTGATAAATTTTTATCAATTTTATATAGATATAGATATATACTCTGCAAATATTCGATTATACCTTCACATTAAGTTTTTGAAACCAAAAAATTATTATTATTAACACACTTCATATAATTTTTTTATTGTGATTGTTATTAAACTGCAGTAATAATAGAAATTTTAGATGATGCTTATTTATTTATAACATACATATGACATAAGATTTTTCCTCAAACACTATTGGCTTAATATCCCATAAAAAAAGAAATATAGACATAAATAAACAAATGATTAAAAATTAAAAACAAAATTAAGAACAAAATTAAAAAATAAATTTGATAATGGTTTATATTTTTTTTTCATATTAATTGTTTAAACAAATATCAGAATTATTAGATTTTTAATTTAATTCACAAAATCAAGTTCAACATAATATGATATAATTATTTATATTAATATAAATAATTATATTATTAAGTCATATTATACTCACTGAGTTTCAAAAGTATTCAGAAATTCGATTGATTGTTTATTAAATAAGTATTTTTTCACAACAATCAGATTATATATATATATATATTTAAAAATGTATACATTTTTAAAAGAAATTCTCTTCATTAGCTAGATAAGTAAAAAATATGTGTGAAACAAATAAATATGGAAAGTAAAAGTTTGGGGAGCAATTTTTCTTTAAAGGGGTTAATATTCACAAAACAAAACTAAAAAGATAATCGAATATTGAATTGTTGACCGTTGCATTATAAAGGAAAGAGATGGTCCAGGGTGGCAGTCATAAATAGGCTAAATAGTGGCAAAACTATTTTATTAAAAGCCATAATATAAAATAAAAATAAAACAGATTTGGCCTATTTATGTCTGCCACCCAGGACCATCTCCTTGCTTTAAAAAGATAATTAAATGCAATGGGAGTGATCAATTTTTAAATATCTGAAAATTACCTTTCTTATGAATTTACTGTAAAATTTAGGAAATACAATACTTGAAATTTTAATATGCGAGTTGAACAATTATTAAATTAATCGAATGTGAATCAATACCTTAGGGGCTAAAATTTACAATAGGAAAAAAAAGAGATTTAATATCAAACTTCACATTGATAATTATTCAAAATTTTATTTTTAAAAAAATAATTTTTTTTTAATGTATTGTTCTTTTATCATGAACATATGGATTGAAAAACAGATAAATAAATAAGAATATATTCCAAATACTTTTGATATTCAATTCCTATAATAAAAATACTTTTGATACTCAATTTGAATTATAAAAACATTTCCATAGTAGAAATGTACGTGTTTTTGAAACAGTTTAATTATTTTTAACAGAAAATATATATTTTTTAAAATATTTATTGTTTGCCATTGAACAAAACTTTTATATAAATTTATTGTAATTAATTTATTCTGATGAAGAGTGCATAGTATTATATACAAAAGAATATTCTCTTGACTGATTATAAAACATTTAGGCCGCATTTTAAAGCAATATGCCATTATTAGTTTTCTCAATTGAGTATAAAATTTCTTTAAAAAATGTGCAATAAAACTGACAAACTAAAAGCTACACAATTATAAAAAATAACTGTTTTTTTTTTTTGGTTTATTCACAATTGTGTAAAAATATATTTTTGGCAATTAAAACTATAAGGCATTTTTGTCTGAGCAATCATTTCAATTGAAATGCAAGCACTTGAGGAATAGAAATGCTTGACAAAAAATTTAATGAGTTAAATATCATTTTAGACAAAATAGTTTTGTCTTCAATAAACTCTTTTGTCCTTGCATAAAGATAGACAACCGGCATAGTTATCCCATTAAATACAAATTTAAATATTATATTAATCACTGTACATTTATAAAGCTCAAAATATTAATAAAATTGACTCCTTAAAGTTAAACATTAAAGTATGTCTTCTGTCTGCAATACAATATAGATTATATAAATATAAATTTTGTTCTAGTTCAATTCCAGATAGTTTCTATTAAAACTGGAGTATTTCAAATTTTTATAGCCGAATAACATTTTATTTAGCACTTATTTTATTGTTAATTCAAAACCTATGGCACAGGTTTCATTTTTAATAGTATAAAAATTTCATTTTATAAATATTCATTTAGCTACCTTAATCTGTCTTACTAATAAATGCTATTGGTAGCCATTAAGCTAAAATGCCCATTCCAAAGTTTTTCTCATGAATTCAGGGCCCGATTCAGTGTTGTAATCTGGAGCTAAAAAACAAAACAAAGCAATGTTGAATTAATTAATTTAATCAACTCCATTCTTTATTTTTTATTAAATAATTAAAGTTAGTGAAATGTTTTTCCAAATAATAAACTATTCATTGGGAAATATAAATGATTTAACTTAGGGCTTTACAAAATTAGAGAATTCTTCATAAGAATGAGGTATCTGTGGATCTAGCAAAGCATCATTTTGTACTAAATCATTCCCAGATGAGAACATCTTGCATAGATAGAAAAAAAAACGTAATCAGGTGATATCATATAATTTTTTATGTGTATAATAAATGTGTATTTATGTAATATAAATTTGTTTGATATAATATAATATAATTATATTAAAATGAGAGGAGGAGCTGCCCCCTCAGTGGTAGGGCACTGATCTTCCAATGCTTGACTGATCTTCCTAAATAGTACTGAACCTGTACAAGTAGTACAGGTTATATTATAATGATATATTATAATAGGACATTGAAGAATGAGGTGGATCTATGGATTGAGCAAAATATCATTTTGTATTAAAACCATTCTCAGATCGGAACATCTTGCATAGATAGAAAAAAAGCAGCTTTGTGAAGATCCAGTGATTGGCTCTCTTACATTTAACCAGGTGATATAATTTAATTTTGTAAGTATAAATTGTATGTTTATAATAAATGTGTATGTATGTAACATAAATTTGTATGATATAATATAATATAATTATATTATAACAACATAATATAATAGGACATTGAAATAAGGAGCTATTCCTCTTGATCTCTTCTTGCGAGAAGACTAGAAAAATATTAACAGGGATGGCTTGGCAGATATATCAGTGAATCTAGAAGATAGGATCAGTAAAGTACACGATCTTCTGGGAGAATACATTAGGTAGAAAAATAGAACCGACAGCCAAAAATGGAGTTACACTAAGGAACTACTTTCCCACTGTCTAATCACATCTAGAAACAATTTTCAAAGCAAAACTGTTTAAATATGATAAAAAGTATCAATCTACACCCCATTTGTGGAGTACCTCAAGCCACCAAGCATATCTTGTAGCCTGCACTATCTGTGTGGGACTAAGGGAGACATGGTTCTGTATTATGATGGATAGCGAGTTTCCTCTGCTGATGATTACCAACACTTCAAGAACTTTGTGTTTGGGTAGAAGGAAATTGTATAAGAGACCACAAATCAAACTATCGAATCTGCTGGACAGAGGAGAGGAGGGTAGTCAAACTGAAGAATGATTAAGATCAAGCTGTGTGTAGAGAAATTGATTAACATGTATTATTATATTAGCTAGATACTTTATTATGTTATGTATGCATGCTTTAGTTTCGTAGTTGTAAATGCTCGTATTACTTCATAGGCAAAGAAGGATGGAAAACAAAATAATGAAAGCTTGAGGTAAGATTGATATGTAATGAATTAGTTCTGGAGAATATTGATTACACCTGCCTAGGAACAATTTTTGAACTAATCAAGGAAAATAGTGTAAATAGAGAAAATATGATGTTAAGAAGGATCCAACAGAATTTAAAAAAAATAATAACATCTATCATCAAATTGTAATATTAGAGCTAGTGAAGAATGTCAAACTCCATATTTTCAAAGCACTTTAACTTATAATATGGCAGAAAAAGTTGGGTCTTATATAAGAAGAACTTAGATAGATTATTGGATGGAACTAGGAGAGAGATAATGAAAAAAGAGAGAATATATTGTAATATACACCTTTATTGGAATTGGGTAAAAATGATTTAATAAATTAATGTTGAGCAATTAAAAGGCAAGTTAATCTAGTTCTACTAATGCAGGGAAAAGAAAATGGCTGCTCTGTAGTTTTCCAAGAAGGAAAATCCCAAAGAGGAGAGGGACAAAGGTTTTTGTTTTGGCGGGCAATTGGTGTTTGGCTGGGGTGAAGAGAGCATGGAAGAAGTGATCCTGGCTCCAGTGGGTAAAGCCCAGTAATAGTGTTACCAATTTGGAAGAGTTGTTTGGCAGAATTTTGGAAAGTGTTTGAAGGCAAATGAGTTCAGTGTCACAAAGAAAGAAACATATAATATAGAAAAAGGTTAGCTTGCCAATCCATATTTGACTTTATTTTAAAATCAATCAGTGTTTAATTTTAGTATAAATAGTTTAAATAATAATAGTTTGTCTGAGTTGATCTGATTGTCAGTAGCACACACCTGAGACAAATAAATATATTAATTCTCTTATAATTTTGTTTATTATTACACAACCTCTATTTTATTTAGGAAGTATCCCAATGGTAAGAAGTGAGCTTCCGAGGTTATTTTATTATTATTTTTCAAATATAAAAGGGATGTTATAATATTTTATGCAATCAATATTGTCAACTTAAGTGAACTGTATTCACCAACTGGCTAAATTTTTTTCTTATTTTCTTTGAATAGACTCAAAACCAGTTTTTTTCAGTTGTTATACTGAATTATCAGCTGATGTGAAAAGTTGAAGTGGGGTGATTGTCAGTGATCACTTTAAAGATGTTGGTTCTAATTTAAATTTTTTAAAAATATATAGAACTTGAAATGAAGGATATAACTATATTATAGCCCATGATAATTAAATGTATCAACTCATTAATTTTAATAAATTAAATTTTTACCCTATAATCTTTTCTGAGCCCACGCCATGTCATCTTGCCTGGGCTTACTCCCTGTGAACTTGGATACAACAGACTCAAGAGCTGGCCAGAATCGAATATATTCCAGAGGGTAGTTAAGCCAGCCGGTTGTAATACAGTAATAACTTTCATGAGGTGAAACGTGATGCAGTCTATGATGACACCTCGGCAGGATTATATGAAATGACTGTAACCACGTCACCCATCCTGGTAATCTAAAGTAAGTATGCGACCATTTATGAATCTGAAATATTAAATCAAATTAGAACATCTAGCTATTAGAGTTAATAAATGTACACCATTTGATTTTAATTGTTCATATCATATGCAAAGACATATTTTATAATCAGATGGCACATTTAATTTAAGCCGAGATTGAAATGAAATAAATATGGAGAGCCAAATCCACAATATTTCAAACCAGGAACAATAGAATCCTCACCCAATAATATAATATTTAACGAGGTATAGATATTATTATGTTATTTCAATATAAAAATGCCTTCTTTTCATTTTATTTTTATTATTATTATTTTTTTTTTTTTTTTATAAAAATACTGCAATGTTCTTCAAATACCATGAAAAATAGAAATGGACTCATTATCCACCTAATCCAACTTATCATTTAAAATTTTTTTAACAAGAAAAAACTATAAAAAACCTTAATGATGTAGAGATGGTTGACCGTTGATGTAATATGAGAAGGAGTTAATTGGGGGGTGTGATCAAATAAATACTAAATTAAAATATAGTAATTATTTTACACAGAGTGTTTCAACTGCCTCCCGCAGTGCTACATCTTATGCCCTGAAGACGACCTGCAAAGTGGGTCGAAACGTCGGTAAAAATTAAATAATTACTATATTTTAATTTAATATTTATTTGATCGCACCCCCTAATTAACTCCTTCTCATATAAAAAACCATAGTTTTTTAATTTATATGATATACTTACAAATAAACACCAGCAAACAAAATATAATCCATCAAGTTAACAAACATATTTTATTTATCTATTTGATCTATAGTTCTTAGTTATTGTTTAAAATATGTTAATTTAACTTTTTTTTTTTGCTTGGAAGTTGTATGTTATTCTTTGTTTTTGGCAATAATGACTTCCAATTAAACAAAAATTGATTTATTTGTTGTATTTCCAAGTTACGTGTTTACATATTAACATTTCAAGATATTTACTCCCATCTTCAGAAGTACAATCCCAATGTTTTTTTGTTGATTCATGGCTTAAGTCTAATGTGCTCCATTGCCAGGTTCTAAATTCATGTTATAACAAATTAAAGTCTATAATATCCAGAGCATCATCATGCCTTTAGACCAATTATTGGTTGTCTTGGGTGGGACACCCAATAATTGGTATAAATAAATTAATTGTTGTTTAATTGGAAGTTATTGTTGCCAAAAACAAATGTTAATTTAAGTTATTTACTTTCATTCATACAATTGTTTATTTATATTTTTCTCTATCTATTCTTACTTTAATACTTTAATGCTTTTCTCATTTTCATATTTTTCTACAGAATATCTTAATTTAACAGATGATCTTGTAAATGTATTCAAAAGAGTCATTTAAAAAACAATATTATTCAACAAGCATATTTTTTTTAAAATATGATTCAGAATGTATTTGAAGCTATGTGAAAGTTTATTGTTTAAAATATGATACTTAAAAATCTTGTTATTTTTTCTTAAATAACTTTTTGATTTGGTTAAAATATTAAATTGAATAAATAGCTCAAATTACTTGCCTGATTGGTCATTGCTATAAACATAGAAAATAGGAAGAGGTAAGCTCTAAATGGGAAGCTTCTTTTAATGTGCGCAGAACTTTCTGTAGCGAACCCCCAAAGGAGGTACCCCAATACGGGTATCGTTATCATGAAATTATCTCCATTTGTTTCAATGAAGTCGTGGCGGGTTATTGATGTCGGGTCAATGTGATGTTCACGAAAAGGCCTCAGGTAATGCTGCAGAAAAAATAAAATAATAAAGATAATAAATAAAGTAAGTATTAAGAATATAAATAGACATAGTGGAACCCCTAATAGGGTCCCAGGTAGCAAAAGCCTCTGAAGGGGTCTCAAGATTTAAAACACCTTAACTTAAATATTATGGACATGATCGAAAAGATTTTAAAAACCTTCTATAAAGTTATTAAACAAATCTAAAAAAAAAAGAAGTTGAATTTTCACCATTTAAGTTGAACATTTAGCAGTTCCCTCTCTCTACAATAAAAATAGAGAAGGGGTGACAATAGCGTTTTGTTTCCCCCTCCAAAATTTCAAAGAACAAATATAAAATCAAAATCAATAACAATTAATCTACATGAATGAATAAAATATGTAAACTAAATTCAATTAAGAAAATAGGAAAAGTCGACTAGTTGGCTAAGCTAAGATCTAAAAGTAGGTACGCAAGTAATTTGCCACTGACACCAGAACTTGGAAAGCCTCAAACAATCTCTGGTCCGAACAGTTGAGTGCTTTCCTCAAGAAGTAAGTACTGGGTGCTGCCATTGATGACTGGCCTCAGAGATTAAATAAATGCCTGTGTCAAGGCAAAAGGGGTCATTTTGAGTAATATCTTTTTTTGTTTTACTGTCTATAGATATACATTTTATTTTCTATTATCTATTATCTAATATATTTTTTGAAAAAATTAATTTTTCTGTTGAAATTTGTATATATTTCCTTGTAACAATATTTATGACAGGACTAGGTATATAAATATATTTTTATATATAGTATTATATTGTTTGTTTTACAATCATTATGTTGTTTATGTTTATTGCTATTCATAATTTTTATACATAATATACACTTCCGAGAATTTTTTTTGGAGGGATCCATTGTCACCCCAACCAGAATTGAAAGTCTGTACCTATACTTTTAGTTCCTTTTGGGTTTAATCTGCTCTGATAATATAAAAAATTCAATAAACAGCACTTTAATGTTGATAAAACAATCCTTTCAATCAGTTTGTTTTTTCTCAAATTATGGTACTGATAGATTGGTGTCCCAATCTATTCGTTTCTTAATATTAGTGACAATTATTATAATTATTCTTTACCTTTCCAATGATAGGTAATTCGACTGACCCCCATGTGTCTGCTGCCCAATGAACTAACCCTGATGTAAAGTCAGCCGAAATAATTCCTGCTATCGCTGCTAAAAGAACTGACGATAAATTTTCATAACGAATGTACATAATGATGTATACGATATTGCACAATATAAGAGCTAGGCTTACAGCGAGACTTAGGCACTCTTGTATCCTTTTTCCTAAAAAAACAAAGAATAAATATATAAGAATAAAATGATATTATGAAATATTTATCAGTTACCATTTTAAGGAGTTCACTATTTATTTTATACCTATAATTATGATTTTATTTTCATGTTAATATGTGAGGAAATAGTGATAATTTCTTTTCAGGAAAATAAAAATGTAATTATCAATAAATTCAGCCAATCATGTAATTATTATGATTTTTTTATGTTGGCTTGTATCTTAAAATTAAAATAGATAATGGATAATTATAACTTAAATATTTCATTTCTGTTCTCCAAGTAGTTTTATGACTTTTGTGTATCAATCTGTGTAACTAAAAGGTTTGGATAATTTATAGATGGATTTTGCCAACTTTTCGACCCAAGGATCATCATTAGGACTAAAAATTAAGAAATAAGACAGAAGATAGGACATACACATAAGAAATACACAGAAGTATATAAGTATGCCATTAGAAAAATATTAATAGTAAACATAAAATAAATAAATATTGTAAATAAAAAATTAAATAAATAAAATGCATCCATAAAACAACTAGGACTGAGGATAAATGAGGTGATTTTTTTTTTAATTATAAAAATGAATTAAAATACAATTGAGGAATATTGTACAGTGAGATTCAGTAACTACAAAGAATATGATGAAATAAGTATAAGGAGGAAAAGATCGAATTAGAGATATAACTATTGTGGTCAAATAAGAACTAACTAATATAAATAACTTAACAATTACCAAAGTTTTTAGTTTCAAATCAGAAAGTAATAGAAAAATAACATTAAAAAAGCCACAGCAAGTGTAATTCTATATCAACTACAAATTTTATAATTCTACTTTCCTTTACACTGTTTTTTAAAAACAACTTGGCAGGGATTGACACCACTGATCCTAATAAATAAGTTCTGCAAAAAGATCTATTTATATGCGAACAGTCTAGCTCAAAAGAAAAAAATGAGGAAAACTGAAATTATATATTTAAGGTAGGCATCAGCTGACTTTTATAGCAGTTGATTATAGCAACTTTTTTGTCTTAATCAACTGACTGTAAATGGTACTTTATATAATGAATTTTTCGTACTTTCACAATTGTCTAAAAAAAAAAAAGTTCAAACGGTTTTGATTAAACTTGTCAAATCAATGTGAAATTAAGTGGTCTTTAATGTCATGCAGGTATAGAAAGTGTATGACAGGGCTTAAATGCTGAATTTCAAAATTTCTTCCTTTAAAGTACCTTTTAGTTTGCTTACTATAAATAATTAAAGGTTTCTTATTATTAGTAGTAATACATAACGGATGTATATGAGCTATAAAGGAATTTAATAATTTACTTATTTATAGAGATGGAATGGAATTGGTGTCAATGCCAGAAAGAATTTGTGAATTTTTTATGAGTTTTTATCAGTTCGTGTATGGCCTTCGAACCCTGGTGGTGATCTACATGCTTAGGTCGAAGCGTCGGTAAACTTAATAAACCCAATTATTGACTAATATCCTGACTATTTTTAATTCCTAGAAATATTCTTCCAGATTGAAAACTAATTTCCAGAAATAAGAGTAATAACATTCAGGTATGATGTACCATTGGAAAGTTAAAGATATTTAAAGAAAAAATAATATCTAACATAAAAGGTCACAGACATTTATATTTATATTATATGTTTATATGCAGAGTGATGAAAAGCTAATGCTTTTAATTGTTGTAGTTAATAATTTACATTTTTGTTTAATCAAATGGGAAATAAATATTTCTATATAAATTGAATATAATTTCCAAAGAATATATATGGAAAACCAATTTTTTTTTCCCGGTTCGTTAATCCAAAAACATCCACAGAATGCTTATAATTTATGATAATTTTATTGCGTTTTTATTTATGATAAAAGTAATATTCTGAAGGCTAATTAGCTTTTAATAATTTAATTCTGCTGCAAGTAGCGTGGTGAATTAAAGTTGCCCATCGCATAATTTTATAAAATTTTTAATAGTGGATTGATTGTTAATTGTAGTGAATAATTGTTTTGTTTTTTTAAGAGAGAGGTAAAGATTATTCATTTGTCATATTTACAATATTTTTAAACAAAGATGTGTACACAATTCTGGGTATCCCTATTCATGATAATTCAGCTTTTAAGCATGACACAATTGAAATTAATAACATTATTTGATAATATAAAGTAGGAAAAATGTAACAAAAACCATGAGGTAATCTATTTGCTTATAATTATTAAATAATGTATGCTTCTTATGCTGATATTTTCTGAACTTTTTATTTGCTTAGCTAACATAAATTAATTGTATAATAATTGTAAAATAATTAATTGTATAAAATGTTATATACAATTTAATTATCTATAGTTTTTTTTTCTTGTAACTTATAAATCCATCTTGGTAAATCAGTTTATTGAAGAATATGTTGCTGGCATTCATTTGAATTTTAGTTTTTTGTTTATTTTGCCAATTAGTTAGAAATACAATGAATGCTAATTTTCTTTTTATTTCCATAATAAGTTCATATTTCTATTATATTTTAGTTTTTAAAATGTGGTTAGAATTTTGTTTTTGTCCATTAGCAAAAAAATTTTTAATATATTTAAATACTTACTGCTGCTTATTGGTTATTTCATGTCGTAATTATTTTCATATTAAGTTTTTATTTTTATATGTTGTGATTAGTTATTCTTTTTAAATACAATTACATACTGCCTTTTTCTTTTTTACTAGGAAAGTTTAAGTTATTTTGATATTTTAAATCACATAAATAGTGATTCACACTCTTTTATATTGTTTATTGAGGAATATTAAATTCTGTCCTAAGTTTAAACATTAATATAAATGTTATAAGTTCATTTACGTTTTATTTTGTATTACTTCATGTGCTAATTCCTATTTTGGTATACAACAGAAAAAAAAAAATCAAAGTGTGAGGCAATATTTGTTTGATTTGATTTTTGTAGACCTATTTCAATAGTTTCTTTTTTTTTTTTTTTTGCACATTTGGAGATGTTTGTGGTATATTCTTATATTATATTTTTTATTGTATATTTTGCTTCATATTTTACAGTGTTGTATTGCATTTCATAAGGTATATTCTGTGGGTTTTACTAAATAAAAATCAAGACCCTGGTAATAACTAATGATTATAATTAGTTAAAAGTAAATATAGTACAAATTAAATCAATTCCAGTTGATATGATTAATTTGAAATAAAATGTACCAGCTATTGATTTCTTTTTATTGAACAAATTAGCTCCTGTAAGGTATATGTTACAGGTATACAAAGGTATACAAAAAACAATAGAAATGTGAAAAAATATTTATTTGATTTTTAATCACTTCTTTATTTCTTTCTTAGCTCATAGCTTTTTTTTTAGCCACATATTTGAATATTTTAGCAGTTTTATTTCATATATTTGGACGTTTTTACTTTATATTTTTTTATTGCATATCATAAGCATATTCAGTGATTTTTACTACTTTAAAATCCAGGCTCAAGTAATAATTAATGACTGTAATGAATTAAATAAAAAATGATGATTATATTATAAATTAAATGAATTCCAATTGACACGAATAATTCAAAATAAAATGTTCGTCCTATTGATTTCTTATACTGAATGCTCCTGTAGAGTTTTGAAGGTATCAATATCATTTTAAATATTTATTGTCTTGTTGATTCCCTTGTGCCCAGCTCCTTTATATAATGAAGTGTTCAATACGACAGAATTTATTTATTTTTTTCTTGTTTTTATTTATTGAACTGGTTCAAACTAGTTCTATTTAAAATGCTTTCAGGAGTTCAGTAGGATAAAGGGGGATTGACCCCTTAAAGAAATGTCAATATCTGACTCGCCTCTCTGCATGTAGCATGCAAGCTAATAACTAAACAACATGCAACAACTTCACACCCATTAACCTTCTGTTAGAAGCAACAACCAGGAGCAGGCAAAATTTTGCTTCATTTTTAGATAAAACTCATTGAAAATTTCATGCCTTTTTAGTTGTGGTGGGGGCTCTGAACAGTGATTATATTTCATTCATATTGTGTCGTTCTCAAGTTATTTTGAATAACAAAAACAGCACATACTGTGAAATATTATTAGTCTTTTTGAAGATTCAAGAACGAGCTCCATTGTCCGAGATGTGAAAATTCATTTACTTCTTAAACAAACATTACAGAGTTTTTAAAAATAGTTGAAATATTTTAAACTACTGATGGTTGATTATATTTAAATTTATTAGTAAAATATAATTTTATTGTAGTTAATTATAATTATGTAATGATTTAGACTATCGTTATAATGTATTATGTGAAATTAATCTGATAATTTTCATAGTTCGAAAGTTATAAATATTTAAAAAATTTTTTAGAAATTTTTTTAATTTATGAAATATTTTTATCTAATTTTATTATTGGTAATCATAGAATGAGTTGTATTGGTATTATCACAGTTTAAATCCAATATTCTTATTTATCTTGCAATATATTATTGCAAAAAGATTTATATGAAACTAATTTAATATTTTTTTTTATAATTGTTTAAAAATTAAATTTATCAATATTTTGAAAGAGATGCTTTTAGAAGTTATTAGAATTTTTAATAATGAATTAATAAATTTTTTATTTTTATTGTTGTTATGATAGTTATGGAGAGATAATAACTCTAATATACTACAGTTACATTATTATTATTATTATTGTTATAATTCATTATGTGAAATTAATTCAATAATTTTTATTGTTTAGAAGTTATTAGAAATTTTTTAAAAACGTACTTATCATTTTTTTTATGGATGAAATATTTTATTGTTGTACCGATAGTTATGAAATGATAATAACACTAATATTATTACTATTTAAATTCGGTTAGATTTATATGAAACTATTTCGATAATTTTATACAGTTGATAAAAAATTTAATTTATTAATATTATGAACGAGATATTTTGGAAGTTATAAGAAATTTTATTGATGAAGTATTATTCCATTTTATATGGTTAATGGCAATTATAGAATATGTTGTTCTAGATAAATCAATTCCATTATTCTAGTTTCTCCTATAATATATTTTTTTGCAAAAATAAGACTTATATGAAACTAATGTGATAATTTTAAATAGATAATTAATAATTAATTTTATCAATATTATGCAAAATATGTTTCTGGAAGTTATTAGAATTTTTGAATAATAAATCTAATAATTTTTCATTTGATAAAATATCATTTTATTGTTGTATTGTAGTGATATTAGTACTAATATTATCACTGTTCAAGTCCAAATTGTTTATTTTTTTTTTAACCACGTATTATTAAAAAATTAATAATATTTATATGAAGCTAATTAGTTAATTTTATAAACTGACATTGTCACAGGTTAATTCCACAATTTTTATTCTTTCTGCTGTTTATTCCAAAAAAAAAAAAAATATATTAAAAATTCTAAAGAGAGTAGTTGATTAAAAGTTAAATTTATCAATATTATGCAGATATTTGGATTTTTCGATAAAATTAATTTAATAATTGCTTCAATTTATTTGATTTTCATACTTCTACCCAATTATTTTTTAATGAGTCATTTCGGAATATTTTTCATTATCAAAAATTCATTTTTACCTTATTTAATTATTACTACATTTTACACATCATTGTATGTTTTTATATAGTTTTATCTATTATCATATTTCCATTATTCAATAAATTAGAATCATAAAATTTAATAGTACCTGATTCTTTAGCTTTGAAAATGTTTTAATTTGTCTATTCTGTGTTATTAATTATAAAAAAAAAAAAATTAGAACACTTGAAGATAAATAGAGATTTTGTTTTTAAAAAATTCCAAGTAAAAAGATTAAAAATACTTTATTTGGTCTAAACATGTGTTTCCAGAGTTTAATATTTAGGACACTTGACAATTGTGAGAGGTTTAAATTGGATGGCATTTAGTAGAAGTGAACTAATTCACAAAATGTGCAAAAATGAGTTAAAAGTAGTTTTGAATGAGATTAGTGCAGAATATTTTGCACATAACTGAAAGTGTGCTGTTTCTTTTTATCTTTAATCATGATAATTTTTGTACAATTTACTGATATAATAGTAATATTTTGGGATGGATTTAAAGTTGAATACATTTTTTTTTTTTTAATTTTGAGCGAAACTATATAAAGATTAATTCACATCATCATTATAAATCAATTAACAAGAAAAATTATAATTATGATAATGGGAAATAGTGATCCAATTAACGGCAATTTAATGCTTCAACAAATAAAAAAGCATATAAGATAGTTTTAACACCAAGGTTTTCCAATAAGATCAGTTTTAAGATAATTAATTTATTGACAACCAATAAATAAGCTCCATTTTTTTTTTATCTGAAAAGATATAAAACAATAAAAATTCTTACTAATAAAAAAATAAGTAAATCTAAATGGAAATTGATGAATTTTTAAAAGAAAATTATTAACTTTTTTAAAATTTTAAGAAGTGGAATATAAATTACGTTATTTTTAACTGTATTTTCTTTTCAAAGTATAAAAAAAAAAAAAAAACCTATTTTCAGAGTCTACAAATTAAAATAAAACTTGAAACAGTACTGAAAAACATCATAAAAACATAAGGAAAATAATTAGATTTCTAAAAAAAAAAGAACAATTTTTTCAACAAAGGTGTTGAGTGTTCAACATTTTTATTTTGTATTTTAAATACACAAAATAAATTACCAAATTAAATAATTTCTTCTTGCAGAAGGATGGTTTTGCACGGTAATACTAACCCTTATAAATCAAGCTTAGAATTTTTTTAAGGTCAATTGTGTTAAATTTGTAATACAATTATGTTTAACCTGAAAATTGATTAAAATAATTACGTAGGACTTCAAGGTCTTATCATAGGAAAGACTAGAAAAGCATATTTTGTAAATAAACAAGTGAAGATGCAAATGTTTAGTTGAGGAAAAAAACATGCCTTTTTTTGTTTAATAATATTTTCAAGTAATGTTTAATAAGTACTTAAGTAATTTATTTTATTTATAATAATAATTATTTCATTTATAGTATTAACTTTCCTTGTCAGAATAAAACTATTTTTATTGGAATTAGTTGTAAAATGCTACTTTTTTGTTTATATGCAAGATGTAATTTTGTAATTTTTTTGATATGTGATATTTGAAAACAGTTTTAACAAAACAAATTAAGTAATTTTTAAATTAAAATTCATTATATATTAAAAACACAATATATTTGATTTTATAAATATTATATTTGAAAATAATATTTAAATTACTTTTTGTCTAGAACTTGTATCAGATGTTTAGTTGAGAAAAAGTATGTTTTTTTAATTTTATTTTTTTAATATTTTGAAGTACTTTTTAGCAAAGAAAAAGGATGGATCGAATTTATGTAATAACTCAGAGAATATTTAAATTAATATAATTCGACAAAACATCACTTTTTTAAAACATTGTCAAGATGTTGTATTAACTGAATAAAATAATTTCCAATTCTTTTATTATTTTTTAAAAAGAATATACAATCTTCTAATCTCTAATAAACTATATTTTAAAACACAAAATAGTGTTTTAAATAATAAAAAGTAATATAATTTTTTTTTTTTTCCTACCCCCCAGGAATTTCTTGATTACAAATACAATATATATATAAATGAAAAAGAAAAAAGTAATATAAAAGAAGAGAATATTTATTTAAATTAAACAAGCAACACTACAGATTCGGGAAAGAAACATGTGTTATTAAAAGTATTTTCTAATAAAGAAAATGTAAGGATTGAATTTATATAATAATTTGGAGGAAAAAATGAACACAATTGATAGAATATCACTTATAAAACAAGTATTATTATTGTATAAAATTATTTATTTTATTTTATTCATTTTTAAGTATATCCACTGTCTTCTCCACTCACAAGTTCTTCCTCACAAAAAATAAACTTATATTTCAAGGAATAAGTATTAACGCGACATTTCATGAGACATTAGTAATTTGGTTTTTGTCATTAAAATATGAAATACTTTTGGTATTTTATATTCAAAATACTTTTTGTTGAAACGATTTTAATAGTTTTTAATTAAAATACACGATGTTTAAAAAAAAACCATAAAATACTTGGTAATTTAAATACCTAAGAGTAGAAAAACACAATTTTTTAAAATAAAAGAAGTATCGATACAGATTTGAAGGGAAAAAACTCTTTTTAAAAGTACTTTATAGCAAAGAAAAAGAAAGAATTCAAATATATATAATTCCTCAGAGAACATTAAAATTTAAAAAAAAATTATCATTTATATTATAAATTGTCTAGAAATAATATTAATTTTAAAAATAATTGCCAATTTTTTAATATTTTAAGGAATTAGTTGTAAAGCGACACTTAGTAAGACCCATGTATTTTGTTTATAATTAAAGTATAAAACATTTTTTGAATTTAATTAAAAATACTAATTACTCAGTATTTTAGAATAATATTGGAAGTACTTTTTTGCTAGGTCTGATCCAAATGTTTTTGGATTTATCACTTAATTATTATCACTAATTATAAAAAAATTATCACTTATATTATAAATTGTTTAGAAATAATATTAATTTTAAAAATAATTCCAAATTTTTGATATTTTAAAAAATTATATTTTAAGGAATTAGTTGTAAAGTGACACTTAGTAAGACCCATGTATTTTATTTATAATTAAAGTGTAAAATATTTTTTTAATATAATTAAAAATACTAATTTAAAATTTTAATTTTGGAATTTTATATTCTATATACTTTTTGTTGAAATGACTTTAATAATTTTACAATAACACAAGATAATTGGTATTTTAAATACCTAAGATTAAAAAAACACAATTTTTTAAAATAAAAGAAGTATCGGTACTTATTTATATGGGAAAAAACTCTTTTTTAAAGTACTTTATAGCAAAGAAAAAGAAAGAATCCAAATATATATAATTCCTCAGAGAACATTAAAATGCAAAGGAATTATCACTTATATTATAAATTGTTTAAAAATAATTCCCATTTTTTTTTATATTTTAAGGAATTAGTTGTAAAGCGAAACTTAGTAAGACGCATTTTGTTAATAATTAAATAATAAAATATTTTTTCAATTTAATTTAAAAAATACTAATTACTAGGTATTTTAAAATAATATACTTTAATAAGTACTTTTTGGCTAGGTCTGATCCAAATGTGGTTTCAATTTAAATTTTGAATAAATGCCTCGGTGAATAATTTAAGAGGAGTTAATTGCAAGCGACCCAGTTACTAAGAAGGCAATACAAACAGAAATATTGAAGAGCCCCCCCTTACATAAAATATATTGAAGTAATGTTGGTACCTCTGCTGTAAAGGTTGGCTAACTCCTTTGCACCCTTGTGGTTCGGGCCCCACCTGGGCTTGATGACTTCCTCCGGGTCGATGGAAGAGTTGGCGTTGGGATCGTCCTCGAGCATGGAGTTGCCCAGGATGCCTTTGGCGTACTCCGCCACATCGCCGCCGTCGGGATCTCCCCGCGACACGGAGTTACCCGCGATGAACCCTCGGCTCTTCGCGTACTCCGCCATACTCACTGGCGGCACCCGCCGCTCCTCTGGCTCTGGCCCTTTGACAGCTTCTAAAGTAGGCGCGGTGACGTCACCAGCCTTCCCCCACCCGCGCCTCTCAGTCTGCCCCCGGCTACTCCCTACCGGATATTTATTTTTTACGCCAAAAAGCGATATTTGTTTGTTTTTATTCTTAAGGTTTTTTTGGAAACTCTCCCATATTAATTATATCGTCGGCATAGGCCTTATAATACTGCCAAAAAATTTTTTTTTCCCTAGATCATTGCCAGATCGTATACAGATATTTTTTTATAATTAGTAAATGGTTGACTGTCGTGGATAATGAAGAGAAGAATAGTTGGGGTGGTCAGTCAAAAAAGAAGGCCAAAATAAATTATGATATTTATTTTTACATATGCCGAAGTTTCGACCTGAAGTTCAGGCCTTCATCAGGGCTAAGAAAATAACCAGATTACAAGGTATGAGAAACATAAGTAGTGATGGTAAAAAAAAAAAAAAAAAAAAAAAAAAAATGAAATTTTTAGAATAATGACAATAGTAAGAACTAAGAGATAAATAATAATAACCGTTACAGAGTGTGGAATGATGAAGTAGGCATAATCAAAAAGGGTGACATAAGTATTAAAATGTTAAATTCTAAGATTCCCATTTTAACACTTATGTCACCCTTTTTGATTATGCCTACTTCATCATTCCACACTTTGTAACGGTTATTATTATTTATCTCTTAGTTCTTACTATTGTCATTAAAGAAGGTAAAAATTTTTTTTTGACTGACCACCCCAACTATTCTTCTCTTCATTAGATATTGTTTTAATTCATTATATTTACAACTGTATTAGAATATAAATAGACCAAGTAAATATGTAGAATGGAATAGAAAATTAGCTTTATTCTGGGACGATGTCCCCTTAGAATAACAATAATGAACAGTTACAAAAGAAAAAAATACATATCTGGCCAAAAACTAATTCAATAAAGATTCAAACAATATATACAAAAACTTAAATAATAGTATGTAAATTACTAAAAAATAAAATAAAATCTTCCCTATTTTTTTAAACTAAACTATATTTATAATTTGACATATACATATAATTTATAACAGCTAAAGCATACAAAATATATACATATATATTAATGAGAGAACATGAAGATGAGCAACTGGGTCACACCAGAAAAAAAACCGATTTAAAGAAAATAAATTATTTATATATGTTATACAATACGCAATTGTATTATAAACTATAAAAAAAAAAAAAAACAGAGAATAAGATAGGAAAAGATATATATGTATACAATACAATACATTGAGGAATGTAAGAAATGAACTACGTGTAAAATATACACTATCTTGTAGATGGAAAAAAGAAAAATGGATAAAAACAACCAACAATCTCTTGCTTTTTATGCATCACATCACAGTGCTATGCCAAAAGTGATACTGAATCTTTCCAGTTCATTAATAATAAACAAAAAATAAAATAATGGTGTATGAAAAAAAAAATTATCCTTGTTACATGATACATAATTAACCAGCGTCTGATATGATTGTGAAGAGGAATTGGAATAAGAGGGTTCTGAATGTGGATAAGGATGGTGCTCGGCGGATTTTAAGTGAGATGAAATTCCAAAAGGTGGAAGAGCGGACAATAAAGGAATGTTGAAATCAAGCAGATCTATGGAAAGGGGTGTAAAGGTCAGAAGATCTTGTGGAGAGGGATGATTTAAATTGGAGGAGATTGTATACATAGGAAGGGCGAAGATTATTGATTATTTGATAAAGGAATGTGCCAAGGAAGTATTGTCTTCTGAAGGAGGGAAAGAGCCACCCTAACTGGGCATAGTATAAAAATTTATTTTTAATATCTTTACAGTGGTGTACTTAGAGAGAAACTGGATAACGATGGCAATAGGGACTTTTTTTTCTTATCGAGTGATAACAATTAGTCACTTGATAGAGACCCCTTTTTATCAAATAATTAACATCCGCCCAAAACTTCGTGAAAAGCTTCTTCTCATCGTAATCTACAACTATTTTATCTACGAAAATTCTCGAATATTTCGTGTTTTCAATTTGGAGATTGCCAAACTTAGTCTATTTAATTAAGTACCAAAACTCATGAATATCCATTTGCTTTGGTCAACGCCTTGTATAAAACACGCGTTGCTTTGGCAATCTGATGATAAACGAGTTCAAATCGCGGTACGATTAGGACTTTTAACTCGACATGATTCCGCCGCCCTTTCCCTCGGCCGGGGGAAGTTTCTTTCGTTCCGAGGAAAACCCTGTATACCCTAAAGAGCCCTAAAATATACTGTTCATCTAATGTGTATAAATTAAAAAATATATTATTTTTCAATTTTTTTTTTTGTTATCGGTACACCATACTACTTAATTTTTCTCTCAAGTGAGAAAAGTAGTCACACTTACCCAAAATTTCAGAGAAAAATGTAGAGAAGAAGAAGAAACTTTATTTGCGTATAACTCAAAAAGTATGCCAAAGTACAAAGGTGGATTGATTATACGCGTGATTATTCAAAAAGGTACCGAATTTCATTAAAAATAAATAAATAAATCATTGAAATTAGGCCCTTATTAGCAAAAATGAAAAAGAAATTTAATTATTCCATTTCATATTACACTAAATTAACTTAAATTAAGTGAAAACTTCGTTAGCCGCGTTTTGCAATTTTTTAGTGGATAGTGAATTAGATTATTCCGTCAGATTTCCGAAGTGTTAACGCTCGATTAAAGTCGTCAAGAATCGACTAATTGAGATATTTTTCCACATGGATTAAAATATCTCAGAAACTAAAAATCGGGCCTGCATAATGTAAAGGAGGACATTGTTTAGCATTTCATCCTATCTGCAATGGACTATTATTCAAAATTGTATCGTAACGCGACGCCATGTTAGGGAGGCGAAAAGAGAAAAAATAGTGACGAAAACTAAATTATGACGTGTTTTATTGAAGATATGAATTAAAATATCTCAGAAAATGAAAATCGGATCTGCATACTGTAAACGAGGAATTGTTCAGAATCTCATCCTTTCTGTATTGGGCTATTATTTATATTTCATATTATTAATCTCGCCTTATTGATGTTTTCACTTCTATCGTGTGGTCTAAAGCACACCCCTTACTATTTTAAATATTATTTTATCATTCGTCGTAAACTTATGACTTCCTGTCCTACTGTATCCTTTAACAATACCCCAATTATCCCTGTTGACCAACTCCGATACCTAGGACTCCACCTTGACAAACGACTCACTTGGAACCCCCGTACCAGACTGAAACGACTAGAAACCGTCCGACGTTTTCGGCTATTGCAGCACTCACTAGACAAAGGCTCTAAACTGCCAACTATTTACAAAAGACTCATATATATTACTATAATAAAGCCTATTTGGACTTACGGGATCGAGCTTTGGGGCTCTACTAACCATTAAATTCCTCTCGTATCCAATCCTTACAATCCAAAATCCTTCGTAAAATCCTTAATGCTTCCTACTTAGTTTTAAATAAAATCATCCATAACGACCTTAATGTACCATATGTTTCCGATTTAGCTCAATCCAGATACCTGTCCTTTCATAATAAACTTCTGACCCATCCGAACCCTCTCGTTTCCAACCTTGCTTCGTCTTCTATTCCTGATTACACTCCGAGGAGTCTGAAAAGAAGATGGCCTCGGGACCTTCTAATATAGAAATATAATTTGAGTGCTACCAATGGGTAGTTTCTCTTCATGTTGTACATGTCATGTTACTTGTTCATATTTACTTGTTGTATTTATTATTAATTACAATTGTAAATTTCTTTAATAAAAAATAAAATAACATATTTTATCATTTGTTCATTACCTCCTATATAGTATGCGAATTATTCACACGGCCCAATTAGTTTAAAATAAAAATTGGATTACTTATGAACAAATGTCATAATTCTTTATTTATTATTTATTAAAATAGTCTACTTTCAGCTATCTACATTTACGAAAGGTATTGTTGATATTATGTATGATATAGATAAATAATATCAGGAATCATTTATTTAATATATTGTGTTGAATTAATTATATTATTAATCGATTGTTAATTGTCATGTCTTGACCTATCACTCATAACCTAACAGTCTTGCGGGATATAGTATCCGCCAACGCCCCAGCCCCTACGTCCTAAGCAGCTGGACATCGATATGTCGAAATAACGATTGTTTAAATATTAAAAAAATATCGATATTTACTCCGAGAGTTTTAAAATTAGTATATTTATATTAAAATTTAACTTTGGAAAACAAATATAAAACAAAAAAAAACTATTAATTGAACAATCTAATAAATAAAAATTGTTGGACCATGCGAAAAATTCGCAGAAAATATTGTTTAGCGAAGAAATAGCAAAAAAATATAGAAATAAGTAGTTCCTATGTATTATGTAAGGAAAGAATTAATATTTTTTCCTTGGTCGATTACAATAATCCATTTAACATAATAGATCAAAATATTTGTACAAATTGCTTTACTAGGACCTATTTTTAAACGCTACTGGAAAGATAATAAAAGTAACAAAGACAAAATAATGTCTTTCATCATGACATATTCTAAATTATTATAAAATGTAAGAACAATCATATATCTTTAAGAAATAATAAAGTTAATATATCAGCCAGGAAAAAAAAAAAATGTAGTAGACTATTCTACTCCTAAATGCAATGTAATTGCCATTTAACTAAACTCCTAAGGATTTTGTCCTAATTCAATCTTTCTACAACCGTTGGAAAGCTGAGTTATCCTTCTTCAAGAAGGTATAAATAACTTTTTGATTTAATACGCCTATAAAGAGTAAATAAATAAAAACAGGTTTTTATTTTATAACTTGAGTTCTAAATTATTTAGGAAGGCACAGTTTGTGTCATTTCGTGTAGTTTATAAGGCCCTATATCCCTGCAAAATTTCGTGTGAATAGGTGGAAGAATATTGAAGTTATAATCACTTTTTGTGATTTTCGAAATAAGATAAAATTTTTATTTTTCGATCGCAATGGAAATTCGTATTCGAGGTTCTTTCGCGCTGCGAAATACAAATCTCAACTCTGTTTCTCCTTACAAAAATATTTTAACACACTTAACTCCTTCTGTCAATAAAAATTGTTTAAATTATACATATTTCTAATCAATTTTTGCTTTTTTTTTGGTAATTTAGTAATCTTTCTAATTATCATGGGTACAATCAAGAAAAAAATTGCATACTTTTTGAGTTATTCGCAAATAAAGCTTCATTTCCTTCATAACCTTTTTTCCAGAAATTTCGAGGGGATAGGACTATTTTTTGCATGTGAAGGAGAAAAATATCTTCAAAATGAGTGGTCAATCATTGGATTTGATGAAGAATTCACGAAGTTATGGCTTACCGACGAAAAAAAAACCTTTTAGAAATAATATATATCATTTAAAATGTCTCTAATTTTAATTACTTACTTATTTACTTTAAGATGAATTTATAAGATATGTTAACATATAGATATTATTTTAAATTTTAAATAAGTGTGTAAATTTAAGTGGGATGAACGCATAAGTTATGAACGGGGAGCCAGCCCAGTAATGGACATGTAATGTAATGGAAGGTACTTTAAATGTAAATAATAAGATTCAATGTTGATTTAAAGGTTACAGTTTTTTCTAGATTGAAGAACAATGGCCTCTATTGACAACTGTATGAACAAAGTTCCCAAAAGAAAATTTTAAAATGTATATCATTGTTGTTTCTATAGTGCTCTTGAGATCAGTGTGTCTCATATCTTAATACGAACAGTTTTGCTAAGATTATGTTGAACATTTATGTTATATTATCTTCATAGTTAAAGGAAACATAAATATCGACCTAAAAAGGCTAGCTATCGATAGATGTATTATGCCAGTGGTGACCTATGGCTCCCAAACATGGTCATTGAAAAAAGTCCAAGAGAGGAAGATCATGGTGTGACAAAATATCATCGAAAGAAGCATTGTGAGAGTAAAGAAGATAGATAAAATCAGATGCAAGGAGATAAAAGAAGAAACAGAGCTCAAATACACACTCTCGTAAATAAGAAAAGGCAAATGGAAATGGGCTGGACATCTCTGACAAAAGATGGTCAAAAATAGTCACCGAATGGACTCCATATGACCGGAAAATGATGAGAGGCCGACAAATGAAGAGATGGAGAGATCCATTCAGGATTTTGGCAGGACCTCTCTGGTGGAGAGCAGCTAGGGACAGAGATGTGTGGAAAGAAAAATGGTTAAAGGTCAGAAATCCCGCCTCCCAGTAGGGCTAGTCACCCGGGGAAGTGTTAAAGACTATTACTCCTAAGGGAAGGCCTATGCAAGATAGTAAAAAGTTTTGTATAAATTATAATAATGTAAAAAATAAATAAATAAAAGAAAAAATAAATTGTTTTATTTTGTTTTGTTTGCTTTTGAAATTGTAATTTTAATTATATTGCACACTAATAATGTATATCATACTGCACTAATTGTAATTAGTGCATAAATAAAGGCTATTTTCATTTCATTTCATTTCATTTCATTTCATCTTTATTGTTATTTTTATAGTTAAATTAAGATTTTAGAATTTTTATGAGGTATGTCTAATACTGGTACCGATCCCCTGTTCAATACTAGAACAATTGAATTTCGGGATGTCCATCACTAGTGCAAAAATATGTTGCTTTTTAATATGTAGATTATAACTGCATACACGATTACTTTTTCAATTTTTTAAAAATTTATTCATAAGATTTACAACTGTATAAATTAAAAATACATCCAGTAAATGTTCACACGGTAATAATACAATCACATGAAAACGCTTGTTGAGAAACTACCCATTGGTAGCACTCTAATAGTATATTTACATAAATAGATCACGAGGCCATTTTCTTTTCAGACTCCTCGGAGTGTAATCAGGAATAGAAGACGAAGCAAGGTTGGAAACGAGAGGGTTCGGATGGGTCAGAAGTATATTATGGATGGATAGGTTTCTGGATTGGCCCAAATCGGAAACATATGGAACATTCAAGTTTTAATGGATTATTTTATTTGTAACAAAATAAGAAGCATTAAGGATTTTGGATTGTATAGGAGAGGAATTAGATAGTTTAATAGAACCCCAAAGCGCAACTCCGTAAGTCCAATTATGCCTTAATACAGTAGAACACAATAATATACAAAACTGGAGTGTTTTGAAGTTTGTTATAGAAGGATAGGTGTCTGGATTGAGCTGAATCGGAAACATATGGTACGTTAAGGTCATTATGGATAATTTTATTTGTGTTTTCAATTTTAAAGTGTTAAATAAGAAAAGGAGACCCTAGAGATTCTAAATGTCCAACGGAGAAGTTTATGACTATAATAATTACGGCGGTATAAGCAAAAAAATACAAATATTTCCTTAGCTATATCCATCACTGATACCTTTACCCTAAGTTTTTTTATGTAAATAAAGAAAATCTGATTTTGTATCAAATTTTATTTTTAAAACATATCTGTACTGGGTGTCTTATAAATAATAAGAAACATTTTAAGAGGTAATAGTACTCTTCAAGAGCTACAACAAAGTGAAAAGAAATCATCGTCCGTCTTCAGAATCACATTCTACACAGAAAAGTAGAACATTTTTTGACAACAATCGAATTCCTCAAACGGACGCGGTACTTTTCTTTGGACTCACCTTCGACAGAAGGATGACATGGCGTCCGCATGTTAAAATGAAACTTAAGACACTTAACAAACGACTCAAACTACTTTACTCTCTTTTCTCTAAATTTTCAAAACTAAAACCAAAACAGAAACTGAATACATATACATACTTACTTAAACCCATATTGACATACTCATCACAAATATACGGCATCTCTAAAAAGACCCACCTACAAAAACAAAAACGATCCTTTATCAACGATTTTACACAAATTTAAACAGACATAATAACAGACTAATAAGAGACATGGCCACAGCTGACATACCTCAGAACATGAAGAGGAGACTAAAAAGGCGTTGGATGAGAGATCTCCTTCCTTAAATAACATAAGTAATTGAAACATGTTAGGGAAGAGGTACTGCTGAATACTTACCTTCCCCATGCCTGTCATGTCAACAATAAGTTGACAGGCGCAAATACATTTTTTATAGAAAAAAAAAAAAATTTGTTTATTGCGAAGTGATTACAAAAAAAATTTAGGTAATTAACAATTGGTATTTTAAGGAGGCAGAAGATCTTTTGTAATAACCTATTATCTGTCATTTTACAGAGCGGCAAAGACCTAAACTAGTGAATATCTGTTGATCAATCAACAACAGAATTGTATCAACAATCAACAACAAAAGGTTATCAAAAACGTCGAGAAGGTATTATCCGTTATCTATAATCAACTAAACTAGGAATCGATAGATCACTGGGGAAACGTTGAGTTAATTTTTAATTAAATGACACAAGGTCCAGTTGAGGGCTATGATTGACCTTAATCATGCACTTGTAACTCTATTTGATTGCTGAGTAAATTGATAATAATTCATAGTTTATTGATTTTCTCTCTGAATAAAAAAAAGAAGATACTATTCACTCACTGACTTGATGACGATAGCTAAAACAAAAATTAAGGTGTGTGCTTCAGAGACCACGCGATAGAAGTGAAAACATCAAGTCTAGAATAATATACGAAATATAAATTATAAATAATAGCTCATTCCAAAGAGGATGAAATGCTGAACCTTACAGCATGCAGGTCCGATTTTTAGTTTCTGAGATATTTTTATCCATATCTTCAATAAAATTCATTATCATTTAATTTTCGACATAATTTTATCCTTTTATTATCTTTAACATGGCATGGCGTTAAGATTAAATTTTGAATAATAGCTCATTGTAAAGAGGATGAAATTTTGAACATTTTCCTTGCTAACAATATGCAGTTCCGATTTTTAGTTTCTGAGATATTTTAATTCACATCTGAAATTTATTTTTGACATGATTTTTTTCCCTTTTGCGTCGCGTTAAGATACAATTTTGAATAATAGTCCATTACAGAGAGGATAAAATGAGGAATATTTCCCTCGCTTACAATATACAGGTTCGATTTTTAGTTTCTGAGATATTTTATTTCATATCTTCAATAAAATTCATTATCATTTAATTTTCGACATAATTTTATCCTTTTATTCTCTTTAACATGGCATCGTGTTAAGATTAAATTTTGAATAATAGCTCATTGTAAAGAGGATGAAATGTTGAACATTTCCCTTGCTTACAATATGGAGGTCCAATTTTAGTTTCTAAGATATTTTAATCCATATCTTCAAGAAAATTCATTATCATTTAATTTTCGACAAAATTTGATCGTTTTCCTCTCTTTAAGACGGCATCGTGTTAAGATTAAATTTTGAATAATAGCTCATTGTAAAGAGGATGAAATGTTAAACATTTCCCTTGCTTACAATATGCAGTTCCGATTTTTAGTTTCTGAGATATTTTAATTCACATCTGAAATAAAACTCGTTATAATTTATTTTTGACATGATTTTTTTTCCTTTTGCGTCGCGTTAAGATACAATTTTGAATAATAGTCCATTACAGAGAGGATAAAATGAGGAATATTTCCCTCGCTTACAATATGCAGGTCCGATTTTTAGTTTCTGAGATATTTTTTTTCATATCTTCAATAAAATTCTTTATCATTTAATTTTCGACATAATTTTATCCTTTTATTCTCTTTAACATGGCATCGTGTTAAGATTAAATTTTGAATAATAGCTCATTGTAAAGAGGATGAAATGTTGACAATATGCAGTTCCGATTTTTAGTTTCTGAGATATTTTAATTCACATCTGCAATAAAACTCGTTATAATTTATTTTTGACATGATTTTTGTCCCTTTTGCGTCGCGTTAAGATACAATTTTGAATAATAGCTCATTACAGAGAGGATAAAATGAGGAATATTTCCCTCGCTTACAATATGCAGGTCCGATTTTTAGTTTCTGAGATATTTTAATCCATATTAAAAGACTAACTAGTCGACCCCAGCCAACTTTACCCGAGCGTTATACATCGGAGATCTGACGACTCAATCTAATTAACTTTAAAAAAAAAATGGAAAATGTGCCTAAAGAAGTCTTCACTTAAAAAAAAAAATCCTTTGAAGATAAAATTTAAATTAGTAGTTATTTCCCTTCATGCACTAGATATCAGATAAGGCTGTGAAAAAATCGTATTATAAGTAATGAATAAAAAATATTTCAAAATCATAAAAATAAAAAATATTTTTCCACATTATTTGAGAACTTGGAGCCTGCTAAGAAACTACCTGTAGTTATTTGTAAGCGAATGAAATTCTCAACAAAATTAAATAACAATCTCAGCTGAGCAGTATTGTCAATGATGCAGTGCATTTTAATTTAAATTGAACTTTTATTTACATATTTCCCTCGAACCCACATATATCTTCCTATTTATTTATTTATTATTATTTATGAAATTTACAGCTGAAAAAATTAATATACATTCAGCAAATGTGATAAAAAGAAATATATGACATGACAAGGCTTGTAGAGAATCTACCCATTGGTAGCACTCTAATAAAGTTTCTAAATTAGGAGATCACGAGGCCATTTTCTTTTCAGACGCCTCGGAGGGTTATCAGGGATCGAGGAGGAAGTAAGATTAGAAACGAGAGAATTATGATGGTTCTGAAGTTTATTATGGAAGGAGAGGTATCTGGATTGGGCCAGATCTGAAACATAAGGAACATTAAAGTCATTGTGAATGATTTTATTTGTAACAAAGTAAGGAGCAGTGAGGATTTTACGAAGGATTTTGGATTGTAAGGATTGGATACGAGAGGAATTCGATTGCTTAGTGGAGCCACATAGCTCAACTCCGTAAGTCCGAATAGGCCTTATTATAGTCATGCATATGAGTCTTTTATAATTAATTAGAAGGTTATAGCGTTTTTCTAGTAAGTGCTGAAGTTTTAACCAAGATTAGGGAAGCATTTGAAAAAAAAAAAAAATAAACTCTACTCTCTTTTGTTTCCTGTGAATGATTATTAATTCATATTTTAGCATGTGCATGTGCTCTTACATCTTATATCTCTTGTATCTTGACTATCTTTTCTTGATATTTGGATGTGACATGCCATACTATTGTATATAGAATAAGTATCTTTTTTTGTTATTTTTATTATCTTAAATATCTTCCTATTTTTCTTTAATTGTATATAGTAATTATGTTTAAATTCTCTCTTTTTCCTTGTATTTTATTTCTTTGTATTGTACATAATATTAATTCTGTAAATAGATCTCTTCACCTTTTTTGCTGCTTTATAAGAATATCTAACCTAACCCCTTCTCACCTGAGCTAGCATGATAGAATAAATATTTTATGATGGCCAAATAATGAGTAAGTAACTTATATAATCTATAATTATCTCGTTAAAGATGAAAGGGTAGTAAAGCCAGGCGCCCAACAACTAAAGATTCCGACAGAAAATTATATTCATTAAAAATTGTTTTATTATCTTTTTATTTATCCTTTTTTTTTGGTCGCATAAATAGTGGCCTTTGTAATTATAGGATACGAGAGAAATTCGATGGTTTAGTGGAGCCCCATAGCTCAACTCCGTAAATCCAAATAGGCCTTATTATAGTCATGTATATGAGTCTTTTGTAATTAATTGGAAGTTTAGAGCGTTTGTGTAGTAAGTGCTGAAGCAATCGGAAACGTCGAGCGATTTCATGTCGTTTCAGTATGGTATGAGAAATAAAAAATATAAATTTATTGAATAGATTTTATTGAATAGTTTTATTTCTTACCGTTTACTAAAGCATTCGTAACTCCTACGAAGTTTCTCCAAATCTATTGAAAAACCTAATTACTGCTCTTCCAATCGATAAACTTTAAGATTTGACGCTTTTATTAGGAAAAAAATAAAGGAAAACTCCTGAAAGGTTTTTGTTTTATATCTTCTGCTCTAATTTGTTGTGTAACCATTCCGTGAGTTTTATGACGCTCTAAATCACTGGTTTGTTTCGTGCGAATAGGTGATCATAATGGAGTTTTTATAATTTTTGTGATTTAAAAAAAAAATCGATGTTCCTAACACATCCTAGGTGAACATTTTCTGCAAAAATATTTTATTTTTTTATTCCTATTAAAATTAATATTTAATATGTTGTCAAGGTGTATCACCTTTTTTTCTTCTTAAAAAAATATTTGCTCCTTTGGTCGAGACAAATTGTTTCAATATTGTATTCATACCATCTATATTTTTATTTTTGTCATGAAATTGACATATTATCATGATGCATAAATTTTTTCTAATCCTTATTCCTATTTCGCCACATTTTCTTTTCCACTCTCTGAGAGCAACATCAACATAAATTTTAAAAACTGTTGGCGAAAGGCATCATTCCAGCAAAAGTCCTCTTCAGGTCTGGAATTTTTCAGAGATACTCAAGCCTAGTTTAACACAGCAGGCATTATTGCAGTAAATTTATCTTATGATGGTTATCATAGACTCTGAGATATTTGCTTCCTGGAAAATATTTTTTTTTAAATATAAGTGACAATTTTTTTTTTTTTAAATTTTGTTTTCTATAAAATAAAAAATAAAAAGACATATACATATAATCAAAAATTTATGAGGATTGGAAGAAGAGGAGACCGGATCGTTCGGATGGGTGGAATCCGCCTGGAGCAAGTAATGGGTTTTAAATACCTGGGTGCTCACCTCAACGAGTTCGGATGGGCTGATGGAGACATACAAAGAGAATTAAGACGGCAGGAAAATGCTTCTACTCCCTCATGTCAGGCTTCTTGGACAAGAAGAAAGTCTCAAAGGCCACTAAGAAGATTGTCTTCAAGAATACCTTCCTCCCTATATTAACATATGCAAGCGAGTCTTGGACCCTTACTTCCAAGCACAAAAGCCAAATCCAAGCTATGGAAATGCGATGTTTAAGAAAAATATAGGGGAAAACCAGAAGAGATCATGTTAGGAATGTAACCATACGAGGTAATCTGGACCTGAGGCCTACAGAGGAGATAATCCAAGAAAGCCAACTTAGGAGGTTTGGACATCTTGCGAATGGCTGAAAACAGAGTTGCCTACGAGGTCAAAGAGGAGGAAAGGCGGCTACAGGGGAGACTAAGAAAAAGATGGGAAGAAGGAGTTAAAGAAGCCTTTGACAGGAGAGGAATGGACTGGAGTAGGAGAAGACAGCTGGCACAGGATAGAGATTCTTGGATCAAGCTCTGTAAGAAGGAACCTCACACTGCTCAGTGGTAACAAAGAGGACTGGATTATGTAAGTATATAAATATAATCACAGTTTTAAGAATGAAATAATAATCACACTCTAATTAAATTAGATATAATTGCAGTTTCTTTGTCTATAAAGCAACAGAAGTTAAGTATTACTTATTAATATAAATCATAACTCAGTAAAAATAATTGTAAATCATTTCTAAACTTCATTCATAAAAATATAACTTCAGACTGGTCGATCCTCGTACCTCATACAATACTCCATAATCTCGTATAAATACGAGGCTACTCGTACAGTTACGGAATGGTCTAAATCCGTCACAAATAATAATAATAATGATATTAATTTAACTTTTATTTTGTTAAATATCCCAATTGGTGAATCATGTATTATATTGTAGTTTCTCACGACTCAAAGGATAAAAGAACAAAGCATCCCTAGATAGCCATTTTTATATATTTATTTGTTTTACTTATGACTTATTTAATTTGCTACCAATTTCTTTTTTTTTTATTTATTTCTTTTTTTTTTTTAAATTTGATTTCAAGTTACATTTTTTTTGGTTTTATAGTTTTTCCCTTTGTTATATAGATATATATTTTTATTATTTATTTATTTATTTTTTGTATTGCATTGTATATATAGTATGAATGAGCCTCACTCAGCTTTAGTACTCAGTGCTCTTAAATGTGGCAAAATGTATTATTTCTCAATATAAAGATTTAAAAAAAAAGAAAAAGAATGTACCGACTGGATACAAGACCCATTATCAAGACTTAAGGAACAATAACAGATTTCTGCAAAAGGGCACTTTCTCACAGACCTCATCTTAAGAATATTAACTATCGATAACTTCCTTTGCCGTCTTCTACCGACTTCTCTTCACCCCCTACCTATTCTTGGGTATATAAACCCATGCTCCCCAGAACAAATTACTCATGCGGTTACATTCTTGATGTCATACTCTTCACTGTAGGAGTCCTGGAGTGAACTCTTGTAGTCAAACCATATATCCATAGTATATTACTCTGTATTTTAGATGCCATTTGTAACATTATGAATAAAACCATTACTTATAAAGTCTTCACTGGCTCCGATTCGTTAACTGTACGAACAGCAGCACTGAAACTATCAGCTGTTAAATTGACAAAGAAAAAAAAACAAAGGAAGAAAGATCTGGGCTTTATATTTAATTTAAATCTTGTTTTAATTTTGGGACACCCTTTATATTGGCTATTTTTTCTTTTATGTTCATGTAATTTAATATTTTCTTATTTAAATTTTTTTTTATTTTTCGTGGGGGGGGATTGATAAGAGTATGTAGGAATTTTGTTTATTTGGGCTAGGTGAGGTGACCACCCTCTCCCCCCCCCCCAGGTCTTTGCTCTAAGTCTAGGCGCCGTACGGTCTGTTCTGCATCGTACCGCAGTCTAACCAGCTCTACCATGGCAACAAAGTATTTCTTATTTGCAAGTAGCTTCTCTCTTCCCTTAATAATACATTAATTTATCATTTTATTTATTCATAAATGTTACTCAGCTATAATTAGAACCAATATTAACAGGGTATTAAATAAATGTATATATTTTTTTTATTAATACATAACATAAAATTGGACATAAAAATTAAATTTGCGATCTACAAATTTCATGAGCAAAAACTTTTTTTCTCAGGTTCACAGCGTCCCATCACAATCCAGGAAATAGTCGAGGTGGGCTGTACGGGTTTCTAGCTTTACTGTCTGAGGATTTGTGTTGTAAGTTAGTCTTTGGTGAAAGTTATTGTAGTTTTCTTTGGCAGTTTTTAAATTGTTGGGATGTTCAAGTCTTTATGTAATCTATCGTTTGCGATATAAAATGGTGCGTCACCTATTCTTCGTAAGATTTTGGATTGGAAAGAATGGATTTTTTTAATATTGGAAATTTTAACAGAACCCCACAGTTCTTAGCAACAAGTCCAAATTGGTTTAAGTAAAACTTCATAGAGAGTTAGTTTGTTAGTCAAAGATAATTTTGAACATCTGTCAAATAACCTAGATAAAAGACCTTATCGTCTGATTAATTCCGTACATTTTTGTCTAATGTGTGTCCTCCAAGTTAGTCTTTTGTCGAGGTAAAAACCCAAATATTTAATTACATCGGATGCAGGAATTTCAATGTTATTAAAATATATTTCGGGGGAAGAGGCATGATTAAGAATGAATACTCCGTACACACTTTTTTTCATTCTTTTAATTTTCCACCTTGTGGCCCAATCAGCAATATCGATCAAGTGGTTTTGGAGAGTGGTGGATGCTTGAACAGGATTTTTATCTGAGCTGAGGATTGCTGTATCGTAAACAAAAGTTGCCAGTAAGGTGTCATTGTATTGCGGAAGGTCAGACATATATATATATTGAACAATATTGGTCCCAGGACACTACCCTAAGGTACTCCTGCTTTTACAGATTTAATGTCTGAATATTCTGTCCCTACTTTTACTACAAAATGTTTATCGGTTAAATATGAGAGTAGTATTAAATAATAGCTGGGAGGAAGTCAAATTTTTTTTTTTTAAATTTATTTATGTGATATTTACAACTGTATACAAAAAATACATCTGGTAAATTCACACATTGGTATAAAGACATGGAACAAATGTTGAGAAACTACCCATTGGTAGCATTCTAATAATATGTCTATATTAGAAGATCACGGCCGTCTATCAAGAAGGGCCATCTTCTTTTCAGACGCCTCGGAGGGTTATCAGGAATTGAATAGGAAGCAAGGTTAGAGACAAGAGGGTTGGGATGGTTATGAAGTTTATCATGAAAGGACAGATATCTGGATTGGGCCAAATCTGATACATAAGGAACATTAAGGTCATTATGGATAATTTTATTTGTAACAAAGTAAGGAGCATTGAGGATTTTACGAAGGATTTTGGATTGTAAGGATTGTATGCGAGAGGAATTTGAAGGTTTGGTGGAGCCCCATAGCTCAACTCCGTAAGTTCAAATAGGCCTTATTATAGTCATGTAAATCAGTCTTTTATAATTGATTGAAGGTTAGAGCGTTTGTCTAGTAAGTGTTGAAGTAGTCGGAAACGTCGAGCTGTTTCTTGTCGTTTCAGTCTGGTATGAGGATTCCAAGTTAGACGTTTGTCCAGATGGAGTCCTAGGTAACGGATTTGTTCAACAGGAATAAGTGAGGTGTTATTAAAGGATACTGAAGGACAGGAAGTCATTGGTTTACGACGAAGGGTGAAGGTAATTTAATGGGATTTATTGGAATTTATTTTAATTCTCCAGTTCTGACACCATTCTTCAAGGTTTGTGATGTGGGATTGAAGGGTTTGGGATGCAATAGATGGGTCGTTATTAACTGATAGGATACATGTGTCATCAGCATATGCGGTGATGACAGTATTGGGATGGGTTGGGATGTCAGCTGTATAAAATGTGTAAAGGATAGGACCTAGGATACTATCTTGAGGAACACCTGCAGACTGAGAAAAACGGGATGTATAGACATTGTTGTGATTTACTTTAAAGTATCTATCAGTAAGGTAGGAACGGATAATGAGGAAGTAGGTAGATGGTAGGAATTTTCGAAGTTTGTACAGTAGTCCCGGGTGCCAAACTCTATCAAACGCCTGTTCAACATCGAGAAAGGCTCCCGTACAGTACATACCGCGCTCCAATGCAGAGGATACTACGTCTACCACACGATGGCATTGCTGTATAGTGGAATGGGAGGAGCGGAATCCAAATTGGTGATCTGGGATTATGTGATTAGAATCTAGGATTGGGTACAGGCGTTTTAAGATTAGTTTTTCCAGGATTTTTCCCATGATGGGTAACAGAGAGATGGGACGGTAAGAGGATGGATATTCTGGTGGCTTTTTGTGGATCATTTTGACAATAGATATTTTCCAAGGATCAGGGAAATATGTGGATCGGAGTACAGCATTATATATGAAAGTAAGGAATAGGATGGCTTTTCGAGGAAGAAGTTTCAAGATCTGGGATGTTATTAGGTCATGTTCAGGAGCTTTGCAGGAGAAGTCAAATTTTAAGTTTGGAAAGTAATCCTTCATGCCAAACTTTATCGAAGGCTTGACTAATGTCAAGAAAAACCCCAGGACAATAATTTTTAGATTCTAAAGAATTAGAAATATAATCTACTAATCGATGGCATTGTTGAACAGTAGAATGGTGCTTTCTGAAACACTAATACAATTTTTTAAAATAAATATAAACAAAATTCGCAGGACGGTAACAAGGAAACATTGCATAGCCCATTTTATAGTGGACATTAAACCTTGTCCTTAATAATGATCAGATTCCCTCAGTATTTGTTGATGCCGACTATTTTCAAACATACCAAATTATTAATTCAGAGCTGCCTCTCGGGAAAATACATGATAAGGGTTTCAGTTAATAGTCCGTGGTAAACACCCTTTTTTTCGGATTGTTAACATCCGCTTGAAACTTCGTAAATAGCTTCATCTCATCGTAACCTACAAATATTTTATTTACGAAAAATCTTTAAATGGGAACGTTTTCAATCTAGAGATCGGCAAACTTTGTCCATTTAATTAGGTACCAAAACCTCATGAATACCCGTTTGCTTTCCACTTGAATCGTTACATCATATGATCAAAAATAAAAAATAAAATGTGGCCTACAAAAATATTGTGGTGTTTGGCCTATATAACCTCGTTATTTAAATTTTTCGGGGTGAAGGTCACGCCAAAAGGAGTCTTCTAAGACATTTCTGATTTTTTTTTTCTGATTCTGAGAATTTTATAAAATAAAATATTTGTAGATTACGACTAGACGAAGCTATTTACGAAATTTCATGTTAATTTGATATAAAAGGGCCTGTATCACGGACTATAACAATAAAATTGTAAATATTACTCCGCAAAGTGAGTGAAAAATGTACAACACTAAAAAAAAAAAAACGAAACACTTCATCATATATTATTTAAATGCCCTAATTACAGTAGTTTAAGGTTAAGAATTTACTAGGGTATGGGAAATATTAATGCGATAGAAATATTTAGGAAATTATATTTATTCATATAAAATATATCAAATAATAGATCATTGCAAATTATGGCAAAAATGTATATTGCACATAAGCGTTTGCAGACATACTTTCAATTTGAACAACAATTAATATGAATGTTAATGTTTGCATTTAATTAATAAAGTACTTATAAAAAATAAATAGGTTTTATTTATTTTATATAACGTAAATAATTCATAACAACGAACATCTTTAGGTGTGAATATATCTCCCAAATAAAGGGTTTGCGGACATACCTTCAAAGGATTTTTTTTTTCTTGTTTTGAGGTCCTTATTTCATTTTTGCAGTTTGGCTACATAGCCCTGAAACATCCTGTATAATAATATAAATTAGCAAGAAGGCACGATGTATAATATAGATTTATAAAACGATTAAAAATTTGTTCGAACTGTGGTTTTATTCAATTTATTTTATGTTGATAAACAATACAATCTCAACATTATAATTTGTAAAATGACGGTTGGTTCCCCTAGTCTAAAAATAAAAATAAATAGTCTAAAATAATCTGTGTATAGCTAAAGTTTTATTATAGGATACATTTGAAATGACGCAGTAAATAGACCTTGAACTCAGCAGGTTTAAGGAGATGTAGTCATCCCACTTAGTTTTCATTTTCCTCATTACCAAGACTCCTTACTTCTAACTAGGCCGCCATGTTTTAGTCAACAGCTGATTATTCACTAAAAAAACAGCTGATTATTCATTAAAAAATCAGCTGTTTTAGAAAAAAAATTAGATACATTTAAAAGATAAAGCTAATCCAATATATTATTTCTAAAAGGTGTTTTTTTGTCGGTACGCCATAACTTCGTCAATTCTTCATCAAATCAAATGATTGACCACTCATTTTGAAGATATCCTTATCCTTTACAGGCGAAAAATAGTCCCATCACCCCGAAATTTTTGGAATAAATAGAAATAATCTTTATTTGCGAATAACTCAAAAAGTATGCATTTTTTTCTCGATTGTACCCATGAAAATTAGAAATACCACTAAATTACCAACAAAACAAAAAAGAAATAATTGTAAAAATCGATTAGAAATATGTAAAATTTAAACAATTTGTATTTATGGAAGGGGTAAAATGTGTTGAAATATTTTTTCAAGGAGGAAGAGAGTTGAGATTTGTATTTCGCAGCTCGAAAGACCATCGAATAATTAATAAAGATACAGTCTATTAATTTTGGTATACTTAATAATGTCTTCCGATTTAAAGATATTGCATTTAGGAATAGAATAGTCTACTACATTCTTTTCGCTGGCTGATATATTATTTCTTAAAGACATTTGGTTGTTGTTACATTATATTTTTTTTAATAATTTAGAATATCCCATGATCGGAGCATTATTTTGTCTATATTACTTCCATTATCTTTCCAGTTAGAGTTTAAAAATAGGTTCTAGCAAACCAATTTGTACAAATATTTTGGTCTATTTTATTTAATGAAATATTTTAATCGACCAAGGAGTTTAAAATTAAAGACATTTTAAATATATATATATTATTTCTAAAAGGTGTTTTTTTGTCGGTACGCAAACAGAAACAGAAATCGTAAAAATCGAATAATATAAAAATTAATAATATCTTCCTGTTTAAAGATACTGTATTTCCTATTCTACTACCTTCTTTTTCCTGGCTGATATATGCTTTTTCACTTATTGAAGACATTTTTTTCTTTGTAAATTTCATATTTTTTAATAATTTAGAAAATCCCTTGATTGAGGCTTTATTTTGAATGTTATGTTACAACAATAAAATCTTCAACAATTACAAAAGCATCTTGGTACGTTAGCAACATAACCTTACATACTGACCTCCATATGCCGACTGTTAACGAACACATACGAACTCATTACAAACGATTCCATGACAACTTACAAGGACATCCTAATACACTTATAAATGACATGGCCACTACGAATATGCCAGGTAACGTCTGCAGGAGACTGAAGAGGAGCTGGATAAGGGACCTCCTCGCCTAATGTAGATATCACGCTAGGAGGAGGTGCCGCTGGGCACTGATCCTCGTAATGAATTTCATGACATTATTTTTTCCAATCAACCTCAAATTCACTGGTTGTCATTACCACTATGACAGGTGTGAATAAAAAAATTAAACAAAAAAAAAAATGTTATAACAATAGATATCTGCTATGTTCCAACAATTAAGGAATTAGCTTCCTATAAACAAAAGATATGAAGTATATAATGATTCGAAATATTAAAATAATAATTTTTTTCCTATTCGCTGTAATTATATTTTAAAAATGAAGATTTACGGGTCCTATTAGTTCTCTGTATAAGGGTTAATGAAAAAAAAAATACGGAAGGAGATGGTCCGGGGTGGCGGTCATAAATAGGCTAAATAGTGATAAAACTATTTTATTAAAAGTCAACGTTTCGATCCGACTTTGCAGGTCTTCTTCAGAGAGGTGTGTTCAGCTAGGAGTTTCATTTAAAACTGTTTTACCTAGCTGAACACACCTCTCTGATGAAGAGCTGCAAAGTCGGGTCGAAACGTTGGGTTTTAATAAAATAGTTTTGCCACTATTTAGCCTATTTATGACAGCCACCCCGGACCATCTCCTTCCTTTATAATGCAACAGTCAACTATTAAATATTAAAAAAAAAAAATAAATAAGTTGGTACCTAGAGCACCTTTGGTCTTTTACTTTTCTTCAAAATTTATTGCACGTCAATTTAGAGCTCATTATTTTACATTTATACAGGATTTATCTGATAAGAGAGAAAAAAAAGCGAAATAATTATAGAGAAAGTTTTCGTTAAAAGATAAGGCCATATAAAATATCTTTAGGTATGATATGACTAAATATCAAAATTTTAATCTTTCGGAAACAGAGATTATTCATATCGGGTATTAGAAAGTTTTTAGTTCCTGATAAAGATTAATATTTAACAAACTAACTAATCTAAAAAAATTCTGAAAAATTGTAAATGCATATAAAACTCTCACTTATCATCTCACTTTCAATTGAAATTAATAAACATTAATAATATTGCTTTAATTACAAATATAAACTTAAGGTTGGGTTTGTAAAAAAATAGTTTTCTAAGAGATAAAAAAAATAAATTGTAATTCCTAAAAATGAAAGTTGTTCTCGGAATAATTTCAAAACTATACACTTACTTGTAGACTATGGGTATTTATTTAAAACTTTATAAATTGTTTGACAAATATGAGGAAAAATCACCTAAATCTGATCAGTATTAGCAAGACACAGCGTATTTTAATTTTAGTCTAACAAGCGTCATGACGTGGGGGCTTTGATTTCAATGAAACCAAAGCCTTTTTTTTGTGATATTAGATCGAAAAATAATAAACCTATGTCCGGGGGTTTTTGTCAAGGCGCCCAAGAAATCTAGGAAAGAATAATTATGAAGCTGAAGTTTTAGTATGAAGTACAAAGGAAAATTACAAAAATACAGAAAAATCATCTGAATCAGATAAGTTTGCAAGAACACAGCGTATTTTAATTTTAATCTAACATGTGTTAAGAACGTGGAGAAACCATTTTTAATGAAACTTTTAGTGATACTAGGTCGAAAAATATTAGATCCAAGTCCGAGTGTTTCTGCCAATTATTTCTTAGGATTCTTAAGAACCTAGGAAAAAAAATTTCATATAATCTTTTCAGTTTTATATATTATGGTGTTCTGTCTTTATTCTGCATATATTCCTAGATTTTGTTAGGTTGTTCCGTAAGTAGTTTTTCTTTTCTTTATTTGTTATTGGAGATTGTATTCTACTGATTTATTTATGAACCATTTTGCTCTATCACCTATATATATATATATATATAGGGGGGGCTGGGGTAGCCATACGGGCTAAGGCGCTTCCAATAGGTAATCAAAGTTAAGCAACGTCAAGCGTGGTCAGTACTTGGATGGGTGACCACACGATTTGGGTGACCGTCCACCAGGGAAAGCCAAGCTGCCCGAGTCTCTCCCTCTCCGGGTATGTGAGGCCCGTCAACCTACTGGAGGCAACTCACACCGACCGGGCGTATGATTGATGATCCTACCCCGTGTACTTAATCGGGAATCGGGATGTGGTCTACCAAGATGTTAGTAGCCGCCCTGAGGTGAGGTCAATGGACGGTCTATTCCGGGGAAAGAAATATGGCGCTTCATGCGCCTGCTGACTCCGAGCAGCCATAATCCATGGATCTAGACCGAATCGTCATTGTCCTAGACACCGCGTGAGTCGGTGGGAATGACATTGCCAGATTCACCCAAAAAAGTTCATATAACCAATATGCCAATTTCCAGAAGAAAAGTGCGAAATTTTGGGTTTATGTTTTTTTAAGGAAGTCATATTTTTTGTTGAATAGGAAGCAATAAGATAAAAAAATAAAATAAATTAAACAGGGGTACTTTTACTTGACAGAATAAAAAATCATGATTTTATTTATACAATTTGAGATTGTACTGCAATTTGTTCTATTAAACCTCAAATTAATTAACACAGATTTAAAGCTTATTAAACGAAGACATTTTTCTAAAAGTGGGGTATCTGAAGTACAGTTGGATGATAAAAAACGAACAAAGCCCATAGATAGAATAAATAGGTAATCTTTTTGTTTGTTTTCAATTAGGAATGTTAATATAGAGGACAATAACCCTTAATCCTTAATTCAATGAAATGATTCTAGATTTCAATGTCTACTTTCTATGGAATCAAAATGTTTATTCAGTATCATTAGTTCAGTGCCGTTTCTTGCAGCACATTTCTTAGTCTCCGGCTTTTAATTTTTTCAATATTAAGTTTAAAAATGCCGCTTTGTGCTGAGGATGTTGCGCGTAGTGTGGCACTTATTGATGATGGACGTTCCATTAGATATGCAGCTAATGCCATCGGAGTTCCGAATGAAACTTTACGAGACACCGTCAGGCGTTTTCGGGAAACTGGTTCTTACAATAGAAGGCCCGGTTCTGGACGGCCTAGGGTAACAGAACCACGGGATGACCGGTTTTTTACTTTGAGAATTTTACGAAACCGGCACCTTACCGTTGTTCAAGCGATTCATCAGCTCGAAGAAGTTCGTGATGTGCAAATTTCTGAACGTACCGCTCGGATGATTATGAGTATGGATTAATGGCTTTTCGTCCAGTAAGAGGACCAGAGTTGACCAGAAACTCACAGAGTAACACGGCTGGCTTTTGCTCGAGAACACAGCCATTGGACTATGGACGAATGGAGTGCTGTACTTTTTACAGATGAGTCAAGATTCGCTCTTCGATCTCCAGACGGGTGTGGAGAAGAAGAAACGAAACATATGCAGCCTATAATTTTTCCCAGAGCCAACCTTTCCAACGTGGCTCCTTAATGGTGTGGGCTGGGATTTCAATGTAGCGCCGCACAGAATGGGTTGTTGTTCGTGGAGGGTCTTTGACGGCCATTCGCTATGTAGATGAGATTTTGGAACCTCATGTGTTGCCTATCCTCAAAGAAATCTGCGATCGTTTTATTCTAATGCACGATAATGCACGCCCACATGAGGTTTTAGCCTGGCCAGCACGTACTCCAGATTTGAACCCTATTGAGCATTTATGGGATAAAAAGAATTAAGGATTAAGGGTTATTGTCCTCTATATTAACATTCCTAATTGAAAACGAACAAGATTACCTATTTATTCATTAAAAACAATAGACCAATCCAAAGCAGAAATATTTTTAGATGAAAACATGAAAAAATCACGTGGGTGAAACTTTTCTCCTGTCAGTGTATATATATACATATACACACATAGGTATGTAAATCTATTTGACACGGGACAAAATACACGATTCTATTGCATTGCGAACACCATTAGTAGCAACAACAATACAACCGGAAGTTACGTTTTGTGTTTCTACTTACAAAGAAAGGCAGACAAAGAGGGCGCTATTCGTTTAGCGTCCACAATGACTCACAATTTTTTTTTTCCGGTAGAATAATATGGCAGACCGGTTAATCCTAGTTACAGCGGGTTCACTTCGGTACCTGTTGGTGTTTGTAACTTCTTTAATTGAACCAGTACGCCTGCACACAATAGCAAAAGAATAACAGGTGCGCGGATCACACAACTTTCAGTTACCACTCTATCTTGAGTAGAAATTATTTCCAGCCAAAAGTAGTCGAAGTTCGTTTTTAATGGAATAGGACTTAAAAGAACATATTTAATAATTTCGGTTATATTTATCAAAGAAAATACGAAAGGTATTAAGATCCTCAAAATAACACAAACCCTTTTATTTGGCAGAAGTAGTCACGCGAACAATACTTTCCTAACCTATTTGATGTAGCAAAGAAAAAAAAGCAAAAGAAATTCTATACACGATTCATTCCATAAAATACAAACTGTATCGTTATAAATACTTTATTGATTGAAACGTTCGGGAACGATTTATTCATTGTTTAATGTTCAAAATAGATCTAATGAAATATACACCAACTTCGTAAAAAATTCATAGTTAAATTCAGTTCAATTTTTTTTTGTTTCGATTTACAAAATTAGTGCATACGAAAAATGTTTAATTTGGGCTCTAGTACATTATTGCTTTAGTAGTTTCTAAGATTAAAATTGGGAATTAATTTTATAGTGCTAATTACAGATTTGCTTTTATTGTTTAAATATTGCAGACTAGCTGATGTGCCCGTCGTTGACGGATGTATAATTAAAATTTGACATATTTTAAGCTAAGCAAACCTAAATGTAATGTCAAAATATAAAAGTCTACCATTAACCATTGCCGAGCTTACCCCTGACAAAATTTCGTTGAACAATGCGGATATACAGATCGACAAAAAATTTTTTGAAAAGTAAATTTGGTTTCTGAAATGTATAAAACGGAAAAATATAATGAACCGCGTTGATTCTATTCAATTTATAGAAGAAACCTTTATTTTATTTATATAGATGTTCTTTAACCTATATACATATGTTTATTATCAACATTAACCGGGATCTTTAGACAAATTAATCAAGAATTCATAACTTTGGTCATACTCAATATTTTGTTTTCATTTATAGCCTATGTTTTAAGTCAAGCAAACCTTAATATAATGTTAAAATTTCAAAAGTCTACAATAAGCCATTGCTGAGCTTACCCCTGACAAAATTTCATTGCAATGCGGACATACAGACAGACAAAATTTTTTTAAAAAGTGGATTTGTTGTCTGCAATGTATGAAACGGAAAGATATCATAAAACGGGTTGAATCTATTCAATGTACAGACAAAATCTTTATTTTATTTATATAGATGTATTTTTAATATGGTGTATATAGGTAGCTTGACGTATACCTAATGTATAATTAGTTTGGTTACAAGTTCAAGTTGTAAGTGTCTTTTACCCATTCTCTAAATTTTTAATAAAGAAGTCTTGTGGGAAAGCTCACGTGTGTTTTAATCGATGAAATTGACATCAATACTATTAAAATTAATTTTTTTTTTGCCCTATTTACCCAGAAAAAAATGGACTTTTGAATTGCGTCGAAGGTCATCAGAGGGGCAAGGTTGAATTTTAAATTAGTTTAATAATCCATATAACACAGTTTATGGTTGTTTCGAGCATATTTAAAATATGCACTCACACACCTACATGTATGTTTTTATTTATGAACTGAAAAATTCTGTAAGTGCGTTTTGAACTTTTTTTGTCGAGAGTTAATTAGATTGATCCGTCAGATCGGCGATGTGTAACGCACGGGTAAAGTCGACTAATTGAACTGTTTTTTGGATATAAAAATATCTCAAAAACTGAAAATCAAAACTTTGTACTGTAAGCGTGGGAAATGTACAAAGTTTCATCCTGTTTATATTGAGAAATTGTACAGGGTGTTTCAGGGTTAAGTGGCCAAACTGCAAACATGAACTGAGGACCTCAAAATAAAAAAAAATTCCTGTGAAGGTATGTCCGCGAACGCTTTGTTTAGGAGATATTCACACCTAAAGATTTTCGTTGTTATGAATTATTTACGTTATATGAAATAAATAAATTCTATTCATTTATTCCAACTACTTTATTAATTAAATGTAAAAATTAAAATTAATATTAAATGTTGTTTAAAGCAGCAGTGGCAGAACGTCACTGGATAAGTATTATTGTTTCACAAGATTCAACTATCCTTCTTCGTAAGGAATTAAGGTCATTGACCGGACTTTGTTTTTTTGTTTAATGTCACCCTAAACAAAAAAATCCATTGGTGTCAGGTCTGAAGAGCGTGCAGGCCAAGCCACTGGTCCTGCACGGCCAGTCCTTTGATTGGGATATGGGATATGATTGAGTAAGTCCAATCAATGACTGTAATCCTTTCGAAGTAGGATAATTGAATCTTGTGAAACAATAACACATATCCAGTGCCTTTCTGCCACTGCTGCTCTGAACCACATTTAATATGAATGTTTACGTCAAGCTACCGATGCACTATATTAAAAATACATCTATATAAATAAAATAAAGATTTTGTCTGTACATTAAATAGAATCAACCCGTTTTATGATATCTTTCCGTTTCATACATTACAGACACCAAATCCACCTTTAAAAAAATTTTTGTCTGTATTCAACTTGAACATTCTTAAATAACATCATCAGAAACGGTTTGAGTTGAACCTATAAAACAAAAATCGACTTAATCTCCACTTTCTGAAACCGATAGATGTTCGTCTTCGATACGAAGCTACTCATATGGATTCATATTTTCTGATACTAGATAACTTTGCAATACTGAGAAAATGACAGCGAATATATTTAATTGAATTTTTTTAAATTATTTATTTATATGATATTTACAACTGTATACAAAAAATACATCTAGTAAATTCGCACATGGATATAATGCCATGAAACACATGTTGAGAAACTACCCATTCGTAGCATGAATGTTAAAGTTTACATTTAATTTTTTTATTAAAAAACACTTTATTCAGAAATATTACAATTTGTCACAGTTAAGGACACTTATAATAGAGTTCAGAGATTGCATTCATACCGTATATACAAAAATATAAATAAATAAAGTAATAACAAAAGAATAAGAAGAAAGAACAAAAGAGTAAAGAAAAAAAAATAATATATATACACATAAGTAAATAAAAATAGAAATAAAAGTAAAACAAACACCTTATATAAAACATACATTATTTACAATTTGCCAGGTGATCTCCGAACCAATCCTGTCCCCTCCACATATGGAGGGAAAAGGGAGGCTTAGGAGATCCCTACGCTTCTCCCTCAGCCACTTCACTGGTATTTTAAACCAGCGGAGGATGAGTAAGAGCGCTACAGCCACAGACACTCATGACTAGAGTGGAGAATCTGGCCATTGCTAGAACTCCAAAATATCCATATTTACAAAAGGTCTCGTGGCCACTGCCGCTTTAACCTACGAAGGGGATTGTAGGGATGGGTGGTGCTTGATAGGGATTGTACAACGGGATTTGGGTGATGAGAAAGGTTCTGGTGAAATTTGGAAAATTTGGCTGGGATAAGATCAAGAATAAATGGGATATTAAGGTCATGGTGTAGGGTTTTATTGGTTACATAGAAGGGAGCATTGACTATTGTACGGAGGACTTTAGACTGAAAGGATTGAATGCGTTTGATGTTAGAAAATTTGGCTGTTCCCCATAGTTCTAGTCCGTAAGTCCAGATGGGTTTCAGTATTGTCTTGTAGATCAGTAATTTGTTTTCACCAGAAAGTTTAGATTTTCTATTCAGTAGTCTATATAGCTGGCCATATCGTCTGTTAAGTTCCTGTCTTTTAAGTCGAGTATGTGGATTCCATGTTAGTCGTCTGTCTAAGAGAAAGCCAAGATACCGGACTGTATCTGAGAAAGGAAGCTGGATGGAGTTAAAATAAACTGGTGGGCAGGTATTACGCCGAAGGGTGAAGGTAATTACATTTAATTAATAAAGAAGTTGGAACAACTAATTAGGTTTGATTTATTTCATATAACGTAAATAATTCATAATAACGAAAATCTTTAACTGTGAATATCTCCTAAACAAAGCGTTTGCGGACATACCTTCACAGGATTTTTTTTATTATTTTAAGGTCCGCAGTTCATGTTTGCAGTTGGGTCACTTAACCCTGAAACATCCTGTATCATTATAAACAGGATGAAGTTCTGAATTTCGTGGTTCGACGCCTGCGTTCATTTTTGCAGTTTGGCTACTGCAACCAAGATTAAGGAGGCATTGAAAAAAATAGAACTCTTCTCTCTTTTGTTTCCTCTGACTAATTATTAATTCCTATTATAGCGTCAGTGTTGCCGTTTGTACGAGGATCCACGTATTTGTACGAGATTATGACGTAATGTACGAGGTACGAATGTACGAGCAATTTGTACAAATATTTTGGTCTATTTTATTTAATGGAATATTGTAATCGACCAAGGAAAAAATATTAATTCCTTCCTTTCATAATACATAGGAACTACTTATTTGAATATTGTTTTGCTATTACTTCATTAAACAAAATTGTCTGCGAATTTTTCGCACGTGAAAACTAGTATTTAATTAAATTAAATTGTTAAAAATCAACTGTCTTTTTTTTTTTTTAATTATTTGTATAAAACTATTCCGTCGTTTAATTTTCCCTAAAGATTATTAGAACATCCGAAAATCATGATAATTACTTTCGGTCAGCACAGACATCCTTTATTCAAACCCATTGTGTTCCAAGAAGTTGCATGCATATCCAATCGTTCCCGTCAATTCTTCATGTGCCATTTATCTTAGTTCCTGCCTTGAAAGTTTCGGCTGAAATCGATAGAGGTAACTGCAAATCGAAGAACTTGAACTTATCTTTTATGCATTAATGTTTTAATTATTTGATACCGGATCTTATGGTGCAATGGATTAGGGACGGAACTGCAAGGGGGTATTTTAGCGTGAGAAAAATATAAAGTTATTTTTTTTTAGGTTAAGTAAAACTATTTGTTAACGAATTTTCATATTTTACTTTTTTTTCTTAAATTTTATTAAAACTTATCTATATATAAAATATAAGGATCATTATCCCAAGAAAGAGTGCATAAACCTTTTTGTAAAAACTAAAAGTAATATAAATATAAGTAATGAAGAGAAGAATAGTTGGGGTGGTCAGTCAAAAAGGAAGGCAAAAATAAATGATAATATTTATTTTTTACATATGCCGACCTTTCGACCTGAAGTTCAAGCCTTCATCAGGGCTGTCTCCTTAAGTGTTGCAGGGAGAATCTGTATGTAGAATCTGTTGCAGAGAGTATTCTCCCTGCAACACTTAAGGAGACAGCCCTGATGAAGGCCTGAACTTCAGGTCGAAACGTCGGCATATGTAAAAAATAAATATTATCATTTATTATTGCCTTCCTTTTTGACTGACCACCCCAACTATTCTTCTCTTCATTATCTACGACAGTCAACCAATTACCAATTGTAAATATAAGTAATAATAATAATAAAGAGAAGAATAGTTGGGGTGATCAGTCAAATAAGAAGGTAAAAATAAATTGCTCAGATTTACATCTCTGCTCAACAAAGACTGTATCTTTGTTAATAATTGTCCTATTTATATGATTTTTTATTTTATTTTTTGTTAATTTAGTAATCTTTCATCTTATCATGGCTACAATCAAATACAATGAAAATTCGTATTCGTGGGTCTTTCGAGCAGCGAAATACAAATCTCAACTCTGTTTCTATATGAAAAAAATATTTCAACATACTTTACCCCATCCGCCAATAAAAATTGTTTAAATTATAAATATTTCTTATCGATTTTTCCTTTTTTTTTTTTGTTTTTAGGTAATTTAGCAATCTGTCTAAATTATCATGTGTACAATTAAGAAAAAAATGCATACTTTTTGAATTATTCGCAAATAAAGTCTCTTTACCTCCATTACTTTTTCCCATAGAAATTTTGGGGAAATAGGACTATTTTTCGCACGTGAAGGAGAAGAATATCTTCAAAATGAGTGGAATATGATTAGATTTGATGAAGGATTGACGAAGTTATGGCGCTGCAAAAAAAAAAAAAAAAACATAAAACACCTTCTAGAAATAATATATAATATAAAATTTTTTTATCTCTTTATTTCTTAACCCTCACCTGTCAAAAATATTGACAATCAGTGAGTTTGCTATTTGTAAAAATATGAATAATAACAATAATAATAATAAAAGGAATGGAGTGGCCAGCAGCATCCCTACCTGTCTTGATTGTAGTATGGATTTTTAATTGAGAAGATCTCTCATCCAGCTTCTTTTGAGCCTCCTAAGTCTGTTATTGGCTTAGGATGTCCTTGTCAGTTATCATGAAATCTTTTGTAGTTTTGCGAATGTAGTTGTCAACTATTAGCATGTGTAGGTCTTTATTAGAAGACTTTATTTTATAAGAAGTAATATTTGTGACATACCATGAAGTTTTAGTTATAGTTTTGAAAGTTTTTGACTGAAAAATTTTTAGTTTTGGATGTGGGCCGTTTTGGTTGTCCCATATCTATGAAGTGTAGGTCCAATTGGGCTAAAAGATACGAGTTCAGTTTCTTAGATTTAATTTTGAACTTCTTGAGAGAAGTGAGTATAATATTCGTAGTCTGAAACAGTGTAAATTCACTCATTGAAATATTTATCTCTACTTTGCGGAAACCTTGTATAGATAAGTCTATTACATCCGTACATATATTATTACAGTAAGGCTCGAAATCGGTTTTGTACCAAATATAAGCTCCTGTCATGCTCAAATACCATGAATGGGGTACCGTTGGATTCAGAATTTCACGGGGGGTTAGCGAATCGTATTCTCCACTTTTGTTTTTCCTTCTAAAATAAATAAAGTCTATACAAACATTTTGCTAGGCTTCAATACTGTAACGGTGGCAGATCTGTAGATCGATACGGGACAAATTGGATCTTAAAGATTTTGATGCATACAGCAAGACCCGAGATCCTACGTTTTTAAGCCCAAAAACGTACTATTTTCAAGATAACGCAAGGCATAGGGTTCGCATCTACACAATCTGACGTTAATTGTAGTACTGGAATTGGATACATGTCTCATTTCGTCGACTTGAGGCCTCTATGATCGAGAGAGGAGGAGTTTATATTATTTATCGATGGTGTTTTTGATCGGCAAGCCATATCATCGTTAATTCTTCACCAAATATCAAGATTGAGCCACCAATTTCGAAGGCTTCCTTCTCCTTCAGGAGGGCAAAATAGTCCAATCACTCGGAAAATTCAGGCAAACAAGTTATGAAAGAAAATAAACTTTATTTGCGAATAACTAAAAAATTACACATTTTTTCCTTGGTTATGTCCATGATTATATAACTTTCCTACATAAGGAAAAAAAAAATCGAAATCGGTCAATTTTTAGCGAAGATACAGCTTATTAAAATTTGTGGTTCCAAACAAAATGAAGATTTAAATTAATTTTTGTTTTATTTGTAGATTATATTTATCGATAAAGTAACATTTGATTTCTTTATCTTTTGATACGTTGCATTATTTTCTTTTCTTATTAATCTGGCAGTTGATAACAATATGCTGTGCGAATTTTTCGCACGGGCCTACTAGTATAAATATATTAAGATTAGCAATTCCTTCTGATGAAGATAACAGTACGAATTGAATGCACTAAGAGAAGAGAGGCAGAAATGTCGGACGAAGTGGGTTGCAAAAGCAATTGTGCGAGCAGTAATCCAGCCGAATCAACAACCTCTCCTCGTTAAACTGCACGGCGCCTACCCGAGTCGCGTGTTCTCTACCTCCAGAAAAATACAACAGGTCATTCTTCGTTCGAGAACGAAGAATATTCAATACCTGATGGAGTCGAAACAAAAATAAAATATATATTGGGTTGGTAAATAAGTCCTTTCTAAATCCAAGGGTGAAATGAAAATCAATGTATTATAGACATAAAATTTATTTTAATGTACAATATATTAACCATTATTTAATATGACTTTTTCCATCTTTCAACTAACTGCATAATACCATGTTCAGAGAATGTCTGGAGTTTATTGTTAAAAAACCCGATCCAAGTAGTTTTTGATGTCCTCTTCCTTTTGTGATTTCTTTCCATTCATGGAGTTCTGCAGAGACTGGAATAAGTGGTAGTCTGACAGTCTGGAGCTAATCTGGTGAGTAGAGAAGGTGTGGCAAAAGGTCCCATCCAAGGTTCAATAATTTATTGCGAGTGACCAATGAGGTGTGGGGCCTAGCGTTGTCTTGGTGGAACACAACACTCTTCCGATCATTCAGAACTTTAGGATGTTCACCAAATTCGATGTACTATATCCATTGGAAAGCTGAATTATTGCTCTTCAAAGCAGTATGAATGATTTTTTGATTTAATGCCTACATAAGGAATAGATAAAAAAACTCTCATAAATAACTAAAGTCATATCAAAGTTATGACATTTTTTGTGATTTAAAAAAAAATATAATGTCAGTGACCCAACATTAAGCCTGGAAACAGTCGAGCTTGTAAAAATGGTTTTCTACGCTTGTGTGTGACATATTTAGCAATTTAGGCCATAACAATATCTTGCACTGATTGGGTGGGATTTTGATTAACAATGGTCTTAACATTGCTCGTTTCAATTTCATGTGGGCGACCAGACTGTTGATCATCATTGATGTCAAAAGTCAACTTTTTCTGAAATCTGTTAGTCCGGTATAAAAATTGCTGGAGGATAAAAATTAATGTATTATTATACTGAAAAAAAGTCACTGAGAGGTAAAAGTGGGTATTGTTGGTCTTCCATGATATTGAAAAAAAAAACCCGCGTCGCGTGTTTTCTAGCTCCAGAAAAATACAACAGGTCATTCTTCGTTCGAGAACGAAGAATATTCAATACCTGATGGAGTCGAAACAAAAATAAAATATATATTGGGTTGGTAAATAAGTCCTTTCTAAGTCCAAGGGTGAAATGAAAATCAATGTATTATAGACATAAAATTTATTTTAATGTACAATATATTAACCATTATTTAATATGACTTTTTCCATCTTTCAACTAACTGCATAATACCATTGTTTAGGGAACACATCAAAATTCATATTTAAATTTAATTTGAATTAAATCAAGAAACCACATCACAGCTGTTATCTCGGAAATACTGCATTTATACCTCAGTTGTTAGCAGTGTTGCCGTTTGTACGAGGATCCTCGTATTTGTACGAGGTTATGGCGTAATGTACGAGGTACGAGGATAGACCAGCCTCGTACCTCGTACATAACTTTTGCAATGCAAGGTTATATTTTTATGAATGAAGTTTAGAATAGTTTTAAGGTTATTTTGACTGTATTATTATTTATATTGATTTGAAATACTGAACTTCTGTTGTTTTATAGACAAATAAATTACAATTATATCTTCTTTAATTAGAGTATGATTATTATTTCCTTCATCAAGCCATGATTGTATATTTTTTTTTTTTTTTAATTTTCTAGAAAATAAAATAAAAAAAAATATATTTTAGATTTTATTCAGTATAAAATAAAACATAAAAAACCATATCCATTATTTCCTTCATAAAACTTTTTTTATAAATATGTATTTTTTAAAATGAGTTGTAAAAGAAAATTAAACAGAAATTTTACCGTCATTTTTATCGAGCATAAAATAAAATACGAGAAAGTATAGCCGTTATTTTCTTCGTAATTATTATTTCCTTCATAAAACTGCAATTGTAAATATATTCTAGATAAATTAATTTTTTTTAAAAATTATTACCGTAATTTAAAAAAAATATTTTCGATTTTTAATAGAGTAAAGTAATTAATTGAAAAATGATCTAGCATCCATAATGAAACCATCCTAAATAATGGGGAAAAAAAAGTATTTTTTTAGTGGTCCACATTTGTTTTGTCCGAGATCTAATTGTAAGCTAAATACTGAAACAATCACAATCTATTATTTTTTTATATTATAATGGATATCTCTAAAAGCATCAATGCCCCAATAATTAATTTTTATTGGCCTTCCAAAACCACTAACGTCGTTTCATAAAAGTAGTTGTTTTGTTTTTAGAAAAAAGAGAAAAAATAGTCCTTCCCCCAAATTAAATCTAGGATCTACTAATGAATACTTATGAAGAGTACTTTAAGAAGTTTATTTAGCTATTTTAATGTTTATTAATACGTTTTCAGTAGTTTATAAAAATATGCAAACTTGTTTATATATTTTATTAAGCTAATTTTACTTCTTGATCCATTAACTTAAAAAAAAGTAATGTAAAAAGGCTTTAAAATATATGAATGGAGGTAAAAATAAAAAATTCTGATCTAATTTTACTTTTAAAAAAACGATAACAGTGCAAGTTATGAATGAAGAAGCGTACGAGGATGTACGAGGCTTGAGTACGAGGTTTTGTCAGAGAGCGCGCGGTAACACTGGTTGTTAGTGTGACGCCGCCATTGTTGAAGCGTAGACGCTCACGTAGCGTGAGAGATTCACGAGGCTGGCCAGTTAGAAAATTCGTTATTACACTGATTTACTAAACATTGGGTAAAAAACTACAGCGGCCGGCAAGAGGCCAAGAAAGGAAGAGAGAGAAGATGAACATGAAGACTGGCAACTAGAAGAAAAGAGAAAATGCAAGTATCCCAACCCACCTATATTTAACCTCCTTATAAAACTACATGTAATAAAATAAAGCAATCAATTTTACATCTTCACTTTTTTAGTCTATTAAATTCTATAATTTTACAGTCCACACACAATAAATTATCACCAGCTCTTAAAGCAGAATTATTATGACAATATCTCTGACAGCCTTGGAAGGGATTGGCATAGTAAAATAAACAACCATGTTCAGATCTGGAGTTTATTGTTAAAAAACCCGATCCAAGTGGTTTTTGATGTCCTCTTCCTTTTGGAATTTCTTTCCATTAATGGATTTCTGCAGAGACCGAGATAAGTGGTAGTCACTCGGACCTAGGTCTGGTAAATAGGCGGGCTGGGGTAAAAGATACCATCCAAGGCTCAATAATTTATTGCGAGTGACCAATGAGGTGTGGGGTCTAGTGTTGTCTTGGGTGGAACACAACACCCTTGTGATTTGCCAGTTCTGGGTACAGGCGTATCAATGGGGAGGTGGAAGATCTTTCAGGCTGAAGGTCCCCGAAATGTTAAAATATAACAATATTTTTTAGAAAAAAAATATTAAAAACTATATCTTAAAGTTATCTCAATTAAAGGACAAAATGAAGAAATAATCAGGCGATGTACCCAGGGATGGCGCGCACTCTTCAAATTTAAGGATATATATAGATCCTCGGTGAGCTCAGAGGTCAAGAGAAAACTTTGCGTGAGCACAGTACTTCCTGTCATGACATATGGTTGAGAAACATGGGCAATTGACCAGAAGACTTGTCACAAATTGAGGATAACCGTCAGAGGAATGGAACGATATCTTCTCGGGATAACTAGAAGGGATAGAAAAACAAACAGATGGATCAGAGCTAAGACTGACCTTCCAGATATTGTGGAAAAAGTGCTCATCAGGAAGTGGACCTGGACCGGACATATAATCAGGAGGTGTGAATTAACATGGACCAGGCAGTTTATGGATTGGTATCCAAGAGAACACGTGAGGAAGAGAGGACGCCCGCCGACAGACTGGGACAAGGAGATGAAGAAGACCTGCGGGGGAGCAGTCTGGAAGAGAGTAGCATTAGAGAGGAAAGAATGGAAACGGATGGGACAGGTTCATTACCTATTGTGGTTACAAGAAAGTTAAGTACAAAAAAAAAAAAAAAATCGAACTCAAAACCTCAACTAAGTTGATTTTGTACATATAAGAGATTTTGTATATTTTTATCCATTGTTTTTTCATTGTATGCACAAATAAAGGTTATTATTATTATTATTATTATTATATCTTAAAGTATTATAGTTCGTGTAATTATGTTTAAAAAAAAATGTTTAGTTCAATAATTGGAATCACCTTTTATTTCTTTTTTTTTGTTACTAGGAAGGTAATGTTACTTTAGATATATAATTGTTTGGAAATAATTAACCATTGTGAAATTATTTGCAGCGTTTTTTCTATTCTAAATAATAACTGGTACAACCGAAATCTAATCCAGGATCCAGAACCTAGGAGCACAGTGCCTTAACTCTTTATCTAATAAATAAAGTTGAAAAAATGAAAATGGTTTGTTTTTTCTTTTGAATGAATGAGGATGATTTTACTTAATCGTAAAAGTAACAGTTTTTTACTTTCACTTACGTATATATGTAATATATAGTAAGGGTAGGTATTGTGATCGTGAAAATTTTTGAATCAGAGTTTTCAACGGAAATACACGTTTTGAGGTACTCTGAGTCGAAATGACCAAGTCCCAAAAAATGATCTGTGTTACACACAGACACACCTAATGTGTATCTTTGTATAATTAAGTGGTCTTTAATATCAATCAGGTCTTATCCCCATTAATGTCACTTTACAGGGCTTAAGTGTCCAATGTTCATGTACGTCTTCCTCTAAAGTACCTTTAATATGGTTTATTTTAAATAATTAATCATCTCAAGTTATTCAGAGTTAGGAAAAAATGCTAAATATAACTTTTGAAAGAATTTGATAATTGAATAAAGGAGAAAAAAATAAATATGCTTATCCAGGTCGAAATGAATCTCTGGAAATATCAATCAGAAGGTATACGTATAATATACCGTTGGAAAGCGATAATTTTAGAAAAAACAATATCTAATAAAGAAAGTTGTAGAAGGTAAAGGAGTGTCGCGAAAACATTATAAATAATAATGTTAGAAAACTAACATTATTTAACTTAAATCACATGTTTCCAAGGAAATTAAATGATATTTTCTTACTACATGCAAACTTTTAAATGTTTTTCTAAGATTAAAAAAAAAAGTATTTAAAATCCACCGAATCAAGCCAATGTTATTGTTTATTGTTTAAAATACTATTCCATTGTACTTGTGTGAATGAAGAAGTAAAACATAAAAATATTTCAGAGATATGTTTATAACCTCAAATATATTTACTATAGAGTATTAACTCTAGATAAGATATTATATTTAAGTAATTAGGTATCTATCGGCCGTTTATTCCAAAAAAAAAATAATCAAGTAAGCTTTTAGAAAATTAAATTATGTTCCATTTGTGAAATCCCAACATTATCCACTTTCAAGTAATGTGACAACATTTGACCTATCCATGGAAATTTCGTAATTATGTTTTAGTAAACTTTACAATGGAAATTAACAGGTTAATAACTAATAGTCCTACGATCCATTATCATTTATAGGTTAAATATTCAGATATACTTTCAAACCTCTGTAGTCATATATAAGCCTTTCGGTTGACAGAATGACTAACTCCAATTTCAACATTCTTTATTATTAATTTTATTAATGTTTCTAATGGAAAAATTTATGCCTTTTATTTATTTCACAGTTCTATATTTCAACACTGCAATCACCACCTCCGGAATCAACTTACTCATATTCTGCATAGATAACTTTTTCAACTAAAAATATCACTAAATTGACATTACTCAAAAATGTTAAAATTGGAGTTAGTCATTCTGTGGTTTATAAAAGCAAAGAAAGTTGTGTGGTTTACAAAAGCAGATGGAGTGACTAAATTTTCATTGACTACCGCCGATATATTAAATAGACATTTTATAATTATAATGGTCTTAATGACTTGTTATCTGTAAGTTTTAAGCTTTAGCTCCGTTTAAAATGCACTTCAAAAAATTTTATAATAGCCCAGCATTGCCAGACAATAATTTCTATTCAAAGTAGAGCGGTAAGTGAAAGTTGTGTGTTGCGCGCACCAGATTTTTTCTATTCTAAATAATAACTGGTACAGTCGGAATGTAATCCAGGATTCAGAACCTAGGAGCACAGTGCCTTATTAACTGTTGAAAAAAGGAAAATGATTTGTTTTTTTCTTTTGAATGAATACGGATGATTTTACTTACGAGAAATCGTGATTTCAACAGTTTTAACAGTTTTTTTTTTAATATTTTGAATATTCTTGACTAATAAAAAATAAACAACAACAGCTGACGTTGACGACACAACACGCACAGACCGGAACGAGTGGGCACAGAAGACAGATGAACGAACTCGAACCTATTAATAGGTTTTCGAGCCAACAGGCAATGATAAACGATATAGCTAGTCCGCCAAGCGTCTCCGAATTTACGTTAATGGCGTAAAATAGTGGAAAATAACGTGTTTAAACTTACTGAAATCGTTATAATAGTTTTAAAATGATTTCATCCTCCTTACATATAAATAAGTATCAATGCCTTTTATGATTTGCTAATTGTCCCGTGTGAATAATTCGAATAGTATATTGGTGGGTGAACAGATAATGTCCCCATCCCCATATCTCCATATATATTATTACAGTAAGGCTCGAAATCGGTTTTGTACCAAATATAAGCCTCTATCATGCTCAAATACCATGAATGGGGTACCGTTGGATTCAGAATTTCACGAGGGGTTAGCGAATCGTATTATCCACTTTTGTTTTTCTTTCTAAAATAAATAAAGTCGATACAAACATTTTGCTAGGCTTCAATACTGTAACGGTGGCAGATCTGTAGATCGATACGGAATAAATTGGATCTTGAAGATTTTGATGTATACAGCAAGACCCGGGATCCTACGTTTTTAAGCCTGAAACGTACTATTTTCGAGATAACGCAAGGGCATAGGGTTCGTATCCACACAACCTCACGTTAATTGTAGTACTGTCATTGGAATACGTGTCTCATTTCGTCGACTTGAGGTCTCTATGATCGAGAGAGGAGGAGTTTATATTATTTATCGATGGTGTTTTTTATCGACAAGCCATATCTTCGTTAATTTTTCACTAAATCTCAAGATTGAGCCACCAATTTCGAAGGCTTCCTTCTCCTTCAGGCGGGCAAAATAGTCCAATCGTCCTGAAAATTCAGGCAAACAAGTTATGAAAGAAAACAAACTTTATTTGCAAATAACTCAAAAATTACACACTCTTCCCTTGGTGGCCCATGATTATATAAAAGATTACTAAATTTCCTACAAAATGAAAAAAAAAATCATTGAAATCGTACAATTTTTAGCAAAGATACAGCTTACTGAAATTTGTAAACATGTTGGTTCCAAACAAAGATGAAGATTTAAATTAATTTTTGTTTCCTTTGTCGATTATATTTATTGATAAAGGAACAATTGATTTCTTTATCTTTTGATACGTTGCATTATTTTATTTTCTTATTAATTTGGCATTTGATAACAATATGCTGTGCGAAGTTTTCGCACGGGCCTACTAGTTATATAGAAATAGGTAAATCTAATGTATTGTGAGAGCGGTGAACTAATTTCGTCAATGTAATGTGTAAAAATTGCAATTGGTTGTACCTTTACTAAAAATGGTTCGATTACCATGTTTTTTTCATTTCTTTTGAAAAAAAAATCAAATTGCATGCTTTTACTTAATCCATTTATTTTCTTTAATAATAAATAATAGGCTTGGCAAACCCAAAGGTTCGATGCTGACACCACCAATCGCTTATTATATTTACATTATTGCTTATTACACGTCTCCTTCCACCGTTCGCCGTCCAAACCCAGTCCCTTCAGATCGGCTTTAATGCAATCTTCCCACCTTCGCTTCGGTATTCCTCTCGGACGTTTACCATTCAATACAGCAAATATTAACCTTTTAGGAATTCTTCCGTTACTAAGCCCAACAATTTTACAAGCCCATTAGATTCGCCGCGATGTAATCACCTGAGTTATATTAACCGGATAAAATTCACGCAATTCGGCGCTGCGTAATCGGCTGAACTCTCCGGTTAACTCATCCTTCTTCTGTCCGAATATTCTACGCAATACTTTATTTTCAAAAACCTTATAACTTTGCTCATCCCTTAATGTAAACAATTCTTCCTCATTCCTATCGTGCCCTTTCTCCTAGTTTATTTGTATACAGTTATCTCATTCACTGGTTGTCAGTAGACATTGACGGTTGTGAATTAAATTAAATTTAAAAAAAAAATCGGCGAAATGAGACATGTATCCAATGATCATGGTTCTGGTGGTACGCATCAAAATTTTAAAAGCCCAATTTGTCCCGTATCGATCTATAGCCTAACCGCCATTACAGTATTGAAGCCTAGCAAAATGTTTGTATCGACTTTATTTATTTTAGAAAGAAAAAAAAAAAGCGGAGAGTACGATTCGCTAACCCCCCGTGAAATTGTGTAAAAATCCATTAATGGTATTTGAGCGTTACAGAAACTTATATTTGACACAAAACCGATTTCGAGCCTTACTGTAATATGTGTTGATAGTAAGATATTATAAGCCATATTTTAAGGTTATAAAATTTGGTATGAATATACCCTAATTAATGTTAGCCTAGCGGCAGTTTTGAAAATTTTCATGTATAGCACTATAATCTAAAATGGCCGAAAAAACATCGCTTTTAACGAAATCTATTTTAGCGTTAAGTTTTAAACTCCAATAAATCCCACCAAATTACCTTTACCCTTCGTCGTAAACCAACGACTGCCTGTCCTACAGTTTCCTTTAACAATACTCCACTTATCTCTGTTGAGAAAATCCGAAAACTAGGACTCCACCTGGACAAGCGACTAACTTGGAATCCTCATACTAGACTGAAACGATAAGAAACCGCTCGACGTTTCCGACTACTCCAACACTTACTAGACAAACGCTCTAAACTTCCCGTTAATTAATCATATACTTGACTATAACAAGACCTATTTGGACTTACGGAGTTGAGCTATGGGGCTCCACTAAACCATCGAATTCTTCTCGTATCCAAACCTTACAATCCAAAATCCTTCGTAAAATCCTCAATGCTCCCTACTTTGTTAAAAATGAAAACCATCCATAATGACCTTAATGTTTCTTATATAATAAACTTCAGAATCATCCCAACCCTCTCGTTTCTAACCTTGCTTCCTCTTCAATTCCTGATAACCCTCCGAGGCGTCTGAAAAGAAGATGGCCGCGTGATCTCCTTATGTAAACATATCATTAGAGTGCTACCATTGGGTAGTTACTCAGCAATTGTTTTTCATGTCATTATATACATTATGTTCAAATTTACTAGACGTATTTATTTAATACAGTTGTAAATGTCTTGAGAAATAAAAATAAAAAACCGTTAAGTTTCATGTTAGCTTCTCCCTAAGAAAGATCTCGTGTCCTGCTATGACAATATACAATAAGCCAGTTCCCTCAAAAATTCATGTACGATATCTCGGACTATAGTTCGACATAAACTCACCTGGAACATTCACACTAAATTAAAAAAACAAGAACTGACCAGACGATACAAAAAACTGTTATATGTTTTGGACTACAGATCTCCACACAACTTACTAATCAAGCGACTAATATACACCACCATACTAAGACCTATTTGGACATGCGGAGCAGAACTTTGGGTTTCCGCAAAACACACACACACATAAACAAAATTCAAACCACACAATCATAGATACTTCGTAAAATCGTCAATTCTCCTTGGTTTATTTCAAACCACACCATACACACAGACATGAACATACCAAAAGTAAAATCCTACATACACAACATTTCATTCTTCTACTCTCAATCATCCAAATCCTCTCGTTCTATCTCTATCTTCCTCTCTGTTACCTGGTGAGCCTCAAAGACGACTAAAAAGGCAGTGGACTAGAGATCTTCTGCTGACAAGTTAAGCAAGTATCAATAATATAAGAAGATAAAATAAACGCCAACGCATTTGCTTGATGCTTTACAACGCAGTGGCAAATTGAATGGAAAATAAAAAAACATTATATTGAATATTTAATAATTGTCTGTTGCATTATAAAGGAAGGAGATGGTCTGGGGTGGCGGTCACATATAGGCTAAATAGTGGACCATCTCCTTCCTTTAAAAATAAGAAAGTTTCAATTAGAAAGTTGTAGACTAACCAGTACGCATGAGACATAACTTAGTCGACTTGTTGAATGAAATACACTAAATACATTCACATTATTTATTACAGCAATATATAAGATGGTTAGAATGATAGTCGAAAATTCGGATTCGAAATTTTTCACAATCGCAATGCTTTCTTTTTACTTTCACTTACGTATATATGTAATATATAGTAAGGGGAAGTATTGCGATTGAGAAAATTTTTTAATCTGAGTTTTCAACGGAAATACCCGTTTTGAGGTACCCTGATTCGAAATTAACAAGTCCCGAAAAATGGTCTGTGTGTTTGTATTTTAGCAGTCTAGCTCAAAAACGAAAAGTCCTACGAAACTGATATTAAGTATTTAAGATAGGTATATGCCTTAGATGTGACGGCAACTTTTTCCTTAAAATCGGCTAACCGGAAGTGACACTTTATATCAACGCTGAAACACATTTTCACAATTTTCTCAAAAACGGCTCTAACGCTTTTGATTAAACTCGGTGTATCATTGTATAATTAAGTGGTCTTTAATATCAATTAGGTCTTATCCCCATTAATGTCACTTTACAGGGCTTAAATGTCCAATGTTCATATATTATGTCCTCCTCTAAAGTACCTTTAATATGGTTTATTTTAAATAATCAATTATCTCTCATTATTAAAAGTTATGAAAAAATGCTAAATATAACTTTTGAAAGAATTTGATAAGTTAATAAAGGAGAAAAAATAAAATAAAAATGCATAAAAACCTGCGTTGCTATAGACTGTAGCGCCTAAACGAATGTACCAATTTCAATGAAACTTCGCTTAAGTCATTTTCTCGACACGCTTTAAATTTATCTGTATAACATACTTCAACGAAAAGAAGCTGGAAAAAAAGTTACGAGGGATAGTAAAATTTTTTTTATTTTTTTATTTATTTATTAATGATATTTACAACTGTATTACAAGTAAAAATACATTCAGTAAATGTGTACAATAGCATATAATAACATGAAATCATTTGGTGAGAAACTACCCACTGGTAGCACTCTAAAAATGTATTTACAAAAGGAGATCTCGAGGCCATCTTCTTTTCAGACGCCTCGGAGGGTTGTCAGGTATCGAAAAGGAAGCAAGGTTAGAAACGAGAGGGTTAGGATGGTTCTGAAGTTTATTATGGAAGGAAAGGTATCTGGATTGGGCCAGGTCAGAAACATAAGGAACATTAAGGTCGTTATGGATAATTTTGTTTGTGACAAAGTAAGGAGCTGTGAGGATTTTACGAAGGATTTTGGATTGTAAGGATTGGATGCGAGAGGAATTCGATGGCTTAGTGGAGCCCCAGAGCTCAATTCCGTAAGTCCAAATAGGTCTTATTGTAGTCATGTATATGAGTCTTTTGTAATTGACTGGGAGCTTAGAGCGTTTGTCTAGTAAGTGCTGGAGTAGTCGGAAACGTCGAGCTGTTTCTTGTCGTTTCAGTCTGGTATGAGGATTCCAAGTTAGACGTCTGTCTAAGTGGAGTCCAAGGTATCGAATTTGTTCAACAGGGATAAGTGGGGTATTATTAAAGGATACTGTAGGACATGAGGACATAGGTTTACGACGAAGGGTAAACGTGATTTGATGGGATTTATTGGAATTTATTTTGATCCTCCAGTTTTGAAACCATTCTTCAAGGTTTGTGATGTGTGATTAAAGGGTTTGGGATGCAATTGTTGGGTCGTTATTAATTGATAGGACACATGTATCATCGGCATACGTGGTAATAACAGTGTTAGGATGGGTTGGGATATCAGCTATATAAACTGTGTAAAGGATAGGACCTAGGATACTACCTTGAGGAACACCAGCGGACTGGGAAAAAAGTGATGAATAGGCATTATTATGATTTACTTTGAAGGATCTATCAGTTAGATAGATAGGAACGGATAATGAGGAAGTATGTAGGGTGTAGGAATTTACGGAGTTTGTAAAGCAGTCCTGGGTGCCAGACTCGATCAAAAGCCTGTTCTACATCGAGAAAGACTCCCGTGCAGTACATTCCGCGCTCCAATGCAGAGGAGACAACATCCACCACACGATGGCATTGCTGGATAGTAGAATGGGATCTGCGGAATCCAAATTGATGATCTGGGATAATGTGATTAGAATCTAGGATAGGGTGCAGGCGTTTTAGGATGAGCTTTTCCAGGATTTTGCCTAGGATGGGTAAAAGGGAGATAGGGCGATAAGAGGATGGGTTTTCTGGTGGCTTTTTGGGTTTATGTATCATTTTGATAATAGATAATTTCCAAGGGTTAGGAAAGTATGTGGTTCGCAGAACAGCATTATATATATACGTAAGGAATAGGATGGCTTTCCGAGGAAGCAGTTTTAGGATCTGGGATGTAATTAGGTCGTGTCCAGGAGCTTTTCGGGAAGGTAACCTTTGAATGATGTCGGATATTTCTGAAGGATGAAAGGCTTTAGGTGGAAGAGACATTTGGAGTGGGATATCCAGTTCTGCTTCAATACATTCAAGGTGATTTGGGTTATGAATATCAGGGTGTGGATTAAAGGTTTTAAAGAGGTGATGAGCAAAGATTTGTGATTTTTCTTCATCGGATTTGGACCAGGTTTGAGCTTCAGTAAGAAGTGGATGATTACAGTCTTTAAATTTCAGGAGCCTTTTAGTGGTGGTCCATAGTGATTTGTCGGTAGGTGTAAGTTTTTCAGTAAAGTTTAGTAAATTTTGAATCTTGTATTTTCTAATTTCAGATTTTAGTTTGTTAGTCAGTTGGGTATAGTGAGTTTTATCTGTTGGATATCTGGTTCTATGCCACTTCGATCTTGCTCTGCGGTTTTCCTTCAATAAGATACGAATATGCTGTGGCAAGTCAGTCTTTTGTGAATTGTTGAACTTATTGATAAAAGTGTTATTATTTATACTGTCTGTTATTGATGCTGTCAGTTTTTCAATGGCACCATTAATGTCCTCTTTTGTCTTTAGCGGAATTTTTAAGTCTAGTTTGTTTTCCAAATCTTCACGAAATTGGTCCCAGTTCACTCGTCCTGTGATCAATTTAGGAGGTGATGGTTTAGGAGCATAGCTCGAATGTAGTGAAAGTAGAACTGGACTATGGTCTGAAGAAAGGTCATCAAGGGATTTGATTATGGTTTGTGAGGAGGAGATCTGAGAAGTTATAAATATATCTAGATATCGGGACGTTTTTTGAGGGATGTTGGCCAATAAGTAGGACTCATGGGCGAAAGGATTGAATAATTGTTGGAAGATGAAACACGTGATAGGATGTTACCGCGGGGGTTGGATGTTCGACAACCCCATCGTTGGTGTTTAGCATTGTAGTCCCCTCCAGCAATGAAGCGCGATCCGAGGGATTTGAATAAGGAATCAAGGAGGTTATAGGAGAGGGAATTACCAGGAGGACAGTATACAGCTGAGAATGTGAGATGGAAAGGGCGAGTTGAAAGGACTACGGAAGTTGATTGAATGGCATCAGTTGGAGTGGAAGGAATAAGGAATGGGGTAATGATTTATGTATAAGGATGCAAGAACCGGCATGGGAGGTGTTGTCTGGTGATCAGTTCTATAAGTGAAGTAGTCACGTATGTAGAAATGTATTCGTTTAGTGAAGTGAGTTTCAGTCAATAGAGCAATGTCAATGTGATTATTATGAAGAAATAAGTCAAGTTCGTCACGGTGGTTACTTAGTCCGTTAGCATTCCATAAAAGGATAGTTAGGGGCTTTGTGCTCATCGTTGAAATTGAACGGAATTTCGGTCAGGATTCTGGTGAGAAGAGTGATAAGTGGTTTTATAGTATTTTGCAGGTCCAATAGGAAGGATGATAGAATGGAGGTTAGGTCGGATGGATGTTGATTGTGAATTGGATTCAGGATAGGTTCTTGTGGTGGATTAGGAGTGTTAGCTGAGGGCGGGATCCGTCGTTGTGCACGAGGTGGGTCTAGATTGGAAGGTACTTGTGCTGCACTTTTTTTCTGGGCGTTAGGATGGGACTGTTGAGGATGCTGCGGTGGTAATTTGACTCGTAAGGGTATATGATGAGGGAGAATTTGCTGACGTGGAGGATGAGATTGGGGATTGTGAGATTGAGGTTTGCATTGGGAGATTTGAGGCGCCTGAATTTGAGGTGCTGCTTCTTCGTGGTGATTGGTGTTTTTCTAAAGTCCTGCTGAGGTTGATCAATTTCTTTTGAAGTGGTCGCTAGCTGTGTATTTTGAGTAGACGTTTTTGGCAATTCAGGAAAATTTGACAGATTATCAATTTCAGGTAGATGGGTGACACTTTCTTGGTTCAGTTTTACGCTTTTCGAGGCAATGTTCTGAGCTCTCTGCTTATAAAAATGTTTATAAACTTTGCATCCTCTGTAGTTTGCTGGATGTTCTTCACCACAAAGGGCACATTTCGCAGGCAGGTCTCGAGGTCTCTGACAAGTGTCAGATGCGTGGGGGCCGGCACATTTCACGCACCTGGCCTGGTGATGACAATAAGTCTTTGTATGCCCCAAGTCTTGGCACTTAGTGCATTGCACTATTATAGGCTTTTGTCTAGGCTCTTCAAATTTAATGGTGGAATATATAAGCCTCTTCACTTGGAAAATTTCGATGTTATTGCTGGCAGGCTCTAAATCGACGAAAAATAGTGGTAAAGGATATTTTTCCGTTGGGTGTAGTACGCATGATATGTGCCTAACATTATGACCTATTTCTTCTAGGCCACTTTTGATGAAAGATATTGGGGTGCTTGAGTGTAGTCCTCTTAACACCACTCGGTATGGCTTTTCTTGTCTTAATTGATAACAATGAAAATCATAGTTTTTGGACGTAAAGTAATTTATAAGTGCTTTGTAATTTTCTCGAGAGTTTGTGTTTATTTTGATATCATTAACTCTGGAGAAACAGCGGAAATTGGTCTGTCCAATCAGACCGGCTATTTCTTGACCAAATGTAATGAAGTTATCGACTTTTGATATGAAAATAGGTGGCGGCTCGGGCTCAGAAAACTCTTGAGGCTCCGGAACCTTGCTTGGTATTTTATTAACGGGAACAGGATTATTGGTGTTAGTGGTGGTTGGTGCAGTTGGCTCGATGTTATGGTAATTGATTTGCTTCTGGTTTGAGGTGGTGATATATTTTGCTCGGCTGATTGTTTAGTTTTAGTAGATTTACTTTGTTCAGTTGACTTTTTAGATTTATTTTGCTCTGCTAACTGTTTAGGTTTAGCTGATTTATTTTTTTTCTTATTGGGTGAATTAGCTCCCGACCCAGGAGGAGTGTTTCGATGACGTTTTTGAAGTGTTCGTCTTTTTAAATACTGCGAATCTGTTTCGCTAACCTCAGAAAACGGCGTTTCGTCCTCCGAATCTTCACCTGACGAACTCTTATCTAAATTCATATCTTCCATATTATGATAAAAGAGAGAAAAAAAAATATATTTACTCCTAAATATGATAATTAAAAAGATTGAAGATTACAAAATAAGCTATAAAAAATAAACTATATACATAACTATAATCAGAAATAAAATAAAACATTTCTTAGAATAAATATTTAAATAAAAATAAAACAGTCTCTGGAAAAGAAAAAAAAAAAAAAAAAAGAAAGAAAAAAAAATAAGGAAACGTAAATATAATGTCTTGGGTTCGAACTGAAGACCTGATGACTGAAGGAAGTTAGTAAACAGAGTCCCCGGCCGTGAACATATCAGAATATGATAAGGCACGTAAGGGAATTAACGGCCTCTCGGTCTAACCAAATGAGCACCAATTTATCAATTGTTTATTGTTAATAAATAGTACCTCACCTGCGTGTACGTCAACGTAAAAGTGTAAAACTGTTTATTAACTCACTGTTGATTAAGTATTACACCACAACTTTGAATATTGAGCACATTACAAAGCAACAAATACAGAGCGACATTGAAGTTATACTGCACTTGCGGCCATGACGATAGTAAAATTAAATTCCAAATAACTCAAAAAGTATACACACGATATTGTGTATGGTTTTTTAAAAGTTTATGGAATTTCCTAAAAAAAAAAAAAAAAAAAAAAATGCGTTAAGATCGGACAATTAGGAGTAAAGATATGGTCTCTAGCTTTTTCCTCTGAAGAGGCGAAAATTTGTATAAATTTAAAATATACTTTTTTAATTGTTGAGACTAAAAAAAAACTTTTTTCTACAGATATTTAATAAAATATCTTTCCTAAGAACATCTTTCATAAGAAATAAGTACCTAAATTTATACCTTTATTCTCAGTTCTATATTTCAACACTGCAATCACCACCTCCGGAATCAACTTGCTCACTGTCTGCACAGATAACTTTTTCAACTAAAAATATCACTAAAATGACATCACTGAAAAATGTTGAAATTGGAGTTAATCATTCTGTGGTTTATAAAAGCAATGAAAGTTGTGTGGTTTATAAAAGCAGATGGAGTGACTAGGTTTTTATTGCCTGTCGTCGATATATTAATTAGACATTTTGTAATTATAATGGTCTTAATGACTTGTTATCTATAAGCTTTAGGCTTTAGCTCCGTTTAAATATGCACTTCAAAAAAAATTATAATAGTCCAGGATTGCCAAAAAATAATTTCTATTCATAGTAGATCGGTAAGATCGCACCAGATTTTTACTATAAGTAGATAGGTAGCTTAGCGACAAATAACAGATTAAAAAAATATATATTGTTACAATCATTTATGCTTGCCATTATTACTTCGTTAAGATACAGTTATAAACTTATTGAGCGACACACTCGATATATAATTTAAACTCGAAATCGTGACATATAGAGCGTGACGTGGGAGCGGCGTGCGATACAGATCTCTAATCTACAAGGCATTTTATAAAATTAACTTTTTCAATAACCTTAATCAAACCTCAAAGTTCACTAAGCTACTTGTATAAATCTGTTGCTAACACACTATTTTCACTTACTACTCTACTTTCAGTAGAAATTAATTATTTAAAAAGTTTTTTAATTTTTTTTATTTATCCATAATATTTACAACTGCATTAATACATAAAATACATTTAGCAAATTTGATAACATGAAATCACTTGTTGAGAAACTACCCACTGGTAGCACTCTAAAAACAAAATGTATTTACAATAAGAGATCTCGAGGCCGTCTTCTTTTCAGACGCCTCGGAGGGTTATCAGGAATAGAAGAGGAAGCAAGGTTAGAGACGAGAGGATTCGGATGGTTCTGAAGTTTATTATGGAAGGATAGGTATCTGGATTGGGCCAAATCGAAAACATAAGGAACATTAAGGTCATTATGGATTATTTTATTGGTGACAAAGTAAGGAGCTTTGAGGATTTTCCGAAGGATTTTGGATTGTAAGGATTGGATACGAGACGAATTCGATGGTTTAGTGGAGCTCCATAGCTCAACTCCGTAAGTCCAAATAGGTCTTATTATTGTCATGTATATGAGTCTTTTGTAATTAACTGGAAGCTTAGAGCGTTTGTCTAGTAAGTGTTGGAGTAGTCGGAAACGTCGAGCAGTTTCTTGTCGTTTCAGTCTGGTATGAGGATTCCAAGTTAGACGTTTGTCCAAGTGAAGTCCGAAGTATCGGATTTGTTCAATAGGGATATGTGTCCTTCCTCATTATCCGTTCCTATCTAACTGATAGATCCTCCAAAGTCAATTACAATAATGCTTATTCATCCCTCTTTTCCCAGTCCGCTGGTGTTCCTCAAGGTAGTATCCTTGGTCCTATCCTTTACACAGTTTATACATCTGACATCCCAACCCATTATAACACTGTTATTACCACGTATGCCGATGATACATGTGTCCTATCAGTTAATAATGACCCAACCATTGCATCCCAAACTCTTCAATCACATATCACAAGCCTTGAAGAATGGTGTCAAAACTGGAGGATTAAAATAAATTCTAATAAATCCCATCAAATCACCTTTACCCTTCGACGTGAACCTATGATCTCATGTCCCACAGTATCCTTTAATAATACCCCACTTATCCCTGTTGAACAAATCCGATACTTCGGACTTCACTTGGACAAATGTCTAACTTGGAATCCTCATACCTGACTGAAACGACAAGAAACCGCTCGACGTTTCCTATTACTCCAACACTTACTGGACAAACGCTTTAGCACCAGTTTTCCTTCTATAGTTGGGGGAGAAGCGTGGCTTGGGGTTCCCTGCCTGATTGTATATATTGTACATAGGTATGGCTGAGTTTTTATTTTTTTAATTTACTTATCTTTAGGTTATTAGTTTTTTTTTTTATTGTACATAGTTTTTGATTATTATTTTACTTTAGTTAATTTTATATTTTCTGTATATATGGTATGAATGTGTTTACATATCACTATAATTATTGTCCACGTGACAGATTGTTATATTTCTAAATAAATAAATAAAAATGTAAATTTAAAAAACTCCGTAAATTCCTACATCCTACATACTACAATAAGCATTATTGTGATTGTCTTTGGAGGATCTATCAGTTAGATAGGAACGGATAATGAGGAAGTATGTAGGATGTAGGAATTTACGGAGTTTTTTAAATTTAAATTTTTATTTATTTATTTAGAAATATAACAATCTGTCACGCGGACAATAATTATAGTGATATGTAAACACATGCATACCATATAAGTAAATTAAAAAAATAAAAACTCAGCTATACCTATATACAATATATACAATCAGGCAGGGAACCCCAAGCCACGCTTCTCCCCCAACTATAGAAGGAAAACTGGTGCTAAAGCCAGTGGAGTTTGAGCGAGAGCGCTTTAACCACATAAACGTCTTGATTGGAGAATCTGGCCATTGCCAGAACTCCAAGATATATACAACAAAAGATCTCTGGGCCACTGCCGCTTCAACCTTCGAGGAGGATTGTAGTGATGAGTGGAACTAGATAGGGATTGGGCTGGGGATTCGGATGATTTATAAGGTCCTGATGGAATTTGGAAAGATTTACAGGGATAAGGTCGAAACAAATGGGATACTAAGGTCATGATGTAGGGTTTGGTTGGTTACATAGAACGGAGCATCGACTATTGTTCGCAGGACCATGAACTGAATGGATTGGTTTCAAAAAGTTAATAAACCTTAACAATATTAGTTTAAATATAAATTAAAACTTGGTTTATAAATATTTTTTAATTTATCAAGCTGGAAAAAAATAGGAAATAAAAATCATTAATTCTGTATGTGAAATAAAGTGATTATTATTCAAGTAAATTTACTTGAAAGGACCAAATTTAATACTTTTTTAAAAAATTTTTATTATTGAAATTTACAATTGTATTAAATGATAAGCACAACAATTAAATATGAAACAAGTAACATGACATGTACAACATGAAGAGAAACTACGCATTGGTAGCACTCTAATTGTATTTCTATATTAGAAGGTCCCGAGGCCATCTTCTTTTCAGACGCCTCGGAGGGTTATCAGGAATAGAAGAGGAAGTACGGTTGGAAACAAGAGGGTTCGGATGGTTCAGAAGTTTATTATGGAAGGATAGGTATCTGGATTGGGCCAAATCGGAAACATATGGAACATTAAGGTCTTTATGGATGATTTTATCTGTGATAAAGTAGGGAGCAATGAGGATTTTACGAAGGATTTTGGATTGTAAGGATTGGATACGAGAGGAATTTGATGGTTTGGTGGAGCCCCAAAGCTTGATCCCGTAAGACCTAATAGGCCTTATTATAGTAATTTCGATGAGTCTTTTGTAAGTAGTTGGAAGTTTAGAGCGTTTGTCTAGTAAGTGCTGCAGTAGTCGAAAACGTCGGGCGGTTTCTAGTCGTTTCAGTGTGGTATGGGGGTAAACTAAATTCGATTAAGACAATAATAAAAGTCGAATAGCTGTCTCAGCTATGGCCTATAAATATGTACTTAACTAACTGGAGGTTCCAAGTGAGTCTCAGTCTCTTTGAACGGTCTCAGTCGGGTTGGGGGCGCTTTCTGGGGCCTCAGATACCCAGCAACCTTAGCAATTTATAAGGGAGTCATTCTGGGTATCCTGAGGTATGCGTCTCCCGCCTGGAACCAGAACCTCTCGCACCGACAGAAGAGTAAGTTGGCGACAATACAGCGAACGGCATTGCTGCGGGTCACCAGGTCGTATCGAAGCGTATCCCATGAGGCGGTGCAGGTATTAGCAGGAGGGGTACCTCTCGACCTTCTCCTGCGAGAAGATAGGATGAGGCACATGTTTAAGAAAAACGGCTCAGCAGGTCTACCGGAACATCTTAAGGTGAGAATTGACGAGAATCCTTGCAAATGGAAAAACATTATACGGGACGACACATTGGAGGAATGGAACCGGCGGTGGGTGATAACCCCCAAAGGATCTACCTTGAGGAAGTACTTCCCCACCGTCCGGTCACGTTTAGAAGCAAGGTGGATCGTCCCAGACTATTGGATCTCGCAATTTCTCACAGGCCATGGGGGCTTTCGAGCAAAGCTTCATTGCCATGGGATGGACATCAACCCCCTATGCCCTAGCTGCGGTGTTCCGGAGACTGCTGAGCACATCATAGTGGACTGCACCGCCTTTGAAGAACTAAGGGCTAAGTTACTGAGGGAAACCGCTCTCTACATTCTCACAGAGAACGATTTTCCTCAGTTAGTCACTGCGGAAAACTACCCGTACTACAAAGATTTTGTGTACGGGTGGAAAGTCGCGGTGGGGCCAGCCCATTTTAATTTAAGAAGAGGAGGAAGAGGTACTATACCATTGGCGTGAAACGGATGAGGAAAGCACCCATGAAGAAAGAGGAAAAAATGAAGAAAGAGCAGAAGAACGAGATTCATTTGCAGCAGTGAGATGTTGAGCTGACCTGCCTAACATCTTACTATTGCAGGCACCCGTATTGCCTACTAGGCACGGCAGGGTTGATAAATAAAAAAAAAAAAAAAGGTTCCAAGTGAGTCGTTAGTCAAGGTGGAGTCCTAAGTATCGGATTTGTTCGACAGGGATAAGAGGGCTATTGTTGAAGGATAATGTGGAACAGGAAGTCATAGGTTTACGACGAAGAGTGAAGGTAATTTGATGGGATTTATTGGAGTTTATTTTAATACTCCAGCTTTGACATAATTTTTCAAGACTTGTGATGTGTGATTGAAGAGTTTGGGATGCAATAGACGGATCATTATTAACTGATAGGATACAGGTATCATCGGCATAGGTGATGATGATAGTGTTGGATTGGGTTGGGATGTCAGCTATATAAACTGTGTAAAGGAGAGGACCAAGGATTCTACCTTGAGGAACAACGGCAGACTGAGTAAAGAGATGAATGAGCATTCTTATGATTGACTTTGAAATATCTGTCAGTAAAGTAGGAACGGATAATGAGGAAATATGTAGGTGGAAGGAATTTACGGAGTTTGTACATCAGTCCCGGATGCCAGACTCATAAGAAATGTTAACTGGATATTATGTGTACTATATTTTTTATCAGAATTTTACATAATAAATTTATACATGAACAATTTTTATTTGCCCCAATTCAAACTTACAATATTACGTAAGAATTTCGACGTTAAGAAAGTGACAGACATTGAGCCTGTAGAAGACACAAGCCAATTGCAGGAAAGCTCAGAAAGACAAAGAAGTCGATAATTTGCAGGCTTATCGAATGTAGAGGACATGCTACAATCGATAGTTTGCAGACTTATCGAATATAGGCAGCAATCCACAATCGTATTTATATTGTAAATCACATTAAGAGGATTTCCTTACTAAAACACACTAGCACATATTATTGAGAGTGTTTCTTAAGTAGAGAGATATTTTTATAGAAATGATAACAGATCTCAAGACCTACAAAAAAGTTCATATAAATAATGGGGCAATATTCAGTTGGATATTAGGAAATTCAATTTGATGTAATACGCAAACATTAATATCGTTTAAATTAAATTTGATCAAAATCGCAAACTTTAATATGGTTTAAATTAAATTTGATCTAATTCGCAATATATAAATTTTTAATTCCTTAAATTAAATATTTCATTAGTTATCACTTCCTATTAAACAAAAATAATGACTTATTTGAAAAAAAAAACCACACTGAACTTGAATTTCCTAATATCCATAATATGACTTAACAAAAGTCATCATCCCCAAAAACACTGCAAACTTTTCTATGAGCTTCTGCAGCACGCTTACCTTTTTTAAAATAATACGACAAAATATGCCGATAATGAATGATATTTTCTTCCATATTCACAGTGCAATAGCAAACGCAATACTAAGCTAGTTTCAGCAATAGTTAACAGATATAGTTGTTGACATATTACAAACAGGATAAACAATCCGCTTTTGAGATTATTTATCAGATAGGAAGTGTATCATAGTGACACAAAAATAAACAGACAAATCGAAAGGACTTATCTGCCTACCCAATACTTAAAACGCTGCAAATTATTACACAATGCTTTATTATTTCCAAACAAATATACATAAAAAGTAACCTTCCTAGTTACAAAGAAAAATAAATAAAAGGTGATTCCAATTATTGGACTAAACTTTATTTTTTAATCATTATTAATATGCTAAAAAATAAAAAAAGCATTACTTCTGTAACTTCTCTTGCTCAATCTCCACTGTTTAGCCCCAGTGACGCGGTTGGGATAGAAGTACTGGGATCTCCTGGAGCCATGCTTTTCCCTCCACACTTCGAGGGACTGAACATTTAACATTCAACATTCAAACATTTTGCTAGACTTCAATACCTGAACGGTGGTAGGTCTGTAGATCGATACGGGACAAATTGGATCTTGAAGATTTTGATACGTACAGCAAAACCCGGAAAGTTCCTTCAGAACTATCGGATCCTGCGTTTTTAAGCCCAAAAAGGTACTATTTTCGAGATAACGCAAGGTTCGCATCCAGTGCTGTCATACTGTCATTGAATACGTGTCTCATTTCGTCGACTTGAGGTCTCTATGATCGAGAGAGGAGAAGTTATATTATTAAACGATGGTGTTTTTGATCGGCAAGCCATATCATCGTAAATTTTTCACCCAACCTCAAGATTGAGCAACCAATTTCGAAGGCTTCCTTCTCCTTCAGGCGGACAAAATATTCCAATCACCCATGGCTAAACCCCCAGTGACACGGTTGGGAGAGAAGTACTGGGATCTCCTGGAGCCATGCTTTTCCCTCCACACTTGGAGGGACAAGTCTGGTTTGGAGTTCTCTCACCAGATTGTAAATATTTTATATAGGTATATATGTATTCTTTTTATTCATTTATTTTATTCTTGTTTATTGTATATATATTATTTTTCTGTATAATTTATTTTATTTACTGTACATAGAGTGTGAATGTGATCTCTGAACACTATTATAAATGTCCTTGAGACAGATTGTAATATTTTTCAATAAATAGGATTAAAAAAAAAAAACTTCTGTAACACATTCAAAATTTAAAAACCAAAATAAAGGATATAAAATTTGCAGTAGAACATATAAAAAAAAACTTGAGACCATATCTTTGCTCCTGATTGTCAGATTTTTTAGGAAATTCCGTAAACTTTCGCTGAAATATGTTACATAGATAAATTTAAAGGGTGTCGAGAAAATGACTTTAGCGAAGTTTTATTGAATCGGTACATTCGTTTAGGCGTTACTGTCTATAGCAACGCAGCTCTTTCTGCCGCCATTAAGAAAGTAAAAGCCGGATAGTAATGTCGATGAAGGAGGATCATCCTCGGGTGACCTCTGATTTTATATCCAAATTTGTAAAAAAATCGGTACTGTAGTTTCAGAGAAAATGCGCGGACGTACAAAAAAAATTGTATTCGTTTTTTGAATTCTACGTATCCTGAAACGTGAAACCTCAAATTTTGAGAGTGAGTTAAGTTTTTGAATTTTTTGGTCGACAATGGTTAAACAATGGTTCATTATTGAAAATAATAAACCAAAATTGGACCTGTATACTGAAAGCGAGGGAAATGTTCAGTATTTCATATACTTTATAATGAGCTATTATTTATAACTAGTAGGCCCGTGCGAAAAATTCGCACAGCATATTGTTATCAAATGCCAAATTAATAAGAAAATAAAATAATGCAACGTATCAAAAGATAAAGAAATCAAATGTTACTTTATCGATAAATATAATCGACAAATAAAACGAAAATTAATTTATATCTTCATTTTTGTTTGGAATCAACATGTATACAAATTTTAATAAGCTGTATCTTCGCTAAAAATTGACCGATTTCGAATTTTTTTTTTTCCTTATGTAGGAAATTTATATAATCATGGACATAACCAAGGGAAAAATGTGTAATTTTTTAGTTATTCGCAAATAAAGTTTCTTTTTTTTTCATAACTTGTTTGCCTGAATTTTCGGGGTGATTGGAATATTTTGTCCGCCTGAAGGAGAAGGAAGCCTTCGAAATTGGTTGCTCAATCTTGAGATTTGGTGAAAAATTTACGATGATATGGCTTGCCGATCAAAAACACCATCGTTTAATAATATAACTTCTCCTCTCTCGATCATAGAGACCTCAAGTCGACGAAATGAGACACGTATTCAATGACAGCACTGGATGCGAAGCTTATGCCTTGTGTTATCTCGAAAATAGTACGTTTTTGGGCTTAAAAACGCAGGATCCGATAGTTCTGGAGGAACTTTCCGGGTTTTGCTGTACGCATCAAAATCTTCAAGATCCAATTTGTCCCGTATCGATCTACAGACCTACCACCGTTCAGGTATTGAAGTCTAGCAAAATGTTTGAATGTTGAATGTTAAATGTTCAGTCCCTCGAAGTGTGGAGGGAAAAGCATGGCTCCAGGAGATCCCAGTACTTCTATCCCAACCGCGTCACTGGGGCTAAACAGTGGAGATTGAGCAAGAGAAGTTACAGAAGTAATGCTTTTTTTATTTTTTAGCATATTAATAATGATTAAAAAATAAAGTTTAGTCCAATAATTGGAATCACCTTTTATTTATTTTTCTTTGTAACTAGGAAGGTAATGTTACTTTGTATGTATATTTGTTTGGAAATAATAAACCATTGTGTAATAATTTGCAGCGTTTTTAGTATTGGGTTGGCAAATAAGTCCTTTCGATTTTTCTGTTTATTTTTGTGTCACGATGATACACTTCCTATCTGATAAATAATCTCAAAAGCGGATTGTTTATCCTGTTTGTAATATGTCAACAACTATATCTGTCAACTATTGCTATTGCACTGTGAATATGGAAGAAAATATCATACATTATCGGCATATTTTGTTGTATTATTTTAAAAAAGGTAAGCGTGCTGCAGAAGCTCATAGAAAAAATTGTAGTGTTCTTGGGGATGATGACTTTTCTTACGTCATATTATGGATATAAGGAAATTCAAGTTCAGTGTTTTTTTTTTAAATAAGTCATTAATTTTGTTGAATAGGAAGCGATAACTAAAGAAATATTTAATTTAAGGGATTGAAAATTTATATATTTCGAATTAGATCAAATTTACTTCAAACGATATTAAATTTTGCGAATTAGATCAAATTGAATTTCCTAATATCCAACTGAATATTGACCCATTATTTATATGAACTTTTTTGTATGATCTGTTACCTGATGTTTGCATCGACTTTATTTATTTTAGAAAGAAAAATACGATTCGCTAACCCCGCGTGAAATTCTGAATCCAACGGTACCCCATTCATGTTATTTGAGCATGACAGGAGCTTATATTTGGTACAAAACCGATTTCGAGTCTTACTGTAATAATATATGTACGGATGTACTGATTTATATTTCATAGTATTATTCTTGAATTTTTGATGTTTTCATTTCTACCATGTGGTCTAAACCACACATTTTTTATTTGAAGTTTTCTTCCTTTGAAAGTCGCTTTCAAGAACTGAATCGTTGAGTGAAAGAAATATTGAAGTATGACTAAAAGATCGAGAGTATTTGTTCATAAATCTTATTTATTTGTTTATTATTATTGGATAAATGATTTTGATCTTATCTAGGAAGCAGAGGGGACTAGAAGAAGACGAAAAAGAGCACAGAAGTTATGAGTCGCGTGTCGAATGACCCGGTTCGAGTGCCCCATTGTTAAAACTTTCATTGCTTACAGGTCGATTACTGCCGGCGTCTTGTGAGAATTGCTTGTAAATATTTAACCCCCCGTCGTCCTACATTATGCCAGCTGGGCGCCTATTGCATATCATCTGTTTTTTTTATATTGGCTAGCATAAAAAAAAAAATGTGGTGCGCGCAACACACAACTTTCACTTACCGATCTACTTTGAATAGAAATTATTTTCTGGCAATGCTGGGCTATTATAAAATTTTTCAAAGTGCATTTTAAATGGGGCTAAACCTAAATATTTGTTTATTTAATGGAATTTTCAACTGTATACAAATACAACTAGTAAATATGCGCAAATATAAATAATGGCATGTATAGGCTTGAAGAGTTACTACCCAGTGGTAGCACTCTCTAAATAATTTGAAGTAAGAAGATCACGAGGCCATCTCCTTTTCAGACGCCTAGGAGGATTATCAGGGATCGAGGAAGAAGCAAGAGTGGAAACAAGCGGATTTGGATGGGACTGAAGTTTATCATGAAAGGATAGATATCTGGCTCGAGCTAAATCAGCGACATATGGTACATTAAGGTCTTTATGAAGGGTTTTATTTGTGACAAAGTATGGAGCATTAAGGATTTTACGGAGGATTTTGGATTGTAAGGATTGGATACGAGAGGAATTCGATGGTTTGGTGGAGCCCCAAAGCTCAACTCCGTATGTCCATATAGGTCTTATTATAGTTATGTAGATAAGTCTTTTGTAATTAATAGAAAGTTTGGAGCGTTTGTCTAGTAAGTGTTGGAGCAGTCGGTTAAACGGGGCTAAAGCTTAAAGCTTACAGATAACAAGTCATTAAGACCATTATAATTACAAAATGTCTATTTAATATATCGGCGGTAGGCAATGAAAATTTAGTCAGTCACTCCATCTGCTTTTGTAAACCACACAACTTTCTATTTCTTTTATAAACCACAGAATGACTAACTCCAATTTCAACATTTTTGAGTGATGTCATTTTAGTGATATTTTTAGATGAAAAAGTTATCTATGCAGACAATGAGCAAGTTGATTCCGGATTTGGTGATTGCAGTGTTGAAATATAGAACTGAGAATAAAGGTATAAATTTAGGTACTTATTTCTTATGAAAGAAACTTTATTAAATATCTGTAGAAAAAGTTATTTTTAGTCTCAACAATTAAAAAAGTATATTTTAAATTTATACAAATTTTCGCCTCTTCAGGGGAAAAAACTATAGACCATATCTTTCATCTTAATTTTTCGATCTTAACGATTTTTTTTTTTTGCTTTTTTAGGAAATTCCATAAACTTTTAAAAAAACAAACACAATATCGTGTGTATACTTTTTGAGTTATTTGGAATTTAATTTTACCACCACTCGTAACTTTTTTTCCAGCTTCTTTTCGTTGAAGTAAGTTATATAGATAAATTTAAAGCGTGTCGAGAAAATGACTTTAGCGAAGTTTCATTGAAATCGGTACATTCGTTTAGGCGCTACAGTCCATAGCAACGCAGGTTTTTCTGCATTTTTATTTCATTTTTTCTCCTTTATTAACTTATCAAATTCTTTCAAATGTTATATTTAGCATTTTTTCATAACTTTTAATAATGGGAGATAATTGATTATTTAAAATAAACCATATTAAAGATACTTTAAAGGAGGACATAATATATGAACATTGGGCATTTAAGCCCTGTAAAGTGACATCAACCTAAATGTTATTAAAGACCACTTAATTATACAATGATACACCGAGTTTGATCAAAATCAGAGTTGGAGTCGTTTTTAGAAAATTGTAAATATGTGTTTCAGCGTTCATAATAAGTGGCACTTCCGGTTAGACGATTTTAACGAAAAAGTTACTGTCACATCCGGCTCGTTTTTCTGCATTTTTATTTTTTTCTCCTTTATTAACTTATAAAATTCTTTCAAAAGTAATATTTAGCATTTTTTCGTAACTTTGAATAATGCGAAATAATTATCTTTTTAAAATAAACCATATTAAAGGTACTTTAGAGGAAGACGTATATGAACATTGGGCATTTAAGCCCTGTAAAGTGACATCAATGGGGATAAGACCTAATTTATATTAAAGACCACTTAATTATACAATGATACACCGAGTTTAATCAAAATCGTTAGAGCCGTTTTTGAGAAAATTGTGAAAATGTGTTTCAGCGTTGATATAAAGTGTCACTTCCGGTTAGCCGATTTTAAGGAAAAAGTTGCCGTCACATCTAAGGCATATACCTATCTTAAATACTTAATATCAGTTTCGTAGGACTTTTCGTTTTTGAGCTAGACTGCTAACATACAAAAACACAGACCATTTGTCGGGACTTGGTCATTTCGACTCAGGTGACCTCAAAACGTATAAATCCGTCGAAAACTCAGATTCAAAAATTTTCTCCATCGCAATATTTACACTTACTATATATATACATATATACGTAAGTGAAAGTAAAAATATTTAAAAATCGCGATATCTCTACTAATAGTGCTTCGATTTCGATGAAACTTCTTTTGTTTTTTAGGCAATTTAAATACCTTTGAAATATCTTATCACAACATTCCCAAAAAAGTGTATACTTTTTGAGTTATTCGGAATTTAATTTTACCATCCCTCGTAACTTTTTTTCAGCATCTTTTCGCTGATTAATGTTATATAGATAAATTTGAAGGGTGTCGAGAAAATGACTTTAGCGAAGTTTCAATGAAATCGGTACATTCGTTTAGGCGCTACAGTCTATAGCTACGTTTTTCTGCATTTTTATTTTTTTTCTCCTTTATTAACTTATCAAATTCCTTCAAAAGTTATATTTAGCATTTTTTCGTAACTCTGAATAATGCGAAATAATTATCTTTTTAAAATAAACCATATTAAAGGTACTTTAGAAGAAGACGTATATGAACATTGTGCATTTAAGCCCTGTGTTTCAGCGTTGATATAAAGTGGCACTTCCGGTTAGCCGATTTTAAGGAAAAAGTTGCCGTCACAACTAAGCCATATACCTATCTAAATACGTAATATCAGTTTCATAGGACTTATCGTTTTTGAGCTAGACTGCTAACATACAAACACAAAGACACACAGACCATTTTTCGGGACTTGGTCATTTCGACTCAGGGTACCTCAAAACGTGTATTTCCGTTGAAAACTCAGATTCAAAAATTTTCTCGATCGCAATACTTACCCTTACTATATATTACATATATACGTAAGTGAAAGTAATAATGAAACTATTCCAATTTATTGTGATTTGCTAAATAACTGATGGAGGTGCACGCAATAAACTTATTAAAGAGATTTAATCAAATCCTATCGTTCGTTATGTAGATACCGATCGTTTGATTCTATTATTTCTTATCATGCTTAAATATTTATAGAGCTGTACTTAAAAATATCTGGTGTGTCCACTCACACGACTTTCCTACCTATATTAGAAATTTTTTTATATCTTTAGATATGTTCAAAAAGAAACAAAAAAGAATTGAACTAGATACATTTTCCTGAAAATTGATCAAACATAAGATTTGAGTACGATTTATTCAATAAACTAAAGCAATGTAAACCGGCTTAAGGTAGATCAGTGTAAAAATTTCAATACTTCCTAATATTGATGATCAAAAACTGTTTGCCATAGCTTAGTATTGTCAAACAATAATTTCTGTTAAATGTAGGGGAAATAGTGAAGATTGTGTGATGCGGGCAACAGATTTTCTTACTTTCACTTAGTCATCTTTATTCTCTCATTTACTTCATTCTGACACCAGCATATGAAACCGTAATCTTACATTGGAAATTGAATAGCTGTAACTTCGTTCATAGTTGTCCAAACTGAATGATTTTTATATGGCTTTGTAAAAAAATTCATTACCTTTCGAACGACAGGCTAAAAGGGGCTCTGAAACGTATAGATCCGTCGAAAACCGCATGTCAGAAATTTGACCAGATTGTAATACTTTCCTTACCAAGTATAGGTAGGAAAGTAATAAGTTAAAAAAAATTTGTAAAATAGAATAAGCTGTATAATAGAATAGCTAATACTGGTTTGATTCCGATGGTTTTTTTTTTGTTTTGTTGGTAATTTAATTACCTTTCAAAAGTTTTATTATAATTTTTACCGTATAATATATACTTAGGGAGTTAGGCCCCATAACATTTTTCTTTTCTTTATAACTTTTTTTCCTGAATTTTTTCTTTTGTCTAAATATGAAAATTGAAAGAACAATGATTAGAACATTATGGGACAGTTTCTTCAAAATCGTTAGAGCCGTTTTTGCGCTACATTCTATAAAAAACAGGTTTTTCATTTATTGCGCGCTATTGCGCATGAAGCACCGTCACAGGCATCAGTAGTCAAAACCCTACAAAATAAAAAAAGAAGCAACAAAATCGTTTCAGTAGTTCCCGAGAAAATCTTGTCACAGACAGACAGACAGACAGACCAATGGGTAAAAATGTGTTATTCGGTCTTAGGGGGCTCTGAAACGTATAAATCCGTCGAAAACCGCATGTCGGAAATTTGACTCGATTGCAATACTTTCCTTACCCAGTATAAGTAGGAAAGTAAAAATGGCTTGTTGTTGAGTAAAACTCTATATTTCTTCTTTGGTTTATTTTTTTTTGAAGAATCAAAGTATGTAATCGATTCCCAAAATTTGGAGTTTTACGATTCAAGATATGCATAATTCGAAAATCGAATAAAAAAAAAACATTATGGTGTTTTTTAGTCCACAGGATAATAATATGAAATATAATTCCGTACATATATTATTACAGTAAGGCTCGAAATCGGTTTTGTACCAAATATAAGCTCCTGCCATGCTCAAATACCACGAATCGTATTCTCCACTTTTGTTTTTCTTTCTAAAATAAATAAAGTCGATACAAACATTTTGCTAGGCTTCGATACTGGAACGGTGGTAGGTCTGTAGATCGATACGGGACAAATTGGATCTTAAAGATTTTGATGCGTACAGCAAGACCCGGATAGTTCCTCCGGAACTATCGGATCCTGCGTTTTTAAGCCGAAAAACGTACTATTTTCGAGATAACGCAAGGCATAGGGTTCGCATCCACACAACCTTACATTAATTGTAGTACTGTCATTGAATACATGTCTCATTTCGTCGACTTGAGGTCTTTATGATTGAGAGAGGAGGAGTTTATATTATTCATCGATTGTGTTTTTGATCGGCATGCCATATCATCGTTAATTTTTCACCAAATCTCAAGATTGAGCCACCAATTTCGAAGGCTTTCTTCTCCTTCAGGCTGGCAAAATAGTCCAAACACCCAGAAAATTCAGGCAAACAAGTTATAAAAGAAAATAAACTTTATTTGGGAATAACTGAAAAATTACACAATTTTCCCTGAATATTTATAATTATATAAAAGATTACTCAATTCCCTACAAAAGGAAAAAAAAAATCATCGCAATCGGACAATTTTTAGCAAAGATACAGCTTACTGAAATTTGTATACATGTTGGTTCCAAACAAAAATGAAGATTTAAATTAATTTTGTTTCTTTTGTCGATTATATTTATCGATAAAGTAACATTTGATGTCTTAATCTTTAGATAAGTTGCATTTTCTTATTTTCCTATTAATTTGGCATTTGATAACAATATGCTGTGCGAATTTTTCGCACGAGCCTACTAGTTATAAATAATAGCTCATTATAAAGAGGTTGAAATGCTGAACATTTCCTTGGCTTACAGTATACAGGTCCGATTTTTAGCTTCTGAGATATTTTAATCCATATCTTCCATAAAACACTTTAATGTAGGTATGCGGTTCTGTTGTATTCCAGTATTGTTCAATTATTTTGATTACATCTTTCCAGTTGATATTGGTAAATAAATTTTCTACATCAAAAAAGATTCAACAATATTTACCTGTTTGTTTCCCAACTTTTTAAAAATGATAGATGTCCTTTGCTACTAATCTTCTCATATGTGCTTTCTATTTTCTTTCTTTTTCATTTTGCCAGGCTAAGCCACAGCAGGGCGTGGCCGGGTAAAGCTAGTAATTTATAAATCTAAGTAAGCTTCACAGGTATACATATTATTTTAAAGACTGTTCAAGAAATACGAACATGATGAATTGACTTAACATTATTATCCCATAGAGGGTGGCTTCAGACGCTGTGGTTTGGTTTGGAAAGGAATCGTTCACAGCGGGGTAACTTGTATTCTATAATGCACTAAGTCCATTTATCATAGTTTGATCTTGCCCTGCTTCTAAGCATTAAAAGCTCTGTTATCAGTTTATTCCAGTTACTAATATATATTTTAATGTAATAAATAAATTTTACTACTTTACATATATAGGTATCGAACTTAACAAAATTAGACCAAATTTTATAAAAGTCATGAAATAAAGTTATAATGAAATATGTTTTTTTTTTTTATTCTGGAACAAAGTCCCATTAGTATACAATTGAAAGAAAATAATATAGTGGCCGAAATATTGTGTCCTGACTGTGTTTTTCTAAATGTAAAAGCATATTCACTAATACGAATAAAAAATAAGTAAACATTTTTATTTCTGATATTTACAACTGTATTAAGAAAGAATACATTAAGTAAATGTGATAACAGGAAATAAAAACATGAAAACACTGGTTGAGAAACTACTACACTACTACTACTACACTCTACAAAAAAAAAAAAAAAAATGTATTTACAATTGAAGATCTCGAGGCTATCTTCTTTTCAGACGCCTCGGAGAGTTATCAGGGATCGAATAGGAAGCAAGGTTAGAAACGAGAGGATTCGGATGGTTCTGCAGTTTGTTATGGAAGGATAGGTATCTGGATTGGGCCAAACGAATCTACCCAATCATTTCCCGGTAAGTTATTTTTGAAGCGAGTTGTTTTTCTTCCACTTTTATCTAGATACGGATTAGCAACACATCGTACATCAAAGGTGTTGACTAAAAATCCGTAGTTTGACATGGCAACAACCTGTGATGCCATCTGTTCCTCTTCTTCCGTTGAAAACACTATAGCCCGACGTACGAAGTTTTCCTTGGGATTTCAGATGTATTTTTCATAATTCCATACATGGAAGCGGCATTTCGGATCGATAGTGTTTTATTCCTAATAGCTAGTAAAGCTTCCTGTAATTTTCTATAGTGTAATTTTTGTATGGCCCAGTGCCAAGAGTTCGTTTAGAATTTCTAAGCATTGTCCAATAAATTCTTTAAAAATCTAGGCAATAGAAAAAAAATCAAACATGATATGCAGACCATAGGGGCTGTCCCAAAGTTACCCTAGCAACACCTGAAAATCTACAATTTACAGATTATGAAACAAAGTACTTATGATAATATGATTACTCGGTACTTGTGAGCGACGCGGGCTCTATGGACTGCTATCTGTAGTTATATTGTTATTTAAAGTGTTGTTGTTGTTATTTATATTTTTTATTATTAAATTACTATATTATTATTATATTTATATTTCTTATTAATTTATATATATATATATATATATATATATATATATATATATATATATATATATATATATATATATATATACATATATACATATATATATATATATTAATAAGAAACAGGCAAAAAAGAGGCAACAGCAAATATATTTATATTTCTTATTATACGAGAGTCTAATTTCATATGAAGATAGGGATTATCAGTGCCTTATAACAATTATCAGTGTTTAGGTTATAAACATTAACAGATATGGATTATCAGTGCCTTATCACAATTATCAGTGTTCAGGTTATAAACATAGGCAGATAGCAGTCCACAGAGCCCATTTCGCTCACAAGTACCGATTACTTCAATATTAAACACTTAAGAATGTATTACTTAATGTTTACACACACCTGGATATAATATGATGTTCACAATTCTCGAGGCACTAGCAAAAGTTTCGTGAAAACAAGAATTTTGAAAATACAGTGGAAAGAAAATAAAACCTAGCTGCACAGTGAGTGTAGTGAACTAGTTTTCTCAAACTGCCCCACGGTAGCAAGGGGCACACATAAATGTTTTTGCAGATTGTATCAACACAGTGTATCTACCACCGAATCGCCACAAACTAAATTTTACCCGCTATTAAATTTTACGGTATTAATTTTCAAACAAGAAATACCACTAAAATAAATTTACTCAAAAATGTTGAAATTGGAGTTAGTCATTCCGTCAACTGGAAGGCTTATGTAGTATTGATAGATTCTGTCGATGGAATTAGCACTAAATTTAGGACCTTGACCAATTTTTTTGTTATCTTGTTATTACTTCCTTGCACTGATAGTGTTATTTGTAACCTTCTCATGCTCGAAACCTACTCGACCACACTAAAATGGTTAATTTTATTGTTAAAGAAGGTAAATATTATTTTTTGAAATCTCATCTACTTTTTTATTATGATTAATCTTTATTTATAATTTTACAGGTTTACTTGGCGTAAAGTGGATCCCAAGATTAGAGAGTTTAAGATACCGGCGTGTAAATGTACAAAGACCTAGACCTCCTCATTATATTAGAGCTAAATACGAAGCCTTAGTCAAACCAATATATAAATATGATACCATTTTTAAACCTCCTCCTGTAAAATGTATGAAAAATGAGGAACTAGCAGTTAGGAAAGTTGAAATTGTAAGTAAACAACTGTTAACACTTTGAATAATAGCCCAATATGATCATTTTGTTTATCTTATTTTATTATTTTCTTGTCTTAGTCTGATCCAACTTCTAAGGTGTCCAATAGTTGTAGCTTTATGATTACTCAGCATTGAATGTAGTTTATGCTTGCTCTCATCAGTGATATAAATTTTCAAGGATACTCAAGTCATGCCAGCTATCTAATGTAGAAACTGCCTATGGAAATGTAAACTAGAGAATACTTTACAAGTGTACTGTATGAATTGGTGGTTGGACCAAGATAAAATTGATCACACTGTATATGGTAGCCGAAAGTGATAAGAGTGTATCCGAAAAATGTGGAGGTGAATGGCCTCCACATCTTCCTTAAATTACTCATTGTTTAATATACATAAATGTACTACTACAAATGAAGACTTCTGAGAACTGTGGAGTATTGATGTGTTCAACTTATAACCTCTCTATTTTAAACGTGATTTATGATTTCTTTCCTAATTGGTGCTTTTCAGTTAAAATAGAGGTTTATTCCACTCATATCAGAAGGGATATACAAATCTCCTACTACTCCTTTTCACCTGAGGTCCTGTTTTTACCAGATTTATCATTCTCAGAATTCCATTTATAGTGTGGTCTTGTCCCACCTATAAAGTGAAATAATAGTTGTAAAGTTTAACATAATTCTATTATATTATGGATAGTTTGAGAAAGATCTGGAGATTAAATTTTATAACTAATCGAAACAATTAACATTCTGTACTGTGTGATCTGGGCTCACTAGCCAACTGTGTGGGGCACTTGTGAAGTTATACAGATATTGAGTTTTTACATGTACATATATGTTATTTATCTTTGATTAAACTTATTTAGATGCCAGAAGGTGCAAAAAAAAAATATGTTTCTAGGATAAGATTGCTTTGTCAGTGTTTAACCCTAGAGTAAGAAACATGTAATTTTTACAGCCACCCTAATATAATAAAATAAGGTGGGGGCACTATTGTAGACTTGACTATTCGACACCAAGTCTTCAGAACCTTTTCACCATTGGCAAATGATAATCTTGACATAGTTTGGTGTTTAAATTTAAGTGCATGTTCTTGGAATCAGAACATTACTCATCCAGACTCGTAATTTTTACGAATATTTGTGAAATTACTCGATCAAAGTTATTATTTATTATTTTATTTGGTTAGCAAATAAGTCCTTTCGGTTTTCAGAGTGAAATAAAATAAAACTCAGTTTATTATATACATAACATTTATTTTAATCTACAATATATTTACCATTATTTAATATGACTTTTTCCTATCTTTCCATTAACTGCACTGATTGGGTGGGATTTTCATCAACAATGGCCTTAACATTGCTCGTTTCAATTTCATGTGGGCGACCTGACCGTTGATCATCATTGATGTCAAAATTTCCTGAATGAAATTTGGCAAACCAATTTTGACAGGTGTGTTCTGTTAAGGCATCATCCCCGTAAACACTGCAAATTTTCTATGAGCTTCTGCAGCACCCTTACTTTTTTTAAAATAATAAACAAAATATGCCGATAATGAATGATGTATTCTTCCACATTCATAGTGCAATAGAAAACACAATACTAAGCTAGTTTCAACAAGAGTTAACAGATATAGTTGTTGACATACTACAAACAGGATGAACAATCTACCTTAGAGGTTAATTCATCGGATAAGAACTGTATCACTTCTTCAGAAATAGTGATAAAGTTACTATCTGTTTGAAAATTCTTTTCAATTTATACGTTTAATGGAAGTTTTTCCCCAGAAAGTTCGAGATACTATTAGTGAAACTTTTATTTCATTTTCTTACTGATTGGGATCACATTAGTTATTTTGTGAACAAGTTTGCCAAAAATTAATATATATTTTTTTCAGGTATCCACATTTATTATAATATTTCAAGATAGTATTTATAATATCTTAACTTAAATTGATAAAAAACATGAATTTTTTTCTGACATTCATCTTTTTATTTAATATTGATCAAAACTGATATGATTTTTCCAATTTCCAAAATTTTTATATAATGTGTAATTATATTTCATTATTAGTTTTTATTTCCATTATAAGAATTTATTTCTGAAATTTTATTTTCATTAGTTGTACGTGATTTGTATGTATTGAAGATGTAAATAATTAAATATAAGATAATAGATATATTTATAATTTTTTTCAGATGCCATTTTATTCACTTTTTATCAAATGATAAAATATTTCAGAACTATACTTCCAGTTATCTGTCTTATTTATAATTTTAGGAATGGTTAGGGAAATTACTGGTATGCAAGAAGTATTATGTTAGATGAGCAGTACAATTTTTTTATTTCTAAATAAATATTTATAATTTGTTACTTTTTTTTTACTTTTTATAACTTATAAGTACACAGCACTGAGCATTACAGTTGATATGTGATAATGTTATTGATTACATGGACTGCTTATCTTCTGTAAAATTAAATATATGGTTTTATTATTGATGTCTTATAGTGCTTCTAATTTTTCTCATCATAATGAATGTGACTTTGATTGTAGGATAATCCTTTGGAAAGAATAATTGCTAAAGAACTTTACGAAAAGATGGAATCTTCGAAGTTTATAGGATTCTTACATGTTAATCCAATTAGTGGAGAAGATAAGTTCCAGGTAAGTATTTTTTTTTAATAGTTTAATTTGTATTAGTTGTGACTGACATTGACTAGTATTAGGAAGTGGGATAGCTCAGTGGTAGGGTACTGAGCTTCCAATGCCCTAGGTCCCAGGTTCGAATCCCGGCTCATGGTAGAAAATTATTTATTCTGTTTTATTGGCCGTGGGATGACTCTGGGTAAGGAGATCCTCCAGGGGCATACCGAGCCTGCAGAAAGTGGGTACCCTTAATTAAAATAATGAATTAAGGGAGAAACTTGGCGGTTGAGCTTGATCCTGGCCCGATCTCTCTGCACCACTCTTGGCCTTGAAACAGTGCCATAGTTGCCATGGAATACTTATCACATGTTGTTTAGTTTTTTAAAACTTAAAATATTGCTATTTATTATGATCTTCGACAGGGGTCCCTGAACTTTTTGGCCTGTGGGCCGCATTGAAACCTCCATTCAAGTTCTGCTGGTCTTGGCTTGTGATGAAAAAAAAATGCTGCAAATTATTTCACAATGGTTTATTATTTCCAAACTACTATACATCTAAAGTAACATTACCTTCCTAGTTACAAAGAAAAATAAATAAAAGGTGATTCCAATTATTGGAGTAAACTTTTTTTTTAATCATTAGTAATATGTGAAAAGAAAAATAACGTTACTTCATTAACATATTCGAAATTTAATACCAAACAAAGAATATAACATTTGGAGTAGAACATTTTAAAAAAAACTGGAGACCATATCTTTGCTTAGGAAATTGGGAAAGTGTGTACTTTTTGAGTTATTCGAAATTAAATCTTACCATCCCTCGTAACTTTTTTTTCCAGCTTCTTTTCGTTGAAGTATGTTATATAGATAAATTTAAAGGACGTCAAGAAAATGACTTTAGCAAAGTTTCATTGAAATCCGTGCATTCGTTTAGGAGCTACAGTTCATAGCAACGCAGGTTTTTCGGCCGCCAATATGAAAGTAAAAGGCGGTAGTGATGTCACTGAAGGAGGATCATCCTCGGGTGACCTCTGATTTTATTTGAAAATTTGAAAAAAATCGATCCAGTAGTTTCGGAGAAAATGCACGGACGGCGGACAGACAAAAAAATTTTTATTTGTTTTTCGAATTCTACTCATCCTGAAACGTGAAACCTCAAATTTTGAATGGGGTTAAGTTTTGAATTTTTTGGTCGATCACTGGTTGATTATTGAAAATAATAAACCAAAATTCTTGTTCTATAAATGATACTTCAGTTGTGACATGAGCTTTGTAAGAGAAAAAAACATGCTATAAATGTTGGATAAATATATCATAACCTCTTATATGAGAAATTTGCTAAATTTCATATTTAAAAAAAAAATATTGAGCTTTACAATGTAATCAAAGAAATTTCCGAACGCTGAATCGGAAGTTCTTATGAGACTTGGGACCCAGTCCACAGGCTGTAGTTCGGTCTATGAAAAATTATAAATCTATTAAAAAGGTAAACAGAGCAAAATAATACTGAGATCTCTTGAGTGCCTTGGATAATATAGAAAGAAACTCTTTGATTTTTACTTTCACTTACCTATACATGAAATATATAGTAAAGGAAGTATTCCGATCATAAAAATTTTTGAATCCCAGTTTTCAACGGAAATACACGTTTTGAGATCACACAAATTGGTCTGTGTGTATGTGTGTGTGTATTAATCGTGTAGCTCAAAAATAAAAAGTTGTACAAAAGTGAAAAAGTAAAATTAAATGACTTTTAATATCAGCTAGGTTTGTTTCCTCATTAATATGGTTCAATAGGACTTAAATATCATATTTCCAAAATGTCTTCCTTTGAAGTACCTTTGATTTTTTTTATTCGAAATAATTAACTGCCTCTAATTGTTAGTAATAATAAAAAATGGCTGAATATAAACTATGAACAGATTTCAGAATTTACCAAAACATAAAAACAGGCAAAATGTTTTTCCAATTTGAAGATAAATTTCCGGAAATTAAGAGTTAAAATATATATACGTTTGATTTCCATTAAATAATACAAGATACTTTATCATGTGTTTATCCCAATATACAATAGTTTAAGAGTAAGAATATACCAGGATATGGAAAATCTAAATGGGATAGAAACGTTTGAGCCAACCACTATAGAAAATTACAATTATATAAAGTATAATTATAAATTATAAGAAAATTATATTTTTTCATCTCTAATATATTAAATTATAGAGAATTGTCGGGGTAATCTGGAATATTGTCCTTTGAATATTATTACAAAATGTAGTCTGTTGAGGTCTTATTTCTTATTTGTTTACTTTGTTCATGCGAGTAATCTTTTATTTTAATATTAAAATATAGTTTAATATTAATATTTAAAAAATAAAATGCATTTATTGTTTTTGTATATGTATTTGGTTGATTTTATATAATTACTATTAATTTGCACTATTTTAACTGTCAGATTTTTTAACAAATTCGATTTTGAAGTTATCCTTGTAGTAAGATTGTTGTAATATTTGTAATGTAGTATAAAAATTAAAAAAAAAAAATAATTTGTAAGATCATAAGAGTAATAATGTTTATTATACAAAGATAGACTCTATTTGTATCGGATTCTTCCCTCAAAACAAATAAAGATTAAATAAATAAATTCATATGTGCAACATATTGTTGGAAAACTAAAAATTTTTGAAAAAATAATATCTAATATATAAAATAATAGAAGTTAATGGAGACAGAAAAAAAAAAGAATTATAATGTCTGAAAACTAGCCGTTTCCATAAAAACTAAATAAAAGTTCCAAATAAATGGAAACTTTTATATTTTTTTTTTTTCAGGAAAAATTTCTTAAATATACAAGTTAATTTATTTATTATAAATATTTAGTGTCATTTAGATATAGTAATTGCATTTAATACTTATTATTGTTCTAGGCACGTGTTTTATTATTTAGGGAAAAAACTAGCATAGAAATATTCAGTAAAAAGACAGTAGATAAAGCTGTCAGAGGTACCATCTACGAAAATATTCTACCGTTATTTGTAACTGAGACTGCCATAATCTTTTCAGAAGAAGTTCATGTTGATAAAATATTAAAAGTACTAAGAAAAATACCTCAATATGTTCTCATGGGTATGTTTTTTTTTGTTTCTTATAAATAAAATTCATTTCTTCCTTGTAATTGATATATAAATTTTTATATATGTGTGTATCAAATATGTGTGAGAGCTCACTAATGAATAATTAGAGATTGACAGATTTCGACCAAGCTGTTTAAATTGGAAAAAATTGTTTGGAGAAGGTCTGATTCTAAAATGTTTTATTTATTTTTTATTAAACCTTTCTAAAATACATTTCTTTATTAAAAAGATATTAGAGACTGAGTAATTGCCTGAAGAAAAGAAGGAATCTATTCTAATGCCGATTCACATAAAAAGCCCAAGAACAGTTTGTATTAACTATCGAGAAATTTCACTCCTTCTGGTATGCTGTATTCACATTAATTTTAACTATTTGAATCACGTAATATGCTGAGAAAATTATCGGAGACTACCAATGCGGATTTAAACAAAACCATTCAACTATTGATCAAGCAAATATTGAAGAAAAACTCAGAGTACAATGGTGTTTACCAGCTTTAATTTGATTTCAAGAAGGCTTATGTTTTCATCGACTGCCAGAAGACATATGATATTCTAATTGATCAGGGGATTCCAAAAAAATTAGCGAATCTAGTTAGGATGTGTTTGTGGAACAGCTGCATATGATTTGTGATTTGGGCCCCGAGATACTCCCATGTCTCTCACCACTACACTGAGTTAAGGTGACTCTTCCCTTCCTTTCGAAGACAATTCCCTTTCCTAGGTACATTCCTCTATCAAATCATCAACAGTTATCGTCGTCCTTCTTACACCTAGAACCTTCTTCAATTCAATTCCTCAGTCCATTTCCTTTCCACAAGAAGTTATGGCGTACCGACAAAAAAAAAAACTTTTAGAAATAATATATAGGATATAAAGAAAATAATAGATGTAAATAAAAAAATTAAGATACTGTAAAATCTATCAAAACATACTGACTTGCATATAAGAGAATAAAATAATGTAAATAAGATTCAATGAGCAAATATATCAATATGCACAAAATAGAAGTGGAGAAGATATGGAAAAGAAAGTAAGTTGCTTTCGGTACTTTCTAACCCTTACTTTGTTATCGTTATTTTATATTTCCTTTAGTTTATTCTACCTAAATTTTTTAGACTATACTTTCCACCTACATATTATTTTCCTTCTTAATGTTAATAGTTTCTCATACCTATTGTTATCTATCTTTTTCTCAGCCCTGATGAAGATCTGAACTTTAGGCCGAAACGTCGGCAAAAATATAAATAATATACTTATTTTTAGTACCTTAGCCCACATTACGTTCCTTATCTATTATTCTAAAGGGATTGTCCCAGAATAAATAAAGTATTATTATTTCCATTCTTTATAAGTTTCTGAGGTTGGAGACCAGAAGTCCAGCCACCTTCATATTAATATCTATTATTTTTTAGACATTTAAAATTGTTCGAACAATACGTGCTGTGTCTAAGAGAACTGAGTGTTGAGCCTCTTTCAGCACTTCAAGAGGTAATTTTAATCCGATCGTTCCTGCCACTGTTGTCTTTGATATCAATCCATTGGAGGATATTATAATTGGAGTGGTGGTGACGTTCCCCAAATGATATAATTCCTTCAGTTCGATTGCCAGTTCCTGGTATTTTCTCAGTTTTTCGCCAATAGTGGAGCTTATATTATTATCATTGGGGATCCGGACATCAATAAGCTCTGCTCTTTTCTCTCTCATATCTATCAGAAGGATGTCTGGTTTATTGTGAATCACAGTATGGTCAGTTATAATCGATTCATCCCAGTAGAGCTTGAGACTACCTTTTTGGAGGAGTTTATTTGGGTGATAATTATAATATGGAGTTTTGTCATCTTTCATTATTATTATTATTATTATTAATTTAAATTTTTTTTATTATTAGTATAAAAAATATACTTATTTATTTTTATATATTTTTTTTCACTGATCACTCCAACCAATCTTCTCTTCAATTAATCACTACACTCACCCATCAATCCACAATGATTAAAATTCTAATGTTTTATTTTGTTTTGTTTTTTCAGCTGGCATCATCGATAAAAGGCTATTAAGTGTAAGCCAGCTTAAGCAATACGCTGAACTTAAAGATATAACAACAGCTCGTGCAGGGCTGGTTTCTTTATTGAATTCCTTCGGACAGCAAATAGTGAACAACATAACTGCACATCCCCGCAATCTTGCAACACAGTTACAGTTATACGCAGAGTCTAAGTCAAAAGACTCATGATGTTTAATCGTGTAAATGTGTATTTTTCCAGTGTAATATATTTATTAAATAATTTTGTATTTGTATTAGTTATTTTATAATTTCTAAAATGCCACTATATCCTGTATATATTTCCTCAATGATGAAAAAAATGAAATAATAATACAAATAAATTCAAAATCATTATTTTTTTATTACATACCTTTTTTAAAAAAATATTTATTAATGTTATAAACAAATTATACTTTCAGTACAGAAGTAATTCACATGCGAAAAAGTGGTAGAGAAAAAAAGGAAAAAGGAAATTCTTCTGTCTAGCCAAAACTGATGAAGCTACTTCGCAGAATTATACATCCTTCGGGAAAAAGAAAAAGAAAATTCTAAGTTCGACAAAAAGAAAATTCGGTACTTATCTAATAGCGGGTAGCGTCCGACTGCTATCTGCCAATGTTTATAACCTTAACACTGATAAGCTCTTCGTATTCATATTTATTGTATCATATTCATATTATTATATCTTCGTATTCATATTTATTGTATTGTATTGATATTATTGAAATTGTGAACAAAAACAGAAAAAAATGTAATAATAACAAAATGCTTTTATTTTACAACGTATAAATTAAAATAGACCAAAACATTATAAATATATAATAAAAAACATTACGAAAACATATATATATATATATATATATATATATATATATATATATATATAATATAATATATATATATAAATGAAATAATAAAAATAGACAAAAAAAGATGAAATAATATATATATTTTTTTATTCGACCTGTATAACATATCATGGGCACAAACTTCTCTTAAAAATTTGTTCCATGCTATGACAGTTCCGATGGATAGTTTGAGCTGCTCTTTCCACCACTGTATTGTAGTTAAATTATGGGACCACCCATAAATGAATTTTAAAGCCATTAAAAAAGAAATCATGGACCCCTCTAACCCCCTTTAATGTTCCTTTCGTTATAGAAACGGTTTTGTTACACCTATGAAAGCATCTCCATTTAATCTTCCCGTCGAACTTCATTTTATGACCCTCATCACAATATTTCGCATTATCAAATATACTGGCATCTTGAAAATATTTGATAGCCTCTTCTTCTGTAGACGGCAATTCCCATAATTTGACAAGAGTCATAATTAAATAAACTCACACCTGGCACAAGAAACAAAAACTAAACAACAGAATAACTTAGGTTAGATTAGATAAGTACCGAAAATTCCTCACAGATAGACTGCAAACTGCAAATTAAATTCACCCTGATAAGGGTCTTAAGTTTTTGATGTTAGAACAACTATTTATAGACTATAAACTACAACAGTTTATAGTTAGAACAACTATAATACATGCAAAAGTTTGAGCTGAACAGATTGAACCAAAGTTCAATGAAAATAAAAATACTGAATACTTAATAGTTGAACGTTGTATTATTATGGAAGGAAAACGGTCCGGAGTGGTGGTCATAAATAGACTAAATAGTGGTAGAACTATTTTATTAAAAGCCAACGTTTCGATCCGACTTTGCAGGTATTCTTCAGGGAGATGTGTTCAGCTAGGAGTTTCACTTAGAACTGAGTGAAACTCCTAGCTGAACACACCTCTGTGAAGAAGACCTGCAAAGTTGAGTCGAAACGTTGGCTTTTAATAAAACAGTTTTGCCGCTATTTAGTCTATTTATGACCACCACCCCAGACCATCTCCTTCCAAAATAAAAATATGCTAATTTCCATTAACTTTCAGATAATTGCCTGTAGTTTTCCAGAAGTCTTGTACTTTTCGAAGAACAGTTTTTATTATTAGGATTATGAAATAATTTTATTAACTACTAAGAGTACAATATTTTCCAAAGTCACCCTTATTAAACATCTACAGCATAAGAGCAACTACCACATAAAATTTCAGCTTCATAGGCATCGTTATTTTAAAGATAAATTTATTAATAAGTTAATGAGTGAAATGCATGGCCAAGTTTATAAACTCTGTGCTCATAAATGGAATTCAGCACATTCCTTTATTCATCAATTGATTCACTGATATATCTAATGGTTGTAACCTCATTATAACCTCCTTTTTTTATTTCTTAATTTACTTGATGTAAATATTATTTACATTCAATTTACTTTATATCTTTATTTATTTCTGTTTTAAAATTCAAAAATCCAGTTGGTTGGTAGTTCCTAATTTTTTTTTCTTTTTCATGTGTTTTGTTACCTTCAAGATGTGTCAACTTCCCACTGGAACAAAGTAGGTCATTTCTAAACTCATTATAAATTGCTGCTGGATTTAATCCAGTGGTAGAATTTAGCACTGAGCTTAGAAACTTGCACCATCTTTCTTTCATCTTATATAGAGATAGAATAAAGATGGTGATGTATTAATGAAAATTAATAATCAAACTAGTTTGATTATTATTTTCACTATTTATTTGTTTTTCTTTTTACCTCAATTCTTGCTTTTTTCTTTCTTTCTGGGTTACATTTATATATTATATTTTTTATGTATTTTTATTGAATGAAGTTAGTTGACTGTTCTACATATCATAGGGGAAAAATATTCAGGACGCAGTCATTATAAGGTTTTTATTAGTGTCGGCATTTCAACCCCAAAATGTGGGTCATCATAAAGAATACTTGAATATCTTCAGTGCTCGAAGCAAGCCCTGATGATGAACCACATGTTGGGGTTGAAATGTCGGCACTAATAAAAACCTTATAATCACTGTGGCCTGAATATTTATCCCCTATGATACGTAGAACAGTCAACTAACTTCATTCAGTAAAAATACATAAAAAATATAATACATTTATCATTGAACTTTGGTTCAATCTGTTCAGCTCAAGCTTTTGCATGCTTTATAGTTGTTCTAACTATAAACTGTTGCAGTTTATAGTCTATAAATAGTTGTTCTAACATCAAAAACTTAAGACCCTTATCAGGGTAAATTTAATTGTAATGGTGGAAAAGAAATATTTGGGAGCAAAGCAGTGTTGTTAACAGCTAGTTCAGTAATAATATAATTCAGTTATATTCTGGTTATAGTACAAACAATAACAAGCCATAAATATATAAAAATATATTTCTATTTATTTAATCTATATATATTATTCTTAATATATTTCAGAAGAAGTAAATCGGGGGTGTGGTCAATATGTGAAATACTGTATCATATAATAGTATTTTATATATTGACTGTACTCCCGACTAACTTCTTCTGAAATTAGAACCTACGGTCAACCATCCCCGCACTATATTTGTAATATAAATAAACAAAAATCTGATATGATGCATCATACAACTTTCTCTTACCAGCCAACTTTCATTAGAAATTAATACTTTATTTAGTTAATAAAACTTGAGATTTAGATAAACCTATTTTAGATCACTTTCTTTCTATTATATAAAAAAAGTTTTTAGTTATGACCGCATAGTATTTTATTTTACATATACAAAGTTAGTTGACTGTTCTGCATATCATAGGGGATAAATATTCAGGACGCAGTCATTATAAGGTTTTTATTAGTGCCGACATTTCAACCCTAACATGTGGGTCATCATCAGGGCGTGGTTCGAGCACTGAAGGTATTCAATTACTCTGAACGATGATGACCCACATTTTGGGGTTGAAACCCCGGCACTAATAAAAACCTTATAATGACTGCGTCCTGAATATTTATCAGCCATTATTTTATTTTTCTGTTTTTCCATTTCAACTATAATCACTCTTAAGAAGATTTTTTGTTTAACTGCTAACATATTATTTTATAGTGTTAGTTTATTAATTTAGCCTACTTTTTATATTTTAACATCTAAATCAATACCTTTCTGTTATTACTTTTGTTGTCTTATTATATTATTGTTTTATTTATTTTTTATTTATCCAGGTTATGCTTTTTGTCTCTCTATGTACTAATATGTGTATGTATGTATATATATTTATTTTTTTGTCATTACACAACAAGTATTCCTGAGAAGATTTTATTTTTATTTCTTTTAGTGTTTGCATATTATTATGTAAATCACTGTGGATATAATTACATTTTTATTAAGGTAATTATTTATTAGTTAGCCTATAGTTTATAAATTGTGTAGTTATGTATATATAAATATGTAATTTCTTTTTTTCTTCCATCATAATAATAAGTAATTTTGAGAAGATTTTATGTTCATTTTTTAGTGGTTACATACTATTTTTTATATTAATGTATATAATTTTTATAAGTTAGTTTTCGGCCAGATTTGTATTTTCTTTTGTATTAATTTATCATTGTTATTCTAAGGGGACGTAGTCCCAGAATAAAGTTCAATTTTCTATTCTATTCTATTCTAGAAATAAACTAATAGAGTGATAGGTTTTAAAGGAAAAACGAGTTAATATATAGCTGTTTTTTAATAAGATTTTTTTCCTTATGTCTCAAAACTTTATACATATTTTATAAATATAATTTACAACGTATATACATATATTTTAAAAGCTACTACTCGAATTCCAGGCGTAGTTGAATCGTGGATCTTCGAGTTCACTTAGACTAGAATCACTCAAGCCTTTGTTTTATCATAAACAACAAGCGATAACTTAACAGTTATAAATAATATAATAATTATTAGCAAACAATAACATCAACCTCTACTTGTAATTACTACGACGCGGCTAAATTGCCATTAACGCTAATAAAACTATACTCTGGAATCTCCTTATGATTAAGGAACAATTATTTAATCCAAAAAGTGCCTTTTGGTTTTGAGCAATATAACTGAAATAATTCAGTAGCAATGATAATCATTTTAATTAGCTTAATGATAATAAGTATACATATATGTTAGTATTCATGTTTTTATCAATATGGTATTTTTTTTTTATTAACATATTTTCTGCTCTTTTAACAAAATATTAAATATTTATTCATTTATTATTTGATGAGGAACAATGATTTCATAAATTTGTGTTTTTTTTGTGAAGTAAACTCTACTACAAATCTAAGTAGACATTACATTGAATCAATTATCTGGATAAAATATGAAAAAATATATACCAATTCCATTTGCCACGTCTGTAAAATACTGAGTAACAACACTTGATAATAAACTCCTTTTCAACTAAATAAATTTATTGTGTATCACGGGTGGATCTACAGGGGGCGAAGATGAGGGGGCTTTCGAACTGAAGCCCCTGCAAAATGGTAAAATATAACCATGTTTTATGAAAAAAATTATCTTTAAAAGTATTATTGTTCATCTAATTACAGTTAATAGGACTTCAACAATCATTTAAAGACAATTTCATATAGGTAGTTAGTTTCTTTCTTTCTTCCGAAGTAATTATCCTAATATATCTATACATAAAAAAATCTTTCGAGCTGAAGCCCTCCCAAAATTAAATCCTGGATCCGTTAGTGTTGTGTATAATAGATGACCAGGAGTGGAATTTTGCAAAATTTATTTTAAAACAGAAGAAATTACTTCACAAAAGAACCCACATAATTATATCTGTTTGATTCAACATCCATACTGCATATAGTAAGTGACATACACCTTTGTACAATTCTATGCTGGTAAGTATACAGAACATCAATTATTTATCATTGGTTTTAATTTGCAAATTAGCTCTGTAAGTATTTCATTGCAAATTATGATTAATGTTAGGTTATAATTAGAGAAATTCAAACCATACAGCCTTATGTCTACAAAATACAGGTTAAAAATAAAAACCCGTTTGCTTTTCTTTTCTATCCTGATGTGCTAAATGTTGATGGGTTTTTAGTTCTTTACCTGTATTTTGGATAAATAAGACTGTGTGGTTGGAATTTTTGCAATTATAATCTAAAATTGAATTTCTGTCTTGATGAGTTTTTTTACTGATTTATATCAATTAAGTTTAATTATAATTTATAATTACTAAAATATTGTACAATTGTAAGCCTGAAAATTCACAATTTACTTTTTTGTTTTAATATATTATATAAGCATCTTCATGTTTCTTTTTCTTTGTGCAACTTATCTGTGTCTTGATGCTAAAAAGGGCCAACGCCAAAAAATGTTTGTGTGAATTGTTGGTTTGAGACCTTAAATAAAGAATATTAAAAAACCTAAGCAGATCAGCTGTGACCCTTTCAGCACCAAACAATACATCATCTATCTCAGTAAGAAACTGCATAATTTTCAAATCCTAAAAAGCCCCCTCCCGCCCAAAAAAAATATCAGATTGATTTTTTTTCTTATAATAAAACTATCAAGTAATATACTATCAAGATGAAAAATAAAAAAATAAATTGCAGTACACAATAAATCTAAGTTAAAACATTCAGTTTCATATTGAGACCGATAATATTAAATTAATGTATATTTTAAGTGTGATGTGAGCAAAAGTTGGAAAACCTATTTAAACTTTTCTGTTATATGAACTTCAGTCTTTGAGCAAATATAATTGGTAACTTGAAAGTGGCAATAAATCCAATTCTTTCCTTAGACTGAAAATATTTATATGATAATGTAATATTGTGACTTAAATTATTAGAAATTTACATAATTAGCTAAGTTTTTTGTATGTTAACTGACAAAGAAATTTATATTAATTTTAGTCTTTTGCGAAATTTCTCTTTAAAGGTGTGTTTACACCAAAATATTACCAGTAACTTTGTTATCAGCAAAATGTTGATATTTTTTGTGTTATCAGCATTTTTATAACTCCTATTATTAATATTGCTACTAATTGGTTAAGTTAAATCAGATGTTAAGAAAAAATATATAATCAGAAAAAGTTATTAACATTTTCCTGAATGAGTTTTTGAAAAATGTTATTTCTGGTGTAAAAACACTTCTTTAAATTATTGAGATCTTTTTTCCCTCTCTTAATAAGAATTAACAATTAAATTTGACTATTTTATAACATTTAAGAGTACTTTCTGTACATTTTAGAAACATCTAAAGTCAGGATAACACAGAGTGGAATGAACTATCATCTAACGATGAATTTCTCATTAAAAAGCCTTCGGACTATTTAATGGCTAGCAAGATAGTGCATCGTTGGCCAGAGGCTCAGAGAGGTGAGGGCCTCGGCAGCGTCTAGTTCTTCCCTTTCTCTCCTCCAGCATTGATCTTTGTACCTCGCTTCGATACCATTACAGCGGCTCTCCCCGTTCGTGTACCTCGCTGTTGATTCTAGCCATCGAGAGAGTAATGTTGGCCGTTCAGTGTAACAATGCTCCCTTTCTATAGTCTCCTCTTCATAATCACAGTTTGTATCAGAATCTAAAAATAAAGAAAAACTTAAATTAAGATTTATATATTGTAGTGTGAAAAAGTCTTTGAAAACACCAACTTTTTATAAAAAATCTGGTGCGTGCAACACACAACTTTCACTTACCACTCTACTTTGAATAGAAATTATTTTCTGGCAATGCTGGGCTATTATAAAATTTTTTGAAGTGCATTTGAAACGGAGCTAAAGCTTAAAGCTTACAGATAACAAGTCATTAAGACCATTATAATTACAAAATGTCTATTTAATATATCGACGGTAGGCAATAAAAATCTCGTCACTCCATCTGCTTTTATAAACTACACAACTTTCTTTGCTTTTATAAACCACAGAATGACTAACTCCAATTTCAACATTTTTGAGTTATGTCATTTTAGTGATATTTTTAGTTGAAAAAGTTATCTATGCAGACAGTGAGTAAGTTGATTCCAGAGGTGGTGATTGCAGTGTTGAAATATAGAACTGAGAATAAAGGTATACATTTAGGTACTTATTTCTTATAAAAGATGTTCTGAGGTAAGATACTTTAATAAATATCTGTAGAAAAAAAGTTTTTTTAGTCTCAACAATTAAAAAAGTATATTTTAAATTTATACAAATTTTCGCCTCTTCAGGGAAAAAAAACTAGAGACCATATCTTTCCTCCTAATTCTCCGATTTTAATGCATTTTTTTGTTTTTTAGGAAATTCCATAAAATTTAAAAAAAACATATACAATACCTACAAAAAAGTGTATACTTTTTGAGTTATTCGGAATTTAATTTTACCATCCCTCGTAACTTTTTTTCCAGCTTCTTTTCGTTGAAGTATGTTATATAGATAAATTTAAAGGGTATTGAGAAAATAACTTTAGCGAAGTTGCATTGAAATTGGTACATTCGTTTAGGCGTTACAGTCTATAGCAACGCAGTTTTTGTTGCATTTTTATTTTTTTTCTCCTTTATTAACTTATCAAATTCTTTCAAAAGTTTTATGTAGCATTTTTTTTTGTAACTCTGAATAATGCGAAATGATTAACTTTTTAGAATAAACCATATTAAAGGTACTTTAGAGGAAGACATATATGAACATTTGGCATTTAAGCCCTGAAAAGTGACATCAACGGGGATAAGACCTAAATGATATTAAAGACCACTTAATTATACAATGATACACCGAGTTTGATCAAAATCGTTAGAGCCGTTTCTGAGGAAATTGTAAAAATGTGTCTCAGCGTTTATATAAAGTGGCACTTCCGGTTAGCCGATTTTAACGAAAAAGTTGCTGTCACATCCGGCCCATATACAAACCTTAAATCCTTAATATCAGTTTCGTACTACTTTTCGTTTATGAGCTAGACTGTTAACACACACACAGACACACACACACGGACAAACACACACACACAGACCATTTTGCGACACTTGGTTATTTGAACTCAGGGGACCTCAAAACATGTATTTCTGTTGAAAAATGAGATGCGAAATACTTACCCTTACTATATATTACATATATACGTAAGTGAAAGTAAAAAGATAAATGTAAAATATATATATTTATTTTCAATTAACAACACACCGAGGGACCAATCTGATGTGTTGATTTTCCATACCCTGAATAACGCTACCTTATTGTTTAAATTTTACTACTTTGTTATCAACTTCAGTCTTTACTCTTTATTATTAAAATCAAGAGCTGTTGTATAAACTCTAGAAAACTGAATGTATCTGTAAAAATTGTTCTAATACTGGAATTCTTTGTTATTTGTATTTTCGCTACTTTAATTTAACATTACATATTTCATAATTTCTTTTTGCTTTCTATTTAATGTTACATTTATTTCAGAAAATTAAGAAAGTAACATTTTTTTGACCAACATAGAATTATAATTTTGCATCAACGAGTATTTACAATCAGGAAAATTCCAAAAGAAGTTGAAGGTTCTATTTCTGAAATTAATTTTATCAAAAATTAAAAAAAAACAAAAATAAGCAAGGTATCATTTATTGTATGTACTAAATTTCAGTCTTCCACTGTACATAGTTTCCCCAAACTACCTTTGTAATCCTCGATAATCCAAACACATCTTGTAGAAATTTGTTTGGATTAACAAGGTTGCACTTTACTTATGGAATACAATTTATAATGGTGCTGTATGATTTTACTTTATCGAAAAAATGTTTAAACATTTACATTAAATTAAATTTCAGTCTTTTACTGTAAATAGTTTCCCCAAACTACCTTTGTAATCCTCGATAATCCAAACACATCTTGCAGAAATTTGTTTGGATTAACAAGGTTGTACTGTACTTATTGAATCCACTTTATAATGGTCCTGTATGATTTTACTTTATCGAAAAAATATTTAAACATTTACCCGCTGAGAATGCAGTTTCTTCCCAAATGCTATCATCTGATGAAATGCTAAATTGTTCCACGTTCCCCTTCGCCTGATTATTATATCCTTTAATTAATCTTCCCCAGCTGCCTTCTTTACTTCTACAAGAATTTTTCAGTTTCCTTCTCCAGTTTGCGAACCAATTGCATATCTGAAAATATTTCATTTTCATCTTTATAGCCATAACAACTGACCTATTACAGTAGAAGTCAGAATAAGATTTGGCCAATCTTAAGAAAAATTTCACCCTCTCTTTTTCCATACGACAGAGTTCAGAAAATAAGGTGTATGAGAACTTGAGCTTGTAATACCATTATCAGATTGAAAAATCTCATAGCACAGTTATGTTTAAATTGATAATATATATTAATATTAATAAAGTGATAATCTTTACTCATTTTTGTTACAATATATACATATAAACCAAATAAAGTTTTCTCCACTTCCTGAATTAAATTTTAATTTTGTTATTATCATATTTAAAACTATAATTTTTTATTCAATCGATAATCTAAGTATGAAATATTTAAATGAATTATTATTGTCATGGCGACACTGGCATATATTTCTGAAGTTACCTGCCTCTTATTCTGAATTCCTCTATAATTAAATTCATATGTTAAAAAGAATTACTCATATTTCTAATTTTTTAGAGATACATTTTTATTAACTTTTTAAAAAATTATCCAAAATTTACTCCGGATTTTCAATTTTTCAAAACATTTACAGTCAAAAGTTGTCAATGTTTCAGCCAAAGCATGTGGTCATAATCAGCACTAAAAATTAAAAATTACATCAGACATATAAGATAAGGACAGAAGTACATAAATAAGCCAATAAAAGAACATATATAGTACACATAAAATAAATAAACAGTACTAATAAAAAAATTTCTTTATTAGTAATATTTATTTATTTATTTTATGTGTACCATTTATCTTGGCTTAATTATAGTGTATCACAGTACTTCTGTCTATATTTTATATTTTGGATGTAATTTTTAACTTTTAACTGTAATGATGACCCTCATACTTAGGTCAAAACAACTAGAATAATAAGATACATTTTCCTCCATATTGCTTATTTGTAGCCATATTACTGTAAATGTCATCATTCTTATTCATTTCAATTTAAGAAAATATTTAAACAAATTCAGTGACTTTATGATTTTTAATGTACTTAGAAAAAGTTTTATAAAATACCTGTGTGTACGTGAGTCCTGTTTTCAGTGCTAAATCCTTTTTTTCACTCCGATTTGGGTACGGATTTTTTCTCCTTCTCACAAGCCATGCTTTAAGAAATTTCTTAATCTCTGGGGTAAACAGTCTTTTCGTTTGATGAGAGTCCTGGAACACCCGCCTATTTCTGTTTTATAACTAATGTTTCAACAGTTTAATTTAATATAAATATACATTAACTTAACATAAAAAGTTAATTTGACTTGTCATTAAAATAGGATTGCATCACGTTACTATATGTCTGGCAAACATGACTAATCGAAAAGCTTGTAACCAAAATTGGACATTTCCACTTTGACTGAAACTGAGATTTTGATTAGTTCAACTTGTAATCAAAAGTAGAAATTGAGATGTCCTATTTTGGTACCAAACTCACTTCGTTCAGGGTCTTATTTAGTTGTAATTTTATGAATATATTCATTTAATGCAGGTATGTTTTTTTTTTAATCAAGGATGAATCTTTTATCATACAATATTCTGTAATTGGAATTAATAACTTTTGCTTGAACGCTGACAAGATATATACATAAAGAAATTTTCAATTTGTTTAAACTAGTCTCCTTAGACCTTCCACAATCCTCTAACCCCAGTTCTTACTTTGAAACATGTTTCATACCTGGGAAAGGAAAAAACTGAAAGAAATTGCGAAACTACAAAAAGTAAATGCCAGCAGTCTGTTTTGTTGTAGGATCAATCAGGACAGAGCCAATTTAAAACCAACTTCTATTCCTTCGCTGTTCGCTGCTCATGAAGAAAGAAGAAATTCTCCAAAGATAGGTGCATCATCTTGAAGCTGTGCTAAATGACTCTAAAGTGGAAGACGCAGAAGTTGCCAGGCAGGAAAATTTTAAACGAGAACTCAGAAGAAGTGAATGAACCCTCTCCAGATTTCAGAGAAGTGATCCATAGAATAAAAAACAACAAAAGTCCGGGTTTGGATGGCCTCACAGTAGACTTAAATATAAATATGAAGATGACGATTTGTATAAGACCCTTCATAATTTCATAATTAGTAGAAATGTCTCCTCTTCTTTTCAGCTCTTATATTAATGACCTAAATGATTCAATCATCCATTGTTCCCACCACCATTATGCCGACAATTCTCAAATCTATTTATCCTTTTCTCCCGCTGAGTTATTGGTGGCATTTGCCAAAATTCAAGAAGATTTAGATCGAATTAGTGCCCGGGCCAACTTAAATGGATTAAGGCTAAATGCTGCCAAAACTCAGGCCATTCTCATTGGTTCCAAGCCCCTTCTTTGATCCCACACCAACTTTCCCTCACTCTATTTAAACAACCACCCCATCACCTTCTACCCCTTTGTTAAAAATTTAGGCTTTTTCATAGATCAAACCCTTTCCTGGAAACACCATATCTCTCATATCTCCCGCCGTGCAATTTCTACCCTCAAACTATTCCATCACTTCCGCTATCTTCTACTCCAAAATACCTGTAGACTTCTAGTTTCCTCTCTCATCTTTCCCCACTTTGACTACAGTTGTGTGGTGTACGATGGCCTCTCGGTGGAACTCTGTGATAGACTCAAAAGACTTATGAATAGCTTCGTAAGATTTGTAATTGGGACCCCGTGTCTCCCACCACTACACTGAGTTAGGGTGGCTCTTCCCCTCCTTAACAAGACAATATTTCTGATCATCGCCTTTCTTATGCCTACAACCTTTTCCAATTTAAGTCCTCAATCCATTCTCTCACTACAAGATCTCGACCCTCTGACCTATACATCCTTTCTCATAGATCTGCCTCATTCCAAAACTCCTTTATAGCTCGCTCTGTCAACTTTTGGAATTCCTTCCCGACCATAATTTGGCATGCCCCTTCCCTATACACATTCAAAAACCTCCTATTCCAATTCCTGTTCCAAAAACAGTCAGATACCAGCTAACTATTAATACTATATATGCATTGTGTAGCAATCATATAATCATATGATAATACTTGGTAAGAGATAGTACATGTATTTCCTACAATCGATGTAGGAATTTCAATACATACATTTTTTTTTATTCAGTTATAATTAACTGTTTATTTTTATAAATACAAGTAAAATTTTTTTTATGAAATGAACTCATTCTATCTCCTTTTCGTTTTTCATTTCTCAAAGTGTATGTTTATGTTGTTCAACCCTTATACATAGTTTTGTTCATAGTTCAAGTGATTCGTTCATAGTTTTAATTGTTTTGTTCATAGTTTTAAATGCTCTGTACATAGTTTTATCTGTATTGTATATAGCTTGTGCACCTAAGGTTTTCTTTACTTTTTAGTTTATTTTATCAATTTTATTTATTGTTTCAAACTTTTAGGCCAGTAATATTCTATTCTTTTGTACAATATTGTTATTCTAAAGGGACTTAGTCCCAGAATAAAGTTGTTTTTTTTCTATCTATCTATCTATCTATCTAATTTGAAGGTGCAAATCTGGATTGATAAAAAGATGACAACAGAGTAGAAAAAAGGAATAATTGCCCAATCTACCAAAAAGGTGATAGACTTGATTGCAAAAATGATAGAGGAATATCATTCCTACCAACGGCATTTAAAATTCTTTCCATAATTATCTTTAATCGATTTTGTCCCTACGCAGAACAAATAGGAAAGTACCAGATTGGCTTTGGATGTGGAATCCACAGTGGACCAAATCTTTTTCCTGAGAACTGTTATGGAGAAGGAGATTGAATATAATATAACAACCTACCATCTTTTTGTAGATTTAAAGAATGCGTAGGATAGCACTAATCGCTCCAAAATTTACTTGGCACATGATGAATTTGGCATTCCCAGGACACTTATCTGCTTTTTTAAGATGACCATGTGAGGAATGTAATCAGAACACAAGGAGACTGCTCGATATATACAGATTGTTCATAATTATATATATATATATAAAAAATTTTACTTACTTGTATTTCCTGGAACGTAATGTTCTTGATGGTCTTTGATCACCAATGCCCTGCCACCCACCTCCCATCTTGGTATATTACCTTAATGAGGAAGGAAAAAAAATCTAAATTGAAATTATAATATAATTTAAAAATTATTTAACTCTACAAAATCAATATTTTCATGGCTATAATATTGATTGTTTTATAAAAATTATAAACATACATTTGTAGATTTCATAACTAAGAATTAATCATTTGGAAGGCATGCAAAATAAGAGAACAAATCCACATTGAACATGTTTTGAAAAAACTCAAGCCAAAGTTATAAGGCCTTGGAAAATCTGGAAGATTTTAAATAAGTTTTCTTTTCTGCCACAGCCTGAGTTCATTTAAAATTTTATCCACCTAAAAATGTTTTTACTATACCAATAGATTAACCAAAAATAAAATTTATTGGGGTTTGGTTCTTAAAAAAAATAAATAAATAAATTAAAAGATCATATTTCATGTCCAACTTTTTTTTCCCAATAAAATATAAAAATAATATAAAACAAATAAATTAGTTTTCCATTGAATAAACCTGAACCAATAAATATTTTTTTAATTTGAAAATATTAATCACTACTCTCATTCAAAATTACCTCTAACCTATTTTTGCATGTTTTTTTGTTTCCTTCCTCTTAATTTCAATCATTTATTTCAAAACAATGTTTTTTAACATGACTTTTTCATCCATTTTGTCACATTAGATTCTAAAAACAAAAATATTTAAGATAATAATTTCTAAGATTTTGAAAAAATTAAAATTATTTTATTATTTTATTGGCACCCTCATAAGTACAACTAATAGACAAATTTTTTATCTGCCGTCCCACAATTATTATTAAACTTTATTTCAAATAATGTAAGTTTTGAAGTTTCAGCTATTACCGGTGTTCAGCAATCACTATTTAAATATTTTTGTTATCTCAAATCATATTCATAACGATCAATAATTTCTATACCTTTGTCATTTTTTTTTGTCAAAGATAATTGTAATTTTTAAAAACACTTATACATTATAATATAATTTATTATATTATAAATTAATAAATAATAAATAATTTATAAGAGATTATAAATTTAATTTAAGCTAAAAAAACAAATAAGCAGATATTGCTGAAGCTTGTTAATTGCCAAAAAGTTTAAATGTGTGTAATTTGAAATAAAGTTAATAAACATTGTGGCAAAGAGAAAAAAAAGAAGTTTATTATTCATTAATTTTTTTTTTTTTTATTGACATGATTATTAAATAAAGTATTTTGATTTTAAAATGGTTATTATTTCCTTACTGCAAAGGAATATAATTAAAACAAATGCAATTTTAATGCTTAGAAGAGGTTATAATGAATAATTATAAGAAAAATTATCATTTGAATAATGGATAAATTTAGTTCTATGAAAACATTTCATGTTATAGAAGTTTGACCTATCTTTCATATTGCCCAAGATGTTTTGAAATATCTTGTATTTTCGTGAATTTCTATTCTATTTGTGTTCCAATGGATGTAATATGGTTATCAAGTCTTATTTGAATCTTAATACATCATATTTTTCGTATCAATTGATACAATTATTTTCTTAATAAGATGCAATAGTGATTACACGACGTATAGTTGAAAGACGGCCATGTTTTTTAAGCTCGTCTCCAGTTACACTTTTCAATCTCACAATAAAAAAATAATTGAAAAACTAAACTAAAAAATGAATCTGATTTTAATCAAGCATTTAAAAAAACAGACATTTTAAGATTGTATCTATTTTATTAAATTATGTTTTAAGAAAACAAGTTTCGAGTTTTGAATGGATCAGATGGAGACCAGAACGAGAGACCAACGGTAAGCCACAAAACATGTGTTCTGAAACTAAGATTTTTTTTTTTTACATTTTTGTTTCTGAACTATACACATTTACTTGTAAAGTTTTTGAACTAAATAACTATCAATTAAAAAAAAAAGAAAAATAGAAAATGAAGTTTTAAACTCAAATCAGAAATAAATTTAGTGTTATAATCGAATAGAGTTTAATTCTTCATTAAAAAAAAACAACTACTAAATTGATAGAAATAATATATAAAATTATTACAGATGTATATTCAGTGATAATGTACTTTGTTTTTAAGTTATGTAAATGCAAATGGCGGTATGAAATCTTCAACCCAGTTATAAAACATCAAGTTTCGTAGCCACCAAATGCAGATACAGTTTTAACTTATTATTTTTAGCCGTGTCAATCATTGGAACATCACATTTTTAACATGATTATTATTTTTTACATTTTATATTTCAAATAAAGTTTAATAATAACGGAAAATTGTTGTAAAATTTTTGTATTATTTCAATATAATTTTACAGATTTAATTTAAAACATGCTGGGTAAAGTTGGCAAAATAAAAAAAAATTAAATCCATGTGTTCTAATTTATTATTATTATTATAATTTTTCCTTTTTTTGGTTTTTAATAATGTATAAGTTATACATAATAATTATAATTAAAATATTTTTAAATGAGGTTTTTAAAAAAAAATAAAAAATAAAATTGTATGAAATGTTTATAAAAATAAAGCAACAGTTCGTTTCAGTAATATTTTGTCTTTATTAACCATATTTTATATCGTTAACTTATAAAACATACAAATTAAATGATGTAATATGTATTTTTTAAAAGAATAAATAAGAAAACAAATTGAAATATTATATAAAAATATTCTTTAAAGTGTTAAGTGTGAATTATAATCATAGAGTTGAATATTTTCATAAGATTTTTACAGATGTTAAGAATTACATGATGATATCTAGCGTGTTCTATTTAAAACAACATCCAAAATGTCCTCCGTCCAAAAATACGTCACATAGTTGGAACCTTGTTTTCTTATTTTTATAACAATGAAGTAAAATTAAAATAATAAAAAAAATATAGTTATATTTTTGTAAATGTATTTTTTTAAAATTGTGGTTTAAATAATTTTTAAAAAATTAAAAAGTAGGTTTTTTTTTTTACTTTTTTTTTTTTTTTGAAGTTTATGTACCGAGTTTTTCCTGAAATTCTAGGTTTTAGGGTTGGTGATGGAGTACCATTTACCTGTGGCAGAGATGCAGTCCTCTAAGGACCTGGCTAGAAGAACACTACAAGACAGGCTGTAGATGAACGGACTACTGAAGATACCATTTGCGTCTTCAGCTTGGCATGATGCCCCAAGGGGCGGAGTTCCCCCCCACTGCCATTGGGAAGGAAACCCACATGTTCCCCCCATTAGTTAACCTGTCTTCTGATGGGTTAATGTCCAGCAGGAGTAGCGGGGCCAAAATTTGAGTTTTTTGAAGTGAAAACTAGAGTGAGACTAGTTTTTGCATTTGGATCGAAATTTCTCAGAAACTAAAAAAAAAAACATATTGTAAGCGAAGGAAATGTTCAGATGGTCAATCATCAAATGGTCAAAAACCATAACAATTTTATTTGAACATTTTGATTCGAATATCTCGAAAACTAAAATTCGGATTCGGAGAATAAATTTTCAGCAAGTCATCCTCTTTGTAACGAGCTATTATACAACATCTTATCTTGAAGTGACGACGTGTTAGAGAGGCAAAAGGAAAAAAAGATGTACAATAGTCAAATGGTCAAAAACATAGGGATAACGATTTTTTTTTTTAACATTTTGATTAAAATATATCAAAAACTAAAATTCGGACTTGTATACTGTAAGCTTGGAAAATGTTCAACATTTCATCCTCTTTGTAACGAGCTGTTATTCAAAATCTTATGTTAAATTTATGACGTGTAAGAGAGACAAAAGGAAAAAATATGATCAATAGTCAAATGGTCAAAACCAATGATAACAATTTTTTAAAAAACATTTTGATCAAAATATCTCGATTACTATAATTCAGACCTGCATACTGTAAGCTTGGAAAATGTTCAGCATTTCATCCTCTTTGTAACGAGCTATTATTCAACATCTTATGTTAAGGTGACGAGTGTTAGAGAGGCAAAAGGAAAAAAAGATGTTCAATGGCCACATAGCCAAAAACAAAATTATAAGGAGTTTGTTTGAATATTTTGATTAAAATATCTCGATTACTAAAATTCAGACCTGCATACTGTAAGCTTGGAAAATGTTCAACATTTCATCCTCTTTGTAACGAGCTGTTATTCAAAATCTTATGTTAAATTTATGACGTGTAAGAGAGACAAAAGGAAAAAATATGATCAATAGTCAAATGGTCAAAACCAATGATAACAATTTTTTAAAAAACATTTTGATCAAAATATCTCGATTACTATAATTCAGACCTGCATACTGTAAGCTTGGAAAATGTTCAGCATTTCATCCTCTTTGTAACGAGCTATTATTCAACATCTTATGTTAAGGTGACGAGTGTTAGAGAGGCAAAAGGAAAAAAAGATGTTCAATGGCCACATAGCCAAAAACAAATTATAAGGAGTTTGTTTGAATATTTTGATTAAAATATCTCGATTACTAAAATTCAGACCTGCATACTGTAAGTTTGGAAAATGTTCAGCATTTTGTCTTCTTTGTAAAGAGCTATTATTCAACATCATATCTTAAAGTGACGACGTGTTAGTGAGGCAAAAGGAAAAAAAGATGGACAATAGTCAAATGGTCAAAAACTATATGATAACGATTTTTTAAAAACATTTTGATTAAAATATCTCGAAAACTAAAATTCAGACCTGCATACTGTAAGCTTGGAAAATGTTCAGCATTTCATCCTCTTTGTAATGAGCTATTATTCAACATCTTATCGTAAAGTGACGACGTGTTAGAGAGCCAAAAGGAAAAAAAGATGGTTAAAGTCAAATGGTCAAAAACCAAATGATAACGATTTTTTCAAAACATTTTGAATAAAATATCTCAGAAACTAAAATTCGGACGTGCATACTAATATAAAGACTAAGATACAGAAATTTGTAACTCTGTTATTATCAAAATTTTATCTTGACGTGACGACGTGTTAGAGAGGTAAAAGGTTTTTTTTGAACATTTTGATTAAAATATCTCGATTTCTAAAATTCAGACTTGCATACTGTAAGCGAAGGAAATGTTCAGCATTTCGTCTTCTTTGTAAAGAGCTATTATTCAACATCTTATCTTAAAGTGACGACGTGTTAGAGAGGCAAAATGAAAAAAGATGATCAATGGTCAAACGGTCAAAGACCATAACGATTTTCTTTGAACATTTTGATTAAAATATCTCGAAAACTGAAATTCGGACCTGCATACTACAAGCGTAGAAAATTTTCAGCATTTCATCCTCTTTGTAACGAGCTATTATTCAAAATCTTATCTTGAAGTGACGACGTGTTAGAGAGGCAAAAGGAAAAAAAGATGGTCAATGGTTAAATGGTCAAAAACATAGGGATAACGATTTTTTTTTTTTTAACATTTTGATTAAAATATATCGAAAACTAAAATTCGGACTTGTATACTGTAAGCTTGGAAAATGTTCAACATTTCATCCTCTTTGTAACGAGCTGTTATTCAAAATCTTATGTTAAATTTATGACGTGTAAGAGAGACAAAAGGAAAAAATATGATCAATAGTCAAATGGTCAAAACCAATGATAACAATTTTTTTAAAAACATTTTGATCAAAATATCTCGATAAATATAATTCAGACCTGCATACTATAACCTTGGAAAATGTTCAGCATTTCATCCTCTTTGTGACGAGCTATTATTCAACATCTTATCTTAAAGTGACGACGTGTTAGAGAGGCAAAAGGAAAAAAGATGGACAATAGTCAAATGGTCAAAAACCAAATGATAACGATTTTTTCAAAACATTTTGAATAAAATATCTCAGAAACTAAAATTCGGACGTGCATACTAATATAAAGACTAAGATACAGAAATTTGTAACTCTGTTATTATCAAAATTTTATCTTGACGTGACGACGTGTTAGAGAGGTAAAAGGTTTTTTTTGAACATTTTGATTAAAATATCTCGATTTCTAAAATTCAGACTTGCATACTGTAAGCGAAGAAAGTGTTCAGCATTTCATCCTCTTTGTGACGAGCTATTATTCAACATCTTATCTTAAAGTGACGACGTGTTAGAGAGGCAAAAGGAAAAAAGATGGACAATAGTCAAATGGTCAAAAACCAAATGATAACGATTTTTTTCAAAACATTTTGAATAAAATATCTCAGAAACTAAAATTCGGACGTGCATACTAATATAAAGACTAAGATACAGAAATTTGTAACTCTGTTATTATCAAAATTTTATCTTGACGTGACGACGTGTTAGAGAGGTAAAAGGTTTTTTTTGAACATTTTGATTAAAATATCTCGATTTCTAAAATTCAGACTTGCATACTGTAAGCGAAGAAAGTGTTCAGCATTTCATCCTCTTTGTGACGAGCTATTATTCAACATCTTATCTTAAAGTGACGACGTGTTAGAGAGGCAAAAGGAAAAAAGATGGACAATAGTCAAATGGTCAAAAACCAAATGATAACGATTTTTTCAAAACATTTTGAATAAAATATCTCAGAAACTAAAATTCGGACGTGCATACTAATATAAAGACTAAGATACAGAAATTTGTAACTCTGTTATTATCAAAATTTTATCTTGACGTGACGACGTGTTAGAGAGGTAAAAGGTTTTTTTTGAACATTTTGATTAAAATATCTCGATTTCTAAAATTCAGACTTGCATACTGTAAGCGAAGAAAGTGTTCAGCATTTCATCCTCTTTGTGACGAGCTATTATTCAACATCTTATCTTAAGTGACGACGTGTTAGAGAGGCAAAAGGAAAAAAGATGGACAATAGTCAAATGGTCAAAAACCAAATGATAACGATTTTTTCAAAACATTTTGAATAAAATATCTCAGAAACTAAAATTCGGACGTGCATACTAATATAAAGACTAAGATACAGAAATTTGTAACTCTGTTATTATCAAAATTTTATCTTGACGTGACGACGTGTTAGAGAGGTAAAAGGTTTTTTTTGAACATTTTGATTAAAATATCTCGATTTCTAAAATTCAGACTTGCATACTGTAAGCGAAGAAAGTGTTCAGCATTTCATCCTCTTTGTGACGAGCTATTATTCAACATCTTATCTTAAAGTGACGACGTGTTAGAGAGGCAAAAGGAAAAAAGATGGACAATAGTCAAATGGTCAAAAACCAAATGATAACGATTTTTTCAAAACATTTTGAATAAAATATCTCAGAAACTAAAATTCGGACGTGCATACTAATATAAAGACTAAGATACAGAAATTTGTAACTCTGTTATTATCAAAATTTTATCTTGACGTGACGACGTGTTAGAGAGGTAAAAGGTTTTTTTTGAACATTTTGATTAAAATATCTCGATTTCTAAAATTCAGACTTGCATACTGTAAGCGAAGAAAGTGTTCAGCATTTCATCCTCTTTGTGACGAGCTATTATTCAACATCTTATCTTAAAGTGACGACGTGTTAGAGAGGCAAAAGGAAAAAAGATGGACAATAGTCAAATGGTCAAAAACCAAATGATAACGATTTTTTCAAAACATTTTGAATAAAATATCTCAGAAACTAAAATTCGGACGTGCATACTAATATAAAGACTAAGATACAGAAATTTGTAACTCTGTTATTATCAAAATTTTATCTTGACGTGACGACGTGTTAGAGAGGTAAAAGGTTTTTTTTGAACATTTTGATTAAAATATCTCGATTTCTAAAATTCAGACTTGCATACTGTAAGCGAAGAAAGTGTTCAGCATTTCATCCTCTTTGTGACGAGCTATTATTCAACATCTTATCTTAAAGTGACGACGTGTTAGAGAGGCAAAAGGAAAAAAGATGGACAATAGTCAAATGGTCAAAAACCAAATGATAACGATTTTTTCAAAACATTTTGAATAAAATATCTCAGAAACTAAAATTCGGACGTGCATACTAATATAAAGACTAAGATACAGAAATTTGTAACTCTGTTATTATCAAAATTTTATCTTGACGTGACGACGTGTTAGAGAGGTAAAAGGTTTTTTTTGAACATTTTGATTAAAATATCTCGATTTCTAAAATTCAGACTTGCATACTGTAAGCGAAGAAAGTGTTCAGCATTTCATCCTCTTTGTGACGAGCTATTATTCAACATCTTATCTTAAAGTGACGACGTGTTAGAGAGGCAAAAGGAAAAAGATGGACAATAGTCAAATGGTCAAAAACCAAATGATAACGATTTTTTCAAAACATTTTGAATAAAATATCTCAGAAACTAAAATTCGGACGTGCATACTAATATAAAGACTAAGATACAGAAATTTGTAACTCTGTTATTATCAAAATTTTATCTTGACGTGACGACGTGTTAGAGAGGTAAAAGGTTTTTTTTGAACATTTTGATTAAAATATCTCGATTTCTAAAATTCAGACTTGCATACTGTAAGCGAAGAAAGTGTTCAGCATTTCATCCTCTTTGTGACGAGCTATTATTCAACATCTTATCTTAAAGTGACGACGTGTTAGAGAGGCAAAAGGAAAAAAGATGGACAATAGTCAAATGGTCAAAAACCAAATGATAACGATTTTTTCAAAACATTTTGAATAAAATATCTCAGAAACTAAAATTCGGACGTGCATACTAATATAAAGACTAAGATACAGAAATTTGTAACTCTGTTTATTATCAAAATTTTATCTTGACGTGACGACGTGTTAGAGAGGTAAAAGGTTTTTTTGAACATTTTGATTAAAATATCTCGATTTCTAAAATTCAGACCTGCATACTGTAAGCGAAGGAAATGTTCAGCATTTAGTCTTCTTTGTAAAGAGCTATTATTCAACATCTTATCTTAAAGTGACGACGTGTTAGAGAAGCAAAAGGAAAAAAGATGATCAATGGTCAAACGGTCAAAGACCATAACGATTTTCTTTGAACATTTTGATTAAAATATCTCGAAAACTGAAATTCGGACCTGCATACTACAAGCGTAGAAAATTTTCAGCATTTCATCCTCTTTGTAACGAGCTATTATTCAAAATCTTATGGTAAAGTGACGACTAGTTAGAGAGGCAAAAGGAAAAAAGATGGACAATAGTCAAATGGTCAAAAACCAAATGATAACGATTTTTTCAAAACATTTTGAATAAAATATCTCAGCAACTGAAATTCGAACGTGCATACTAATATAAAGACTAAGATACAGAAATTTGTAACTCTGTTATTATCAAAATTTTATCTTGACGTGACGACGTGTTAGAGAGGCAAAAGGAAAAAAAAAATGGTAACTGTCAAAAGGTCAAAAACCAAATGATAACGATTTTTTAAAAAACATTTTGATTAGAATATCTCGAAAACTAAAATTCGGATCTGCATACTGTAAGCTTGAAAAATGTTCAGCATTTTATCCTCTTTCTTATAAGCTATTATTCAAAATCTTATCTTAAAGTGACGACGTGAAAGAGACAAAAGGAAAAAAAGATAGACAATGGCCACATAGTCAAAAACCAAATTATAAGAAGTTTTTTTGAACATTTTGATTAAAATATCTCGATTTCTAAAATTCAGACCTGCATACTGTAAGCGAAGGAAATGTTCAGCATTTAGTCTTCGTTGTAAAGAGCTATTATTCAAAATCTTATCTTGAAGTGACGACGTGATAGAGAGGCAAAAGCAAAAAAGATGGTCAATGATCAAATGGTCGAAAACCATCAAAATTTTCTTTGAATGTTTTGATTAAAATATCTCGAAAACTAAAATTCGGACCTGCATACTGCAAGCGTAGAAAATTTTTAGCATTTTATCCTCTTTGTGACGAGTTACTATTCAAAATTTTATCTTAAAGTGATGACGTGTTAGAGAGGCAGAAGAAAAAAAAGATAGACAATGGCCACATAGCCAAAAACCATATGATAACGATTTTTTTTTAACATTTTGCTTAAAATATATCGAAAACTAAAATTCGGACCAGTATACTGTAAGCGAAGGAAATGCTTAGCATTTCATCCACTTTATAATGAGCTATTATAAAAAATCTTATGTTAAAGTGACGACGTGTTAGAAAGGCAAAAGGAAAAAAAGATGGTCAATAGTCAAAAACCAAATCACAACGATGTTTTAAAATATCTCGAAAACTAAAATACGGACCTGCATACTGTAAGCGAAGGAAATGTTCAGCATTTTATCCTCTTTATAATGAGCTGTTATTCAAAATTTATTTTGAAGTTATGACGTGTTGTAGAGGCAAAAGGAAAAAATATGGAAATAGTCAAATGGTCAAAAACCAAATGATAACGATTTTTTAAAAACTTTTTGATTAAAATATATCGAAAACGTAAATTGGGACGTTCATACTACAAGCTTGGAAAATGTTCAGCATTTCGTCTTCTTTGTAAAGAGCTATTATTCTAAATTTTATCTTAACGAGTTTTTTTAAACATTTGGATCAGAATATCTCAGAAACTAAAATACGGAGCTGCATATTGTAAGCGAAGGAAATGTTGAGCATTTATTCTCCTTTGTAGCGAGTTATTATTCAAATTCATTGCAAAAGATTTTATTTTTTAAGTCATAGGTTTTACAGAATTGCCTATCTTGTGTCTTCTTAATTTTTCATTCCCGTACATAGGCACAGACAACGATGGTCTCTTCCAATACATAAGTTATCGTTCCCGCTCCCCCCACTCTCCCTTATAATTTGAAGTAAAAAATAAAATAAAATTTGTAACAAATAATATACATGAATGAATAAAATATGTAACCTTTTTTTTTTATTAAGGAAATTTACAACTTCATTTAATAATAAATACGCCAAGTAAATATGCACAAGTAACATGACATAGACAACATGAAGAGAACTAACCATTGGTAGCACTCCAATTAATTTCTATATTAGAAGGTCCCGAGGCCATTCTTTTCAGACGCCTCGGAGGGTTATCAGGAATAGAAGAGGAAGTGAGGTTGGAAACGAAAGGGTTCGGATGGTTCAGAAGTTTATTATGAAAGGATAGGTATCTGGATTGAGCTAAATCGGAAACATATGGTACATTAAGGTCATTATGGATGATTTTATTTGTGACAAAATAGGGAGCATTCAGGATTTTACGAAGGATTTTAGATTGTAGGGATTGGATACGAGAGGAATAATAGAGCCCCAAAGCTCGATCCCGTAAGTCCAAATAGGCCTTATTATAGTCAAGTATATGAGTCTTTTGTAAATAGTTGGCAGTTTAGAGCGTTTGTCTAGTAAGTGCTGGAGTAGTCGGAAACGTCGGGAGGTTTCTAGTCGTTTCAGTCTGGTATGGGGGTTACAAGTGAGTCGTTTGTCCAGGTGGAGTCCTAATTATCGGATTTGGTCAACAGGGATAAGTGGGGTATTTTTAAAGGATACTGTAGGACAGGAAGTTATAGGTTTACGACGAAGAGTAAAGGTAATTTGATGGGATTTATTTGAATTTATATATGTAAACTAAAATTAAGAAAATAAGGATAATGCCTATAAGTAGGTATGTAACTATTTTATTAAGACCTAAATATTACTATTATTTAGTTTTTCCTATTAATTAAATATTATTTATTTTTATTTTGTTACTAGCACACCCAAACTAACTACTTTTAAATATTTAAATTTTCATTTATATGCAGGGATGATTATATAGAAACATTTCCTAGAATTTTATGATTCATTCACATCTCATGTGTAAACCTCCATTTCCACCAGATTTTCTTATACATTTTCTACGACAAAGTTGAAAACCATTTATTTAATAAGTACAGATATAAATATATTTTTATAGAAATTTTTACATAACTAGTTAGACTGTATATAAAAATTATAGAAATCTACCTATGTGTATATGGCATTTAAGCTCTATTTGAGAACATTGATGAGAATAAGACCTACATTATATTAAAAACTTGTTAATTTACATTGATTGAATATACACGAATTGAAAACATATCGTTAATAGTGTTGCCCAAAATCGGTGTTGGTCTTGCACTTTGCAAGACCAACCAAGACCAAGGCCGCCTAACTGTTGCAAGAACAAGACCAGGACTGGTAAAAAAAAATGGATTTTTTAAATAAAAATTAAAGCAATATAGTTACTTATACTTGACAATCTTAGTTGCTATATGTTAATAAATGGAATATTGCAAAACAATATCCTTTTGGAAAATATTTAAGAATGTTAATAGGGAGTCTAATATCATCAAACTCCATCAGAATGACAGGATATTAAACCCCAAAGAACAAGCTGTAATGTTAGCACAATACTACTGTGAAGAAATCAAAAAGAGAACAGGCAACTTTATTTCGTCTCCAATTTTAGAGAAGGAAAACAATTACATGTTTGTTTCCTTTAAACAATTAAAAACGATTCTCCGCAGGACTAAAGGAAACCGGGCACCTGGCGTAGATGGAATCCAGAGTATATTACTCAAACAGTTACCAAGGATAGGTATAATGTACCTGGTGAACTTTTACAACTCCTGTCTACGGCTTCGCTACTTCCCGGATTCATGGAAACATGCTGTTTTATGTCCACTGTTAAAACCAGCGAAAAATGGTAATAACCCAGCTCACTACCGGCCGGTAAGTTTGTTACCTCACATTGCCAAAATATTCGAAAAAGTCATTTTGAACTACTTAAGAATGTTTTGCACACAAAATGATTTGATACCACCAGAGCAAAGTGGTTTTCAAGCTTAAATGTGCACTGAGCATTCACTGGTAAAACTACAGACGGAGGTAACAAAAAACTTAAATCGAAACAAGGCCACTGCTTTAATATCAATGGACTGCTCGAAGGCATTTGATTCGGTTTGCCATAATCAGCTCTTTCAACGTCTTATAAATTTAGATTGTCCTGAACAATTATACTCATTGTTAAAATCATTTCTAAGCCGTCGTACCTTATCAGTAAAAGTTGGCAATGAGAAATCAAACACTGTCCATCTCACTTGTGGGGTACCCCAAGGAGCTGTTTTATCTCCCGTTCTTTTCCTATTATATACTGCGGAAATAGTGGGAACTAAACACCAAAATGCTTCTGTGACAGCATTTGCTGATGACATTGCTGTCTCAAGTAGTAGTATGAATGCCAAAAAAGCTATGCAGCAGGCGGAAATAACTTGTGAAAAAATTGCAGAACAGCTAAAAATCCTCAACATAGATGTTAACACTGAAAAGACGAAAGGAATTATATTTTCATACCAAAAAGGAAAAAAGAAAATGCCAAACGAATTCAAAATTAACAATAACAGTATTAAATTATAGACTGACTAAACATATCTCGGTATTCACTTCGACAGACATTTAAAATTTACTTGACATTTTGACAAAAAAGTTAAAACAGTAAGATCTAAGACGTACAGACTCCAAAATTTAATTCGGACAACAAACCTATCTTTACGCCTAAAGCTTCTAGTCTATACAAGTATAATACGGCTGGCTCTGTTGTATGGTGCACCTCTGTTCGAACACATCAGCAAAACAACTCTGAAAAGATTACAATATTTCCAAAATGGAATAATTAGAAAAATTGTAAAAGGAACCACGCTGCAGAGAAAGAAGACATTGGATATTCAAGCAACACTAAATTTATCAACTATAAACGAATTTCAGGCAAAACGAAAAAAATCATTTTTCGAAAAACCCTCTTTTCAACAAATTATTACCAGCCCAAATCCCAAAACGTTGGCAACAAATCACATGATATGTTTTATTAATTTAGTTGTAAGCTCTAGAGGATAAGGTCAACTCAAGCCTGAGGTGAGCCCCATCACCTTTATATTACAGATGAAGAATAAAGTATTCATAAACGACAAAAAATACACCTTACAATGCTTTTAAGCAGTAAAAGGACTATTTTTTGTTCTTATGGATATACTTGAAAATATCATTATTACTTTTTCAAGTATCTGAACAAAAAAAATTGAATATATCATAATTTGTATACATTAAACATGAAATGAAGGGGGACAGCCACTATAACATGTTTCTAGAACGTTTCCAGCTAAAAATGAACCATGTTAAAGACTGAAAAATATTTTCGATTCCTTTGTTTGTACAACCTCCAAATAAAAATAAAACGTTTTCACAGTGACTAGTTATGTAAAAATGCCTATACAAATATTTTATATAAAATATATTTGAAGGTATTAAATACACTGACAGGCAAAAAATTCCACCCACTTGATTTTTTCATGTTTTCATCTAAAAATATTTCTGCTTTGGATTGGTCTATTGTTTTTAATGAATAAATAGGTAATCTGTTTGTTTGTTTTCAATTAGGAATGTTAATATAGAGGACAATAACCCTTAGTCCTTAATTCAATGAAATGATTCTAGATTCCAATGTTTACTTTCAATGGAATCAAAATGTTTATTCAGTATCATTAGTTCAGTGCCGTTTCTTGCAGCACACTTCTTAGTCTCCGGCTTTTAATTTTTTCAATATTAAGTTTAAAAATGTCTCTTAGTGCTGAGGATGTTGCGCGTGGTGTGGCACTTATTGATGAATGACGTTCCATTAGATATGCAGCTAATGCCATCGGAGTTCCATATGAGACTTTACGAGACGCCGTCAGGCGTTTTCGGTAAACTGGTTCTTACAATAGAAGGCCCGGTTCTGGACGACTTAGGGTACCAGAACCACGGGATGACCGGTTTTTGACTTTGAGAATTTTACGAAACCGGCACCTTACCGTTGTTCAAGCAATTCATCAGCTCTAAGAAGTTCGAGGTGTGCAAATTTCTAAACGTACCGCCCGGAGAAGATTAAACGAGTATGGATTAATGGCTTTTCATCCAGTAAGAGGACCAGAGTTGACCAGAACTCAGAGAGTAACACGGCTGGCTTTTGATCGAGAACACCATTAAGGAACCACGTTGGAAAGGTTGGCTCTGGGAAAAATTACAGGCTGCATTTCTCTCGTTTCTTCTTCTCCAAACCCTTTCACGCCCGTTTGGAGATCGAAGAGCGAATCTTGACTCATCTGTAAAAATTACAGCACTCCGTTCATCCAAATGGCTGTGTTCTCGAGCAAAAGCCAGCCGTGTTACTCTGTGAGTTCTAGTCAACTCTGATTCCATAGAAAGTAAACATTGGAATCTAGAATCATTTCATTGAATTAAGGATTAAGGGTTATTGTCCTCTATATTAACATTCCCAATTGAAAACAAACAAAAAGATTAAATATTTATTCATTACAAACAATAGACAAATCCAAAGCAGAAATATTTTTAGATGAAAACATGAAAAAATCAAGTGGTTGGAATTTTTTGCCTGTCAGTGTATAACTGCTTTCATGTAATTCAAAAACTTTATCAAGTCGTGGGCGTTATCTTTATTCATCGACCGAAGAAAGTTAGCTCCATCATCCGTAGTTTGCGATCCTAAACTAATTCTTCTTCGCTTCTCGAATCTAAAATGTTACATGACAATATTTCGGAACAAACGTTGATAAACATAATTATTTAAAGATAATATCAGATCTATAATCACTAAACTACAGTAAATATGTTTTATAATAAATAATAAATAAAATAATGATAAAAGGCTTAGCGAACCCGAAGGTTCGATGCCGACACCACCAATCGCTTATACCTCCCTCCATCGTTCGCCGTGCGATCCCAGGCCCTTCAGATCGGCTTTAATGCAATCTTCCCACCTTCGCTTCGATCTATCGCTCGGACGTTTACCATTCGGTACAGCAAATATTACCTCATAAATATATGAAATTACCTCAATTATATAACCCGAATACAGGTCATGCAATTCGGCGTTGTGTAACCGTCTGAACTCTCCGGTTAACTCATCCTTCTTGGTCCGAATATTCTACGCAATACTTTATTTTCAAAAACCTTAAGACGCTGCTCATCCGAGAAAATAATATATAAAAACATAATTTTTTGTTTTAAGCATGGCTTGTTTAAATATCAACTTAATTTTTTATGTAATCTTTACTAGTATATGTAACCTTATTCCCTTTTTATATTTTAACTTTAATTGTACATATTGCTACCGTTAGAGCAAAAGTTCGTATGTAAAATTTGATTTTTTTTTTACAGACAAGCATAAAATCATATTATTTCTTTATGATTTTTTTTTAAGTGTAATTTCATATTTTATGCCTCTTTAGACACCTTTAGCACAAATAGAATAAACATGTTCAATTATTAAATACGTTCTTTTGCACTAACAGTAGCGAAATATTGTTTCTTTGTTTTGGCATAGTTTTTCTAGTTCTAAATTGATTCTTTTAATTGTTTTAAAATTGTATTTATTGTTTTTAGTTTTGTTGACTCAAGTATTATTTGAATTTATAGACTTTTTACGTTTTTCGTTTTTAAAAATTAATAACTGCACTTTTTGGCGAATGTGAACCAGGTAGTCGAAAAGCTAAAAAATCTGGTGCGCGCAACACACAACTTTCACTTACCGCTCAACTTTGAATAGAAATTATTTTCTGGTCATGTTGGGCTATTACAAAATTTTTTAACTGCATTTTTAACCGAGCTGAAGCTAAAAGCTTACAAATCATGAATACCATTAAAATAACAAAAGTCTTATTTATTATATCACCCGTGATAAACCAATGACTTCCTGTCCTACAGTTTCCTTTAACAATACTCCGCTAATCCCTGTTGAGCAAATCCGCTACCTTGGACTCCACCCGGACCAACGACTAACTTGGAATACTGAACAAACGCTCTAAACTTCCAATTAATTACAAAAGACTCGTATACTTGACTATAATAAGGCCTATTTGGACTTACGGAGTTGAGCTATGGGGCTCCACCAAACCATCGAATTACTCTCGTATCCAGTTCTTACAATCCAAAATCCTTCGTAAAATCCTCAATGCTCCCAACTTTGTTACAAATAAAACCATCCATAATGAACTTAATGTTTTTTTTGTTTCAGATCTGGCCCAATCCAGATACCAATCCTTCCATAATAAACTTCAGAAACAACCCTCTCATTTCTAACCTTGCTTCGTCTTCAATTCCTGATAACCCTCCGAGGCGTCTGAAAAGAAGATGGCCTCGTGATCTCCTAATGTGAACATATCATTAGAGTGCTACCATTGGATAGTTAAGGACCACTTTGACAATATTTTAAATACGGGAAATTATGATCTGTGTCCTCCTTCTGAGTACCAGAGTGCTGAACCGTTGATAGAAGGACCAAGTAAAGAGGAAGTTGAAGTAGCTATCGGAAAATTAAAATCTTATAAAGCAGCGGGAACCAATAATATTCCTACTGAACTAATTAAGGCATGCGGGGAAGCTGGAGTTTCTAAAATACATCGGTTGGTTAAAAAGATTTGGTTGAACGAGAAATTATCTGAGGATTGGAAAGAATCTATTCTTATTCCGATTCACAAAAAGGGCCCGAGGACGGATTGTAATAACTATCGAGCAATTTCACTCCTTCCGGTATGTTATAAAATATTCACTTCAATCTTAACCAGTCGAATCACGGAATACGCCGAGGAAATTATCGGAGACTACCAATGCGGATTTAGACGGAATCGTTCGACTATTGATCAAATATTTTCTTTACGGCAAATATTAGAGAAAGAATTGGAGTACAACGGTATTGTTCACCAGCTGTATATAGATTTTAAAAAGGCTTACGATGCTATTGACCGTCAGAAACTGTATAATATTCTAATCGGCAGGGGATTCCAAAAAAACTAATAAATCTAGTGAGGATGTGCTTGACGGAGACACTCAATAAAGTTAGAATCGGTAATAATCTGTCCTTAAAATTTGAGGTTCGTTCGGGTTTAAAACAGGGGGATTCTCTTTCTTCTGTCCTGTTCAATTTGGCATTAGAACATGCTATTAGGGAGGTAATGCGAACCGAGAAAGGGTTAGATCTGGGCGGGACAACATCCGTGCTTGGCTATGCTGATGATCTGGTACTGTTAAGCGAAGACGTTGAAACTATAAAACTAAATACGACAACTTTAATGAAAGCCGGTAAAGACTAGGGCTCGAAATAAACATGGATAAAACAAAATATATGGTTAACTGTAAAAATGGCGATTTTATCGATATAGATGGTAATATGTTTGAACAGGTAGATAAGTTAAGGTATCTAGGTTCTACGATAACTAGAAAAAACGAAATTGAAGAAGAGATTAAGGTTAGACTGAAGGTGGGAAATACTTGTTATTTTTCTGTGTCAAAACTACTTAAATCGCGCCTCTTGTCCCGGAACTTAAAAATTAGAATCAATAAAACAATTATCTTGCCTACAGTTCTTTATGGCTGCGAAACGTAGCCGCTTACATTAAGGGATGAGCAACGATTTAAGATTTTTGAAAATAAAGTATTGCGTAAAATATTCGGATCGAAGAAGGATGAATTAACCAGACAGTTCAGACGGTTACACAACGCCGAATTGCGTGAACTGAATCCGGGTAAGATAATTGAGGTGATTTCATCGCGGAGAATCAAATGGGCTTGTAAAATTGTTGGGTTTAGTAACGAGAGAATCCCCAAAAGGTTAATATTTGCTGTGCCGAATGGTAAGCGTCCGAGGGGAAGACCGAAGCGAAGGTGGGAAGATTGCATCAAAACCTATCTGAAGGGACTGGGTTTGGACGGCGAACGATGGAGGGAGGTGTGTATAAGCGATTGGTGGTGTCGGCATCCTTTTATTATTATTTTATTTATTATTTATTATAAAACACATTTACTGTAGTTTAATGATTATAGATCTGATATTATCTTTAAATAATTATGTTTATCAATGTTTATTCCGAAATATTGTCATGTTACTTTTTAGAAAATTAAATTATTGAATAATTTGCCCTTTGTGAAATTACAAAATTATCGTGTCTTCCTCTAAAGTACCTTTAATTTTGTTTATTATATAACTTTTAAATATAACTGCGGAAAGAATTTGATTATTGAATACGGGAGAAAAAAAGAAAAATAGATATCTAGGCCGGAACTAATAGTCAGAAGGTATGCGTATAATATATCGTTGAAAAGCGGAGAATTGAAAAAAAAAATATACTTAATATAGAAAATTGTAGAAGGTAACGGAGAGTGGCGGAAAAAATATAAATAATAAATTCTAAAAACTAACATAATTTAACATAAATCACGTATTTTCAAAGAAAATAAATGAAATTTTCTTACTAAATGTAAAGTGTTACCATTTTTTTTTTTTTTAGTTTGAATAAGTATTTAAAATCCACGGATTCAAGGCAATGACTCTGTTTATGATACTATTTCATTGTACTTGTGTGAAATAAAGAAGAAGTGAAATATACAAATATCCCATGGATATGATTTTAACCTTAAATACTTTTGCTGTAGTTTAATAACTCTAGATATGATATTATATTTAAATAATTAGGTATCTACCGTTTGTTCCAAAAAATCATCAAGTAACCTTTTAGAACATTAAATTAGTGAATAAATTGATAAATTTTCCCTTTGTGAAATCCCAACATTATTCACTTACAATTAGTGTGACAAAGTTTGACCTATCCATAGGAGAAAATGAAAACCTCGTAATTTCATTTTAGTAAACTTTACAATGGAAAATAACAGTTTATTAACTAATAGTCCTGCAATCCATAATTAACGAATCGTTCAACCAATAATCAACCGGTGATATAATAAATAGGACTTTTGTTATTTTAATGGTATTTATGATTTGTTAGCTGTAAGCTTTTAGCTTTAGCTCGGTTAAAAATACAATTCAAAAATTTTATAATAACCCAAAATGGACAGAAAATAATTTCTATTCAAAGTTGAGCGGTAAGTGAAAGTTATGTGTTGCGCGCACTAGATTTTTAAGATAACAGGCGAAGATGGACTAAGTGAACCAGGAACGTCTTCGAATGTATTTATTGAGATAAACTAAATGGAAGACGTTTAGGGGTTGAATTATTATTTCTGAAGTTATTGGAATATATTGGAAAATATGATACAATAAAAAGATATTGAAAAATATGTTAGATTATTATTATTAAAATTGTTTAGTCAAAGAATGTTTTTAGTATATAAAAAAAAAAACTCTCATTTCAGGCTTTTATTATTATTTTTATTATAAATGCATACATTATTTTTTAATAATTTATGGAATATATTTTTAAATAAAATCGTATAGTCACATAAAAATGTATCTATTATATTATTATGTATGTATTAAAATGTATCTATTATAAAAATTATGTAAGATTTATAAATTATTTAAAACAAACTTTGTAATGAGCAGTACTTAAAACATAGAACGGGATCAAAATTATTTATCGAGATGAAATAAATGAGAAAAATTTAAAAGGTATTAAATTATTATTCATGAAATTATTATAAACAATACAGGAGATTAATTTGTTTGGCGACGAGTTTAATATTAATAATAAAAGTCAATTATTTTTCTGATAACTCGCTTGAACATACTGGAAAATATGTTAGATTTATGATTAAAATTTAAAAATTATTTTTTATAAGGTTGTATTAAAAAACTACAAAATTATGTTATATAGATGAATTGTTGGTGTTATAATTTAATGTTGTATTTGAATGGAGAAGAATATAAATAAGGCACCGAAAGCTTCTTTAATTTTAAGATTAAATATATTAAATAAAAAATTATCGAAAGGTATAGAACTTGAATTATTGATGGAAATGTGTCAGTACTTGAAAGTCTTCAGTGCTCGAACCATGGTTAGTAAAAGAAAATATTACAATTTTTTATAAAAAAGAGATTATATATATTACTTTTAGTTTGTATAACTTTTTATATATTTACTTTTTAATATTGTGTATTGCAATAATAGTTAAGATTCATGTACTATAAATCACTATAGTTTATTATTTACCATTATCGGTCGTATAATATTATATCTCTGATTATATTTAAAAATTTTCAGTTCTAAACAGGACCCACGTGTTTGTGTTGAATCGTTGGCACAGATAAAAAAATCTGGTGCGTAAAAAACTTTCACTTACCGATCTACTTTGAATAAAAATTATTTTCTGGCAATGCTGGGCTATTATAAAATTTTTTGAAGTGCATTTTAAACGGAGCTAAAGCTTAAAGCTTACAGATAACAAATCGTTAAGACCATTATAATTACAAAATGTCTATTTAATATATCAATGTTAGCCAATAAAAATCTATGTCACTCCATCTGCTTTTATAAACTACACAACTTTCTTTGCTTTTATAAACCACAGAATGACTAACTCCAATTTCAACATTTTTGAGTAATGTCAATTTAGTGATATTTTTAGTTGAAAAAGTTATCTATGCAGACAGTGAGTTGATTCCGGAGGTGGTGATTGCAGTGTTGAAATATAGAACTGAGAATAAAGGTATACATTTAGGTACTTATTCCTTATGATAGATGTTCTTAGGAAAGGTACATTATTAAATTTCTGTACAAAAAATGTTTTTTTAGTCTCAACAATTAAAAAAGTATATTTTAAATTTATCCGAATTTTCTCTTCTTCAGTGAAAAAACTAGAGACCGTATCTTTCCTCCTAATTGTCCGATTTTAACGATGTTTTTTTTTTTTTTTTTTAGGAAATTCTATAAACTTTTAAAAAACAAAGCAGTTTTTGAAAAAATCGTAAAAATATATTTCAGCGTTCATATAAAGTAGCACTTTCGGTTAGCCGATTTTAACGAAAAAGTGACTGTCACATCCGGCCCATATACAAACCTTAAATACTTAATATCAGTTTCGTACTACTTTTCGTTTACGAGTTAGACTGTTAACACACAGACCATTTTGCGACACTTGGTTATTTGGACTTAGGAGACCTCAAAACATGTATTTCCGTTGAAAACTGAGATTCGAAACTTTTCACGATCGCAATACTTACCCTTACTATATATTACATATATACGTAAGTGAAAGTAACAATTTGTATAATGACTGCGTTCTGACTATTTATCACCCTATAGAACTTGAACATTTTTTTTAAATTAAATTTTAATATTCTCTGCTGATTGTCAATAACATGACAAGTGCGGATAGATATTTGAAATGAAAAAAAAATTATAATATTTAAAAATAATAATAATAATATGAAAACTTACCGAGTTTGAGATGGACGACGAAGCCGGAGTGAAATGACATAATGATTCCGAATGAAGACTGAAGGCATGCCCCTCTCTTAAGACTGCGGGAGGTTCCACATCTGTTAGGCATGACCCACCACGTCTAGTTTTTTTTGTTTATAAATTTACTGAAAAAAAAAAAGTAATTATAAATACACTCTAAGCTTTAACAGGTGCTATATTTGTTTACTGAAGAAAACAATACGAAAGAAGATGTAAGGAATAAATGTTAAGCGAAACTGTAGCACTGGCGGATCCAGAATTTAATTTTTTTTTGGGGGGGCTTCAGCCCGAAAGCTTTTTATTCATAAAAATAACGATAATTACTTTGGGGAAAAAGAAAAAAAAACTAAGCACCTCCCTAAGTACCATACAGTAAAAATAATTGTAAAACAATATAAACTTCATTTATAAAAATAAACCTTGCACACGTCAGCAAAAATTATGTACGAGGTACGAAGCTGGTCTATTCTCGTAGCTCGTACATTACGTCATAACCTCGTACAAATACGAGGATCCTCGTACAAACGCCAACACTGCTGAGGATTGATAGAAACCAGGAAATTAATTTTAATAAGGAGTGAAGAAAAATTGATATTTCCATTAATTAATTTAAAGAGAAAATAAATTCTTTTTTGATGCGCCTATTTGCTAGACAATCAATATTTACATTGATATTGATATTTAAAAAATAATTATAATATTAATGAAAATATCGATATTTCAAGTCCAATATTTTTATTATATCGATAGTTATAGCTCGGTATTAATATAGATTACAATGCCTTCGATATCCCATTCCTATTGGTCAGTATGACTCTCGATAGCAATATAGTCTTCTTATCGTAGACTTCAGTCCCTAACCTTTTTTAAATATAAAAGCTTTTCGGGTGCCCAGAAAGGGATTCCATTTCCAAAATTTCGCCATCGTAATTTTTGACGGAATTTGAATTTTTAAGTGGACACATTTCGATGGAGTAATAAATTTTCGAAAAGTTTTAAAACAAAAGACAAGTGGAAGCATAGAACAGAGTGTAAGTTATGTAATTCTATATAATCTACTTATTTTTTAAATTCTACTTTTGTTTGCACTGTTTTTAAGGAGAGGAAAGCAAAAAAATATCTCGGAATGATTGGGAGAAGATTCATACGCCATCGACATTAGGGAGGGGATGGGCACATTTGTACATTATACGATAATTATGTAGAAGGAAAAGAAAGAAACTAAGTACCTTATGAAATGGTGTTTAAGTGATCCCTAAAGTCCTTTTAAATGTAATTACACGAACAATAATACTTTAATTGAATATTTAATAGTTGACCGTTGCATTATAAAGGAAGGAGATGGTCCGGGGTTGCGGTCATAAATAGGCTTAATAGTGGTAAAACTATTTTATTGAAAGTCGACGTTTCGTCCCGACTTTGCAGGTCTTCTTCAGCGCTAGAACGGACAAGATACAAAAAGATAGAGAATTGTGGCAGTTACATAATATTTAAACATAATTTATAAACAATGTGAATAAGCTTATTAAAATTATAAACAGTAAGTACAATAAAATATGAACAGAGTAAGCTGAGTAACAAGATCCTAAACTGAAGTAACTTACTGTTTATAATTTTAATAAGCTTATTCATTGTTTATAAATTATGTCTAAATATTATGTAACTGCCACAATTCTCTATCTTTTGTATCTTGTTCTAGCCCTGAAGAAGACCTGCAACGTCGGGTCGAAATGTCGGCTTTCAATAAACTAGTTTTGCCACTATTTAGTCTATTTATGACCGCAACCCCGGACCCATCTCTTTCCTTAATAATAGTTTAAGAGATAATTTTTAAATTTTTTTTTCCATAAAACATGGTTATATTTTACCATTTGGGGGGAGGGATTCATCCCAAAAGCCCCTCCCCCGTAGATCCGCCTGTGAACTGTAACAAGGGTATAAATTCGGAGAAGGCCAATATTTTCATTGATAACTTTTCTTGTTAGTTTCATTTTTCATTAATGAATTTTCTTTTCGGTTTAGAAACAAGCACCACGAAAGTTTTTATTTATGTTTTGTACTAAAAAATAATGAATAATAATAAAAAAAATAAAGGAAGGAGATGGTCCTGGGTGGAGGTCATAAATAGGCTAAATAGTGGCAAAACTATTTTATTAAAAACCAACGTTTCGACCCGACTTTGCAGGTCTTCAGGGATTCCCCAATACCTTCCCTTACTCTAATTATCCAGTTATAAATGAAACTCCTAGCTGAAGACACCTGTAAATCTCTATCTTTATTCTTCTAATGTTATTTACTTATTTTTTGGTTTCCTTCTTTTTCTTTTTCCTTTCTCCACTTCCCTTTATGTCTATTATTTCATGCCATATATCCTTTTTCCTTTTCTTTCAATCTCTCCTGTAGATCTGTAGAAGTATATTCACATTTGCATATTTTATATGTTACACTACAACAATTGTTAACATCTATTTTCTTCAGTTTAGGATCTTGTTAATTAGCTTACTCTGTTTATATTTTAATGTACTTACTTTTTATTATTTTAATAATCTGATTCACATTGTTTATATTTATTTTTTTCATAATGTTATGTAACTTCCACAATTCTCCATCTGTTTGTATCTTGTCCGTTCTAGCCCTGAAGAAGACCTGCAAAGTCGGGTCGAAACATTGGCTTTAAATAAAATAGTTTTACCACTATTTAGCCTATTTATGACCGCCACCACGGACCATCTCCTTCCTTTATAATGCACCGGTCAACTATTAAATATTTAATAAAAAAATAATACTTACACTAAAAATTCTTCATTTATTGGCGAAATATCCGAGTATTGAAACTTAAAGTATTTGCTACATCGCTCTGATCCCTCGAAAACTATTTTTAATTGAATGTGTGAAAAAATTATGCCTAAATTTGCTGTTTTAGTTTCATAAACGTCAATTGTCCAGTTAAAGAATTTTGACCACCATTTAATGTCAAAATACCAGAAAATAACAACAACTAAAATACACATTTCTTTAAATATATATTTAATATAGTTTGGCAAGTAAGTCCTTTTGGTTTGTATTTGTATGCCACTATGATACACTTCTTTATCCTGTTTGTTATATGTCAAAAACTATATCTGTTAACTCTTGATGAAACTAGCTAAGTATTGTGTTTGCTATTGCACTGTGAATATGGAAGAAAATATAATTCATTATACGCATATTTTTTGTATTATTTTAAAAAAAGGAAAGCGTGCTGCAGAAGCTCATAGACAAATTTTCAGTGTTTATGGGAATGATGCCTTAACCGAACGCACCTGCCAATATTGGTTTGCCAAATTTCATTCAGGAAATGTTGACATCAATGATACTCAACGATCTGGTCGCCCACATGAAATTGAAACGACCAATAATAAGGCCATTGTTGATAAAAATCCCACCCAATCAGTACGAGAGATCGCTATGGCTCTAAATGTGTCACATACAAGTGTAGAAAACCATTTGCACAAGCTCGGCTATGTTGCCAGGCTTAATGTTTGGGTCCCTCACATGATTTTTTTTCGAAAATCAAAAAAAAAAAATTATAACTTCAATACGTTTAGTTATAAGTTCAATAGCTATAACTTTAGCTATCTACAAGAAATTTAGCAGGAATTTAGGGTCACATAAACTACACAAAATCACCTTCATAAACAAACTACAAATGGAGATAAAAAATGAAAACTTATAAAGAGTTTTTGTTTATTTATTCCTTATGTAGGCATTAAATCCAAAAACTAATTTATACGGCTTTGAAAAGCAATAATTCAGCTTTCCAACGGATATAGTAACATCGAATTTGGAGAACATCCTGAAGAGTTATGAATGATCCGAAGGTTGTTGTGTTCCACCAAAACAACGCTAGGCCCCACACCTCATTGGTCACTCACAATATACTATACAGTATATACTATTGACAATATACTATACTCTTGGATGAAACCTTTTGCCCCACCCTCCCTATTCAGCAGACCTACCTCCAAGTGACTACCACTCTCTGCAGAACCCCATGAATGGAAAGAAATTCCAAAAGGAAGAGGACATAAAAAACCACTTGGATCAATTTTTTAACAATAAACTTATAGACATTCTATGAACATGGCATTATTCAGTTTGTGGAAAGATGGGAAAAGTCATATTAAATAATAATCATTATATTGAAGATTTTTTTTTTTTTTACTTTTTTGGTGAACCACAAACAAAAAAGTGTGTTGCCATGTTGGCTATGGTTAGAGAGTGAGGGACCTAAACATTAAGTCTGGAAACATAGCCGAGCTTGTACAAATGATTTTCTATGCTTGTTTGCGACACATTTAGGACCATAGCAATCTCTCGCACTGATTGGGTGGGATTTTGATCAAGAATGGCCTTAACATTGCTCATTTCATTTTCATGTGGGCGACCATATCGTTAAGCATCATTGACGTTACAATTTCCTGAATGAAATTTGCAAACAAATTTTGACAGGTGCGTTTGGTTAAGGCATAACATCCATAAACGCTGCAAATTATTCTATAAGCTTCTGCAGCACGCTTACCTTTTTTAAAATAATACAACAAAATATGCCGATAATGAATGATATTTTCTTCCATATTCACAGTACAATACTAGTTTCAACAAGAGTTAACAGATATAGTTGTTGACATATTAAAAACAGGATAAACAATCCACCTTAGGGATTAATTCATCAGCTAAGAAGTGTATCATAGTGACATTAAAATAAAAACCGAAAGGACTTATTTGCCAACCCAATATAATCAATATCATGGAATTCAATAATTCTATAACTAATGAACTGATCATTATTATTATAACTTCATATTTTAATATAATAGATTTGAAAATAAAGAAACTCTGTAAAGGATTGATTGAATGTTTTATTCTATGTGTCTCAACAATAAAATCTAACTTGTAAATATAGTAATAAATCATTATTTTAATAATTTTTGTTATAAATTATATAAACAAGATTCTTAATTTTATTTTTTAATCGTAGATTAAAGGATAAAAAAAAAAAATGTCCAAATTTCTTAAAGTAGATCCTTGATGTGAATAGAGAAACAAGTTAATTATGACATATAGGGTAACATAATTATTTCTAAAAATAAAATACAAATACATCCCATGCCAAGAGAATGAAAATAGCTCATTCTTAGAGGTATGTGTAGGTACCTCAGGTAGTGTGTATACAAATTATACACAGTGTTTTGTATAAGTTTTATAGATACAAACTCTTAAGAACTAGTTGATAGTTTAATATATTAAAATATTCAGTCAAAGTTCAAAATTTAAATAGTTTTAAGCAATTCTGTTTTTTTTTTGTTATTACCACAATATAATTAGTATGACGCTATTTTGACTGTATGTTTTTAAAAAAATCTTTTTAGTAATTAGTTATTTACAGATTTGGATTTTTCTATAATTGCATTTTTTTGCATGCAGTATTAAAACTTCTGAACGAATATCTTTACAAATCAGTGCTCTTTTATGAAATTAATCAAATTTCATATAGCATATTTGATGATAAATGCATATTTTCATTTTCATATAAGTTTTAATACATCCTCCTATTTCTTTTTTTAATTCAGAACTTTTTGTAGGCATGTTAGTATCATATATTTGAATTTTAAAGCTGTCTTCTAGCATATTCGAAGATTTTTTTCTTTATATTTTAGTTTTTTTATTGTACATTTTGTTGCATATTTTACTTACTGTTTTTTACTGCAGGTTATACAGCATATTCTGTTGGATAATAATTTTATTAGAATAATATTGAATAAATGATAATGACTGAAATTAATTAAATATTGAGTGTTTTTCGTGTTATTTTCATGAAGTATTTCTGATAAGTTTATAAGAAAATGTTTACATCATATTTTGAATCCTTTACCTTCCTTGAGAAACAAATCTGTATTTAAAAAAAAAATTAGTAATCAGAAAAAAAAATGTATACATGTTCAAAATATTTACAAATCAAAAATTATTATATATGCTTGTATATTAATTCACTTTATATCAATATCTTCTAATATTATTTTTCCATTTTCTATGGTAATTTTAATATTCATAAAAACCCTATATTTTACCCTTTTATTCAAAACTAACGAAAACTATTATTATAATATTAAACAATTAGTTTTAAATATGAAAGATGAAATAAATAGAGCTTTCATGGATATTAAAATAACAGTATACACTGGAAAATGTTATTGGAAAATAATACAAGAAGATATCTATATAAGGTAAATTAATTTAAGAAATAATTGTTAATGTTCATTAAAAATGTTTTGAGTATGTATAAAATAATATTCTGATTTATAATTATTATCATTGTTCAAAATAAAGAATTTTGTCCATAAAACGGGTAAGGAGCTCATAAAATTGGTAAATATGAACTAGATATTTTCTTCTAAAGGAATAAGAAAACTGAAAAAAAAAATTAAGGAAATAGCAAAGAAAAAGTTTGTATAATTCTTTCTTATAAAATAGTATTTTTAAAAAACTATTATAGTTTGAGGGAGGAGACAAGCAGAATTTGATTTTGGGAGTTGCATTAATTACACAAACAATAATACTTTTATAAGACATGGCTTTATTTTACCATTTTGGGAGGGTGCTTCAGCCCGAAAGCCTCTCCTCTCTCTCACGCCTCCGTAGATCTGCCTGTGAGGAAGAGGGATTTAATTTTTATTAATATAAATATAATATAACAAAGAGTTGCTCACTTTTGCAAAATTAATCAATCTGCAACAATAACCTGCTAAAGAAAACAAGAAAAACAGTAGAGGAATGCGGATAATAAGAACAACAATAATGAAATTCAAGTACTATTTAAACTTCTTTTGTTTGTAGTGGTTTAGACTTTTCTATTCTTATTTAATTAAATTTATAATAGCAGGTTCAGATGTATAAAGGGATTAAGAAACATTTTTAATTCTTAAAATAACTGAATTTAAATGATCTGTAACACAAATTTTTATATCGGTAATTGGGTGCCTCTATCAACGTAGCTATGAACCCAATATTGATTTTCTATGAATAGAAAGAAGAAACTTAATACAGTTATTATAATAAATTAATAAAGTAATGTATTTGTGATTAAGGTGAATGTAAGCAATTTACAATGGATTCCTGAAAATGGAAAAACAACTTCACTATTCTAAAAAGTTTTATTTTCAAGACATTTCAGCTGTCAAGCGGTTTTTGATTGTGAGCAACTCTTTGATGGTGTAAAGGGGAGCTGTCTTATATAGCCATGTTAAATTTAAATTATAATTATATTATATTATGTCAAGAGAAGGAGTTGGTCGAGAGGTGCGGTGAAATAAATACTAAATTAAAAAAAAAAATATTTTTAATTATTATGCCAATGTTTTGAACCACCCAACTACTAGGCAGTCTATCGACTGTTTTTTTCAGTGCCACATGCCATGCCCTGATGAAGACCCACAAGGTGGATCGACAATTAAAAATACTATTTTTTAAAAATTTATTATTTATTTCACTGCAATCCCTGAACAACTCCTCATATTATATCATGGTCAACCAATTCTACATCATTATATTATATTAAATTAAATAAAACTATTATGTTCATACTATAGGCAGTGAAAATTATTATTATTTTTGGTACTACTGCCCTTCTCATGGGCCTTCTCACAGATGGTATGCCAGGCTGGTCTGTCGACAGCAACATCTTCTAAATGCCAGCTGCCATAAGTCTGCCTCAACTTTGTCCAACAATCTCTTCCTTGGACGTCCGCTTCTTCAGGCACCTCCTGGCTTTCAATACATTAATTTTTTTGAGAGGCGACTGTTCCCCATACATTCTACGTGCCCGAGCCACCTTAATCTTCACTTTTTTATTATGACCACAACATCAGGCTGGTCATATAATTCTCACAATTCATTATTTTTCATATTTTTTTTGAGAATTCCGTTTTCACACGAGCTTAGACACACTTACACTTACACTTTCACTTTATTTTCATGAATAATTATCATATTTTTATTTGGTAAAGGAATTGTTGCCTGTCAATTCTTATAGTAATCAAAAGTTGGTTGGTGATTACAGACATTGAAGTATACAAAAAATAATTCTTAGTGAGCTTCAATCACTTCAACGGCTCAATCAACTTATATTCCTACACTTTTATTTCATAGTTAATATAATTATTATTATATCAACTTTTTATTGAATTAGTGTTTATACAAAAAGAAAAAAATCAATATTATACAGATGAAATACCACGTGGCATGGATTCAATATAGACATATATATTTTTATAAATTGAAATGATATAGTGGAATGTTGTACTTACACCAATATGAAGATAAGAATATGTGAGGATTCATTGAGACTGTAAGGCATATTAACAAGAATTCATAAAGGATGAGAATGGCAACCTTCTTAACAGCCAGAGAGATGTAATGAATAGGGGAACTCGGGATTTCCAGAGCCTGCTAAACAAGGAAGAAAAAGAGGGTAATGAAAATCTGCAGTGCCTCAATCTGAATCAATCCTTAGAAAATGGCATAAAAGCACCTCCTTTTATGTCATGGAGGAAGAAGAGTTCATGGAAGTATTCCTCAGAATGAAAAATTATAAATCTCCAGGCATTGACTGTATATCTGTGGAACTGTTGAAGTATGGTGGAGATACAATACCTAGTGAGCTGTATGAAATAATTTTTGATGTATGGAGGACTGAAAGGATGCCAGCGGACTAGTATACAGCTCTTTAATGTCCCATCTGCGAGACAATTATTCAGATATAGCCTCCTTAATTAACATTGCGTACAAACATATACTATCTTTGATCTGCCAGAGATTAAAGGAACACATTGAGAGAATTGCCGGTGACTAGCAAAATAGATTCAGGCAAGGAATGTCGACAACTGATTGCACTTTTGCTTTTAGGCAACTGTTGGAAAAGATCAATAAATTTGGCATCATGCTGTACCACTTCTTCTCATCTAGTACATGTTTGTCTGCTATATACAGTATGGCACTCTTTTCCAGCTCTCAGTAGCGAAGAATTTAGAAAAAAAAAAAGGTGTAAAAAACAACAGCATTTCATAAATAAATAACGAATCCCAAAGCGAGATGTATAATTTATCTAATTTAAAACTGATGCTACTCATTGCATACTGAATTTGATGTTCTAGAACTTTTCTTCTATGACTATTTTTTCATAGAGAAATCATTTCCAAGCTGCAACGCCATTTATAGTAAGTCATTAAGACCATTATAATTAAAAAATGTCTATTTAATATATCAACGGTAGGCAATAAAAATCTAGTCACTCCATCTGCTTTTATAAACCACACAACTTTCTTTGCTTTTATAAACCACAGAATGACTAACTTTAATTTCAACATTTTTGAGTAATGTACATTTAGTGATATTTTTAGTTGAAAAAGTTATCTATGCAGACAGTGAGTAAGTTGATTCCGGAGGTGATGATTGCAGTGTTGAAATATAGAACTGAGAATAAAGGTATAAATTTAGGTACTTATTTCTTATAAAAGATGTTCTGAGGTAAGATACTTTATTAAATATCTGTAGAAAAAATGTTTTTTTAGTCTCAACAATTACAAAAGTATATTTTAAATTTATCCAAATTTTCGCCTCTTCAGGGAAAAAACTAGAGACCATATCTTTCCTCCTAATTATCCGATTTTAACGATATTTTTTTTTTGTTTTTTTTTAGGAAATTTCATAAACTTTTAAAAAACAAAGCGGTTTTTGAGAAGATCGTAAAAATGTGTTTCAGCGTTCATATAAGGTGGTACTTCCGGTTTGCCGATTTTAACGAAAAAGTTACTGTCACATCCGGCTCATATACAATTAGAATTAGTTTAAATTGAAGCCATTTTACTGACAAATTTGTTTCCCAATTATTTAAAAATGACAGATGTCCTTTGCTACTAATCTACTCATATGTGCTTTCTATTTTCTTTCTTTTTCATTTTGCCATGTTAAGCCACAGCAGCGCTTGGCCGGGTAAAGCTAGTTTATTTATGAAATTCTGTTTTTGTTTTTTTACACCTAGTTTCTCAAAATTTTTCGCTGCTGAGAGCTGGAAACGATTGCCTACTGTATTTAGAAGACTCTTAAAGAAGAACAACTCAGTAAAATAGGCACTCAAACTGTTGAAATATTTAAAATCACAGATGCCTCTTTTACCAATTTCCAGCCTTCGCGAGGTTACCGATTTCGAGCGGAGTGAGTGACCTAGATCAAAACTGTTGATACTCAGTCGACGCGGAATTAGATGAGCATGTCGGGTGTGGAGTCTAGAAGGGGGTTCTATGGCTCAAGTTGCGTCATCAAAATTTTCGATGTAGAGGCAAATTTTGACGAAGCTTTTAATATTTAAGTGAAAAGTTTCAAATCAGATAAGAAAGAGAAAAACATGGACCAGACCACAGCAAGTGTAATTGTATATGATCTACGATTTTTCTAATTTTATTTTCGAGAATTGTTTTAAGAAAAGAAAAACAATACAATTTCTTGGGAGGGAGAAGGGGACATCATGCGCCATCGATCTTTGGGGAACGGACACATCTGCCTCTATATTTTTGTAGGCAACCTTATATTCTCGATTTTGTGATCAAATTATCAATCTTTTCAATACACGTTTTAAACTACTCTGAGTGAAATAATCAAGTCTTACAAAATGGTATCTTTATGTCTATGTGAATAGCTCGACACAAATATACACTGACAGGCAAAAAATTCCACCCACTTGATTTTTCCATGTTTTCATCTAAAAATATCTCTGTAAAGTTTTATTCGTATATAATACATGGTATTTGTAGATAATACTTAGTATTTATGGAATTTTATAATTTTTTTTACCTTTAATAATCAAAATGTGATTGGGTAAAAAAGATTAGAGAAAAAAAAATTGAAAAACGAACCATTATTATTCTAACAGAAATTAATTACATCATCGTTTAGTAGCGCGTGTTTCCTCCTCTTGCCTTCACTACTTCTTGAAGACGCCTCGGCATACTTTCCACCAGTCGGGAAATATCCCTTTGATGGAGGATAGCCCATTCCTCCCGAAGAGCCCTTTCGAGGTCCTGCAGTGTATCAGGAAGTGTTGCACGCGCTCTTATTCGTCTTCCGAGGTTATCCCATAAATGCTCAATGGGGTTCAAATCTGGAGAACGTGCTGGCCAGGCTAAAACCTCAATATTGTTCTGTTGAAGGGACTTCTGCACTATACGGGCGACATGTGGGTGTTCATTATCGTGCAATAGAATAAAATGATCGCCGATTTCGTTGAGGATAGGCAACACACGAGGTTCCAATCTATCCATCTACATAGCGAATGGCCGTCAAAGACCCTCCACGAACAACAACCAATTCTGTGCGGCGCTCCATTGAAGTCCCAGTCCACGCCATTAAGGAGCCACGTTGGAAAGGTTGGCTCTGGGAAAAATTACAGGCTGCATATCTTTCGTTTCTTCTTCTCCACACCCTATCACGCCCGAATCTTGACTCATCTGTAAAATGTACAGCACTCCATTCGTCCATAGTCCAATGGCTGTGTTCTCGAGCAAAAGCCAGCCATGTTACTCTGTGAGTTCTGGTCAACTCTGGTCCTCTTACTGGACGAAAAGCGATTAATCCATATTCATTTAATCTTATCCGAGCGGTACGTTCAGAAATTTGCACACCTCGAACTTCTTCGAGCTGATGAATCGGTTGAACAACGGTAAGGTGCCGGTTTCGTAAAATTCTCAAAGTCAAAAACCGGTCATCCCGTGGTTCTGCTACCCTAGGCCGTCCAGAACTGGGCCTTCTATTGTAAGAACCAGTTTCCCGAAAACGCCTGACGGCGTCTCGTAAACTTTCATATGGAACTCCGATGGCATTAGCTGCATATCTAATGGAACGTCCATCATCAATAAGTGCCACACCACGCGCAACATCCTCAGCACTAAGAGGCATTTTTAAACTTAATATTGAAAAATTAAAAACCGGAGACTAAGAAATGTGCTGCAAGAAACGGCACTGAACTAATGATACTGAATAAACATTTTGATTCCATAGAAAGTAAACATTGGAATCTAGAATCATTGAATAAAGGATTAAGGGTTATTGTCCTCTATATTAACACTCCTAATTGAAAAGAAACAAAAAGATTACCTATTTATTCATTAAAAACAATAGACCAATCCAAAGCAGAAATATTTTTAGATGAAAACATGAAAAAAATCAAGTGGGTGGAATTTTTTTCCTGTCAGTGTATAACGTAAAGTCTACCAGGTTTTTATTGCTTTAGAAGGGAGTAAGAGACAATTTATAACTTCTTTGTTCAATACCTTGATGGGTTTGTACAAACTGTGATTTTATATTCAAAATTATAAAAATGAATAAACCAATAATTTTACACAGAAATAAAAAACTCAGTGACAGTGACCACAAAACCTGTAAAATTAATCTAGTGTCAAAATAATTAACCCTTCATGAATCAAATTTCTGTTGTTGTTTCGCTCAATTTGGAGCCATAGAAAAAATTCATTAATTTTATAATTTCATTAATAATACAATTGCATTAAAATCCTGTCTCTAGGTATTAATAATCCCACCCTGCTGACGTTGTCAGTTCTAGGGTGTTGTTCTTAAATACACACCGTAGATTTTTAATTATAAATAAACTAGGCCTTTAATTTTAGAAATAATTTTTGTTTAATATGTAAAGAAAAAAATTGAAGAGAAGAACGTTTGGGGTGATCATTCAAAAGAAGTAAAAATAAAGAATTATATTTATTTTTGCCTACGTTTCGCCCAAAGTTTAGGCCTTCCATCAGAGTAAGTAAACCTACCTAAATATATATATACTTACAGGTGTGTTCAGCTTGGAGTCTCACTTAGAACTGGAAAATCAGGGTAAGGGAAGGTGTTGGGGAATTTGCTGACCTGTTTGGGTCAATGGGAAAAAACCCAGAAAATTACAGTATCTTACATTGATTAAATTTGAAGATATGGATGGATACAAGAGAAAAATACTATATCTATAAAATAATAAATTATAAATATATACATATACACATAAAATAGAATTAAAAGATTATAGATAAGAGTACAATGTGAATGAAAATAAAAATGGAAGAAGTAAAACGTACATAGAAGTAAAATATAAATATACAAATATGAGACCATACATTGCAGAACTAATTCAGAAGTATAGAGAGGAAAAAATATTAATAATTATAATTATATTTGGTTGTACATATGTAAGAAAATTACATTTAAATATTAGATAATAGTAAGACATGGTTAAAAAGTAAAATGAATACAAAGTGAAAATGGATGATCATACAGTGATGTAGAATTTAAATATAAAATAAAAGAGAGATCATACAATGCGGAAATACTTAGAATAATTAACAATTAAATTGAATTAATCAATAAAAATTGAATGTAGATAAAAATAATACGATGTAATATATAGGTTATTTATCACTTATAAGATATAAAATGTGTCTATATGTTAAAGAAATACAGTTTTTATCTACTTTATGATTAATAGGATTCTGTTCCATGTGAATGTGGATGGATTCGGAAATGAGTCTTTTTCAAAATCAAATGAGTGGTTGAGGGTTAAGGCGGGGTTGCGGTCATAAATAGGCTAAATAGTGGTAAAACTATTTTATTAAAAGCCGACGTTTCGACCCGACTTTGCAGGTCTTCTTCAGGGCTAGAACGGACAATATACAAAAAGATAGAGAATTGTGGCAGTTACATAATATTTAGTAAGGTGAAAAGAACTGTCCAACACATCATCCAAGACTTCCCAGTATTTCAGAATGTAAGGAAAAATCTCGAAATGGCTCAGAGCCTAAAAGAAAACTTCAACGACAACGAAAACGCCGTGGAAAAAACCTTACAATTTTTAAAAATAATAAAGTTCTACAATAGAATATAAATAGGAAGTGTTGCCAATGACCCTGCAGGGTAGAGGCTACAATAAAAATATATAAATAATATTTAGACATAATTTATAAACAATGTGAATAAGCTTATTAAAATTATGAACAGTAAGTACCATAAAATATGAACAAAGTAAGCTGAGTAACAAGATCCTAAACTGAAGTAAATAGATGCTAACAATTGTTGTAGTGTGATATATAATAAATGAAAATGTGAATATACTTCTACAAATCTACAGGAGAGATTGAAAGAAAAGCAAAAATGATATAATATGAAATAGTAGACATAAAGGAATGTGGAGAAAGAAAAGAAAAAGGAGACCAAAAATTAGATAAATAAATAAATAAAATTAGAGACTAATAAGTTTCACTTAGAACTGGGAAACCAAGGGTAAGGGCAGGTATAGGGGAAGCTATGTATGGGTAATTGGGAAAATCCTAGGAAATTACAGTATCTAAAATTTGAAGATATGGGTGGATACAATGGAAAAATATTATATCTATGAAATATTAAATTATAAATATACATATAAAATAGAATTGAGAGATTATAGATCAGAGTACAATGTGAATAAACCCAAAATTGGCAAAAGTAAAATATAAATATAGAAATAAATTCATTTACATACATACATTGCAGAGCTAACTTAAAAGTATAGAGAGGGAAATAATTAATAATTATAATGATGTAGAGATGGTTGACCGTTGATATGATATGAGAAGAAATTAGTCGAGGGTGCGGTCAAAAAAATAAAAAAAATTAAAATATATAAATAATTTTAATTTTTGCCGACGTTTCGACCCACTTTGCAGGTCGTCTTCAGGGCTACAAAAGATACAAATCTTTCAATTTCTTCACTTCTTAACCTTTGGTCCCGTTATCTGTTTATTTACAATTAAAGGTAACCTCCACTTGCTTGTTATCCACTGATATCTTATTATTATGTTATCTGATCCATATTTTAACTTTACTGTAACAATAGTTATTCAATTTTCAATCAATTTATTCGTTAACATTCATTTATTCGTTAACATTCATGTATTTATTTTCTTTTATCTATTTTCTTATCATGTATTTATTTTCTTTATCTTTTATTTCTGTATCTGACAACTTCTTCGTAATTTATATATACTTATATTTATTTTTTATTTTATTTTTATATTTTCAACATGTTTGTATCTTTTGTAGCCCTGAAGACGACCTGCAAAGTGGGTCGAAACGTCGGCAAAAATTAAAATTATTTATATATTTTAATTTTTTTTATTTTTTTGACCGCACCCTCGACTAATTCCTTCTCATTAATAATTATAATTATATTTGGTTGTACATATGTAAGAAAATTACATTTGAATATTAGATAATATTGAGACATGGTTAATAAGTAAAATGAATACAAAGTGGAAAAAGGATGATTACACATTGATATAGAGCGTCAATGTAAATTTAAAATAAAATAAAAGAATGATCATACAAAGAGGAAATATTTAGAATAATGAGCAAATTAAATGAATTAATCAATAAAATTTAGAGTAGATGAAAATAATAGAATAGAATATATAAGTTATTTTTCACTTATAAGATTTAAAATGTGTCTATATGTTAAAGAAATACAGTTTTTATCTACTTTATGATTAATAGGATTCTGTTCCATGTGAATGTGGATGGATTCGGAAATGAGTCTTTTTTTCATGGTTAGGGACCGTGGAGGAAAGGATAGAGATTTTTTCAAAATCAAATGAGTGGTTGAGGGTTAAGGTGTGTTCTGATAGTTTGGAGGCGGAAGGGTTCCGGGAAGTTATGGATGTTTTATGTTGGAAAATGCGGGTTTTGAGATGGTTTTTGTTTTCGCCAATATAGGAGCTATTGCAATTAGGAGTAGAGCAAGGTGTCCGGTAAACTACAATTACACTAATTTAGTTTACCGGATACCTTGCTCCACGGGCGGATCTACGGGGGGGGGGCTTTCGGGCTGAAGCCCCCCCCCAAAATGGAAAAATATAACCATGTTTTATGGGGAAAAAAAATTTTAAAAATACCTCTTAAAGTATTATTGTTCGTGTAATTACATTTAAAAGTACTTAAGGAATAACTTAAAAACCATCTCATATAGGTAGTTAGTTTCTTTCTGTTTTTCCAAAGGAATTATCGTTATTTTTATGAAAAAAAAGGTTTCGGGCTGAAGCCCCCTCCCTCCCCAAAATTAAATCCTGGATCCGCTAGTAACTTGCTCTACTCCTAATTGTAATAGCTCCTATATTTTGGCGAAACAAAAAACCATCTCAAAACCCGCATCATAATGCAACGGTCAATATTCTCGTTATATATTCAGTGTGGAGTTACCGTTCCGAGAAAAACGTTGAACGTGGGCCAGATATCGTCATGTTGAAATGTATGCTATACCATGTTTCATATGGGCGACTTCGTTTTCTGTTCCCGAGATGTGTTTCAAAAAGGATGGCAACCAGAAATAATGTGACAATTTGATTGTTTTCTCAGTTTATGTCATTCTCTTTAATAACATCATGTTTTCTAGTTTAGATTATATATAGATTCTCAAAGTACATCCAAAGAGATGATATTAAAGAACGTTACGAAGTCCGCATTCACCAAATGTTGACGTTGAAGATTATTTAAAATTGCCCCTAACAACTGTACAGCTTCCGATTAAATTCACAACCCCTAAAGAAATTCAAGAACTAATTAGGAGTCTCAAAATAAAAAAAAGTCCAGGACATGACCTTATACCAGTTATTGCGTTAAAAAATTTTCCTAGAAAAGCTCTCGTTTACATTACGTCTATATTTAATAGCTGTCTACGCACTGGATATTTTCCCGAAACGTGGAAGAAAGCTGAACTCGTAGTAATTCATAAGCATGGTAAAAATGCTAAACAAGTCAGTAGCTATAGACCGATAAGTTTATTACCCATAGTTGGAAAATTACTAGAGTCAGTCATAAAAAGACATCTTGCATCCTTTTTACAATGTAATAGCATTATTCCTGATTTTCAATTTGGTTTTCAGTATTGTCATTCCACTTCACACCAACTGGCAAGATTATCAGAATTCATAGTAAATGGATTTGAAATGAAAAAACATACTCTTGTCACGTTTTTAGACTTTCAACAAGCGTTTGATAAGGTTTGGCATTGTGGTCTATTGTACAAGCTAAAGAAAGTGGACACGCCCAAATATTTATATGACGTTCTGAGCTCATTCCTCAACGGCAGAACATTTACAGTTAGAATAAATAATATAAATTCAACCTTAAGACAAATCCATGCCGGCACCCCACAAGGTTCTGTTCTTTCTCCCATACTTTTTAACTTTTATGTTCACGACATTATCCAATCCACAAACACCTCCATAGCTATGTTTGCCGACGATACAGCTGTCTTTTCCCTACACAATGATATATTAATAGCCAGATATACACTGCAGTCTTACCTAGTAAATCTAGAACAATATTTAAAAAAATGGATGATTTGTCTCAACAATCATGTACAACAAAAATGTACAGCAAAAATTTTTACTCTTAGACGTCCCTCAGACCCACCTGAACTGATTCTCAAAAATAAAGAACTAAAATGGAACCCAGCTAGTGAAGCAGTAAAATACCTCGGAATTTTTCTGGACCGCCGCCTTACGTGGAATTACCATATAAATAATAAACTGACCCAAACATACGCAAGGTTAGCAATGTTATATCTCATAGTAAATAGAAAATCTAGTTTAAAACCAGAGACAACTGTTCTTATTCATAAAACCATACTAAGACCCTTGCTAATGTACGGATGTGAAGTCTGGGGAGCAGCTTCAGCTACGAAAAGAAAAAAACTACAATCCTTTCAAAACAAGGTATTAAGAATTGCAGTAGATGCCCCTGGTTCATAAGAAACGCTCAACTACATCGAGAACTAAAAGTGGAAACAATAGATGAATTCATCAAAAAACGATTTAAAAAATTCCATACGCAGCTACCAGCAGTTAAAGGTACAGTGGCCTACAACTTAGGAAACCCAACCTCATCTCGAAGACTGAAGCCCAGACTGATCCAAGACATCATGTTATGAACAATTATTAATTTTCTCTTTATTAATTGTAATTATTCAATAATTATAATGTATAAATAGTTAGGGGTGTCTTTTGCAAAGACTATACCCCACCAGGCCGATCTGGTAATAAATAAATTTAAAAAAAAAAGAACGTTACGAAGGATGGAGTAGAGTTAAAAAATAAAAGTTTGTGATTTATACCACACGATAGAAGTGAAAATATCAACAAGGCGAGATTAATAATATGAAATATAAATTATGAATAATAGCTCATTACAAAGAGAAATGCTGAACGATAACATCGCTAACACTATGCAGGTCCGATTATTAGTTACTTAGACATTTTAAACCATATTTTCCATAAAACTCGTTATCATTTGGTTTCGAAATTATTTTTCTAACTTTCTGAAATAGATAGAAAAAAAATCTTATTTTTGGGAGAGATATACTTCACCAACAAGTTACAAAACCAAATGAAAAACATCATTGTTAATGTTAATGTATTTTTTTTTTATGTTTCATCGACAGATGAAAGAAATGTCTGACAGTATCGTTAGTTTTTCGTGAAGGGAGATAAATTAAATATAAATTAATTTAATTTTTAAGATAACGAATACTTAATAATAAAAATAAACTATATTATTTTTTATTTAAAATAATTTATAATTTACTATTTAAATATTTTTGATGAATCACAAATTTCAACCGTTGTAGTAAAAATTCCCTGGCGTGAGTGGAGGACCATTAACGTACTAAGAATAAACGGTTTTCGGCATAAAAACTGTAAACATCTTAACCTTTAGGGTCTGCACCCAGGAAGAAGTGATGACCTAAGGAGTTGAGGAGAGAACTGAACTGGACTTTGGATATGGATCTGTTAGGAGGATATATTCAGGACAATATTTAATATTAAAAAATAAATATACTTCACAATATTACTCAATTCTTCTTCGGTGCATACATACTATTTATTTTCAAGTTAATTTATTATTAGCCATATTTACACCAATTTTAAAAAAATTTTGTCACTTAATGACTACTCATCAAAATGACGACGTTCGGCTCAAAAAAAGGCTTAAACAGCATAAACAAAATTGTAATTCAAAAAACACAAAAATTAAATTAGCTACTGGACTCTCGCAACATAATATGCAAACTAAACATGAGTTTGATTTCAAAAATGCCAAAATCCTACATAATGAAAGAAATACGAATAAACGTAGAATTAAAGAATCAATATACATAACTAAAAACTTAAAAAACTCAGTAAATAATCATACAGACGTGGATAATATGAATACTTTTTACGCTAGTTCTATTGAAAAAATCAAAATTTGAAATAAATCAGCTAATATTACTTGAAATAGATCCACATGTAATATTGAGTAACAGCATTATATATATTCATAATAAATAGTCTTCCCCTACTCCTATAAGAATAACCAGTCACTGAATAGAAATGAGATGGATGACATATGGGTGACTCAAAAACAAGGTAAATTTAACTTATTTTGAATTATTTAATAGTAAAGAATGGAGTAATAATAATGTTGTTAAATAATTAAAGGTGAACATGACAATAATAAGGAATTTTATTACGAGTAGACGCTTGCAATTCGCATAAGTGAAAATGACAGGTACATGATGGGTATTTTAGGTGCATAATAAGTATCTTTATAATTTGAAATATGTTAAAGTTAATATATGGTTGTAAATGAAAAAAATTTTTTAGACTTGAAAATGGCTCGACGAGCCGAAACGTCGTCATTTTGATGAGTAGTCATTAAGTGACAAAAAAAATTTTAAATTGGTGTAAATATGGCTAATAATAAATTAACTTGAAAATAAATATACTTCTATATTTTTACTTTTTTTGACTGATCACCCCAACCCTTCAATTATTCACTACAACCAACCATCGATCAACAGTTATAAAAAAATATCGGATTATCTTTTTAATTAAAAAATCATTTATAATAGTTATCCTATTATTAAAAGAAATAAAAGTTATATTTTAATAGTGTTGAATTTAAAAAAAAAAAACATTTGATACCCTTCCTATACAGGTGTTAGTTGACGAAGCGTGCGACAGATGTCGGTGGTAGTGGAGGGGCGTTGCCATGGTCACCGCCTCGCCTACAGTTCGCGGCCAACCATGTCCGACGACAGAGTGGTCTTGAAGAGGAAGATCACTCTGTTGAACGGCGTAGCCCTCATCGTCGGCACCATCATAGGCTCCGGTATCTTCGTGTCCCCTACCGGAGTCCTCATCTACGCCAAGTCCATCGGCCTCAGCCTCATAGTCTGGGCCGTGTCCGGAGTGTTCTCGACTATCGGGGCACTATGTTATGCCGAGCTGGGAACCTCCATCACGAGATCCGGAGGAGATTATGCCTACATCTTGGAGGCCTTCGGCGATCTACCTGCCTTCCTGAGGCTCTGGGTGGCACTCCTCATTATCCGACCGACGACGCAAGCTATCGTAGCCCTAAGTTTCGGAGAGTACGCGCTTAAACCTTTCTTTCCGAACTGTTCGCCTCCAAAGTCAGCTGTATCTCTCTTAGCCGCCGCTTCATTATGTAAGTAGAACATATATCTAGCTGTGAGCACTATAATTCAAACAACATACTAGTTAAAAATCATGTTAAATACACATATCTTACACCGCTGTTATGAATAACACAATTAAAAAAATATATATATTATATCATTATTCAAAGATATCAAACAATGTTTCATTCTCTACTTTTAATTAAATTATTTATTGATTAGTTTAATGTAATTTACATTTCATCATATTCTTGTAAATGTATCTTCTAAAAGATAAAAGATACTGAAGTATTTCAGGGCAATTCGCATGAGTCATACGATATCGTTTGCTCTATATCTAAAAATATATGCCTTTAAAGTAGTTTCTTTGAAAACGAAACTCAACAGATCGAATAAAACATGACGAAATTAAAATATATATTATCAGAGTTTTATTTAAGTTTATGTTTAATTCTTTGTAACATGGTATATATTTTCTGTTTAATTAGATAAGCATACTTTAAGTAGAAAATTAAGACATACGCGAACGTGGAGATAATGTAGTCGTTGAGTAGTTGAATTTCTTGATAATGACAGTTTGAAATTTAAATCACGTGGTTTAGGTTTGTTTGTAACCTTAGATGGGGTAGGTTGCAATAAGTTTCGGCCGCTAGATTGCAGCACCATAAAAGGCGGGCTTCGCGATCGATGGAGTCAATTTTAGTTAATGAAGAGTTCGTTTTATCATGCCGGTGAATTTACAAAACTGCTATTTAATTTTTTTTTTAATATTATTTATATTTAGAACTCAAGTGCTTTTTTTATAAACAATATTATTTTCTGTTTATATTAGCTGTTTCAAAATTTTATAAGAATATTTTATATTATCTATTCTATGAAAAGGTCATTTTTCGTTTTGTTATTCGATTTTGTTTTTTAAAAATCACACAATTGTTTCCACTATTTCATTATATATTTAATTATAATTAGCGATTTCTCATATAAATAATTAATATGAATTACAAACGATTAGATCATATTTTAGCTTTGTATTTTGAGAGGAATATTAGTAACTCATTTTATTTTCACTTACACACTTATATATAATATATAGTAAGAGAAAATTTCAACGAAAATACACATTTTGAGGTTTTCTTAGTCAAAATAACTAATTCTCGCAAACATCAGAAGTTATATAAATATTTTTAGTACTATAATACTTGCAAGACGTAAGTTTGTGTTAAACGAAATTATTCAAAACTACGATTTTTTACTTTAGATTAATTTAAATTAAAAAAAAAATAAGCGTGAATTTATTATTAAATTTAATCTTATCGCACAAATATTTAGAATAGTATGTAAAACGAACTTTATTCTGGGATTAGGTCTGACAGACAAACAAAAAAAACCATCATAGCTTTAATACATTTAATCATTAATTATATAAATTGTATGCATGTGTTTTTTTTTTTCGCTTAGTTTTAATTTTCTTATTTTTTAGGTTATTTTATTTTATTATTTATTGTATATACTTTTCATTATTATTTTGTTTCTATTTATTTTATTATTTTTGTACATATAGTGTGAATGTCATCCTACCTCATTATAACCAATGTCCAAGTGACAGATTGTTGTAATACTCAATAAAAAAAAAAATTAAGGCTTGTTCCTGAAAAAAAAATAAAATTGTATAAATAATCTATTTTGTTTTTACATACCTATTGAAATATAAAAATAAAAACAAATGGGCTGAATTGCTCTTGTCACAATACCTCAATAGTTTAATACTAAACCTTCCACTCATAAGGTTATATTTATTTAAATAATGTTTATATTATTTGTATAATAAAAGTAAGACTATTATGATCTAAGGTTTGTTCATTATTTTATTTAGTTACTTTATTATTAAATATTAAAACTATTATTCACTTCAAATTAACAACTTATATGATTTTATGCCACCTTTTCTAACACGTGTATTTTTACGCTTCATAATTGACACGTGGATGTCTGTTTTAAGGTTTGCACTACTATCAGGATCATTCATACCTGCTCAACTCAATGCCACATTAATTATTTATGAAATTATCAATTTAGCATTGTTTAAGTGACTGATTATGTAAGTCATACTGAATTTGTTATCACTTTTTTGTTTATAGCACTGACAAATCTTTGGGATTTGGTTTCGGCCTCCCCATTTTACAAATTATACAACTGTTAATTTAATTGTACAACTCGTTGCTCAAATTGTGTAACTTGAATATACATGTATTCTTTTATTTAAATTGTATTATTTTCTATCAACATAAAATAAAATGAATGAAACCACAGTTCGGACAAATGTTTTTAATTTATTTAAAAATCTATATTATACATCGCGTCTTGTTGCCAATTTATATTATTATATCATTATAATTATTCTTAATAATTATTTTATAAATAATTATTAGTAACCATATTATATATTCAACATTTTATTATTCAAATTTTCATTTATGTTATATTGTGCTTCTTTTTATATTTCATAATAATTATAATTACATAAAATAATAATATTATACATAATATAATAATTAATATATTGTATTCAAAGATAAATGTTTATATGGAAAAATAACATTTGTCATCCAGGTAAAATCAAACTATCCCCTCCAGTTGAATATTTCCCTTACAATTTTTTAGCCAAAAGCCTTATATTAGGAGAGTATGAGGTAACATGAGCTCAACACATATGCAATTAAATGAACAGCTGTATAATTTGTAAAATAATCGCCTAATAAGTTATCTCCTGTGCACCTAATCCTAAAACAAAATAAAATATGAAAGTCACTAAAAATTCTTTAAAAATGTATATTATACATCGCTCCTTATTGTCAATTTATATTATTATATAATTATAATTATTCTTTTAGCCAATTTGTAACCATAATATTTATTGAACTTGTCCAGCTTCATATAAGCCTAACGATAATTTGAGTCTTTTATTTCTAATATTTTCATAGTACGTTATATTGTGCTTCTTTTTCTATTTCATAATAATTATAATTATATCACACTATAATATAAAGATATTATATATTATATTGATTAGTATATTGTATTCAAGGAGGAATGTCTATATCGAAAAATAACAGCTGTCACCTAGTTAAAATCAAACTATCTCCTTCAGATGAATACCATTTCCCTTAAAATTTTTTAGCCAAAAATCTTTAATTTGTATTAGGAGAGTAGGAGGTTGAGAGTAGAGGGTTCTATCGAGACTAGAGGACTGAGATAATCTCTATTATATAAAAAAGTTTTTAGTGACTTTCATATTTTATTTTATTTTAGTATTAGGTGCGCAAGAGATAAAAGGATCATAACTTATTAGGCGATTATTTTATAAATTATACAGCTGTTCATTTAATTACATATGTGTTGAGCTCATGTTACCTCATACTCTCCTAATATAAGGCTTTTAGCTAAAAAAAAATGTAAGAAAAATATTCAACTGGAGGGGGTAGTTTGATTTTAACTAGGTGACAGCTGTTATTTTTCGATATAGACATTCCTCCTTGAATACAATATACTAATCAATATAATATATAATATCTTTATATTATAGTGTGATATAATTATAATTATTATGAAATAGAAAAAGAAGCACAATATAACGTACTATGAAAATATTAGAAATAAAAGACTCAAATTATCGTTAGGCTTATATGAAGCTGGACAAGTTCAATAAATATTATGGTTACAAATTGGCTAAAAGAATAATTATAATTATATAATTCCCACATATATTATTACAGTAAGGCTCGAAATCGGTTTTGTACCAAATATAAGCTCCTGTCATGCTCAAATACAATGAATGGGGTACCGTTGGATTTAGAATTTCACGGGGGGTTAGCGAGTCGTATTCTTCACTTTTGTTTTTCATTCTAAAATAAATAAAGTCGATATAAACATTTTGCTAGGCTTTGATACTGGAACGGTGGTAGGTCTGCACATCGATACGGGACAAATTCGATCTTGAAGATTTTGATGCGTACAGCAAGGCCCGGATAGTTCCTCCGGAAGAAATACAAAGAAGGATCACGGCTGCCAATAGATGTGTCTATGGACTTGGCCGACACTTAAGAAGTAGGTACCTCTCAAAGAAGACCAAGCTGATCATATACAAGACCCTTGTTCGGCCTGTTTTGACATATGGCTCAGAGGCTTGGACGATGACCAAAAGGGATGAGATGAAGCTGAGTGTCTTTGAGCGAGGAGTCCTCAGAAGGATTTATGGTCCAGTAAAGGAGGGTGATGTCTGGAGGAAAAGAAAAAATAGGGAGCTCAGTTCTCTCTATGCAGACATCGACGTAGTCACGTATATTAAACTGGCCAGACTAAGGTGGGCAGGGCATGTGGCCAGAATGAGCACCCTTGAAATACCAAAAAAAATAATGATGGAGGAGCTGCACCTCGTAAGACGGGTAGGAAGGCCGAGGACGAGATGGTTGGACAACGTGGCCTATGATGCGAGAACCCTGCTTGGTGTGCGGAACTGGAGAGCTGCAGCAGAAGACAGAGCCAACTGGCGGAGGCTCTTGGAGGAGGCCCAGTCTCGGTAACGGGATGTCGTGCCATACATGAATGAATGAATGAAGACATTAAACTATTGTCGGAACTTTGGTTTCGTTCAGTTTATTTTGTATTGTATTTGTATTGTATGCACAGTTGTATAATTTGAAAATTGGGGGTTGGTCCGCCGATAAGCGAACAGGGGGTATCCCTCTAGGATTTCTACGTATTTGGAAAAATAAAATTTTTAGTGGGGATCAAGTTTTTGAATTTTTTAGTCGATTAACACTAAATATACCATAACGGGTCAAATGACCCATTTTGAACTTTTCCATTGAAAATGCACGTATAATTTTATTGCGTTTGCACATTTGACTTCATGACTTTTTCTAAGTAATTAATGTACAGTTATAAAAATATTTTTGTTTTGTTTATTCTGAGTAATCCTTGTATACCGATATCTACCACAACAGGTCATTTGACCCGGAGAGAATTTTTTTGTTTTATGAGATTATCTAGTCATATTTGTAGTCAGTAAGTTGCACATTCTTCCAAAGACTGTTGCGTAAATTAGTTCAACGAAAATAGCTCAGAATAATTTCAAGAAATATCAAATTTTAGATTGAAAATAGTTTTTTAGTGTAAGAAAAAGTGGCAAAAATTGAAAGTCTTGGTAAGTACCTAGCTTATATTTTATTTTGATAGCTATAGTAATACAGATCATTTTTTACCCAGAAAAATGTCGAAGCAAACAAGACAGTACAAGTTCTTAGAAGATATAAATAATATTGGCGAAGAGTTTTCAGAAGTTAGTGAAGATGAATTTTCTGAAAATGAAGATATATCGGTTGCAAATAAAAATGAGTTTGATTCTACAGATTCTGACGATGAAGAGGAAAATATTGTGAATGTATGTAGTGGCCGAAAAAGAATAAGATTACTCACAAGTTCGGAAGAAAGTGAAGTAGAAATAAATGAAGAAAATGTTGCGAATGATGGATCTATTTGGCAACAAATGCAAGTAGGTGGCACACCTGGAAGAGCACCACTGCGATGAACTATGAATTTAAAAGTTTTTTTTTTTTGCTTTTGTAATAGAAATGCTCAACATACTATTTTGTTTAATCATAGTAAATTTAATTTATATTTTTATTTCCTTCCTAACATCCATATTTCATACATTCAAAGCATGAAACATAAAGTCGGGTCATTTAATCCGCTATGGTAGAAATAGGTATATATTAAGTCTTGGTATGATTAGTGTTAAAAAGGTTCATTTTTGAAAGTAATAAACTAAAATATTTGTGATTTATATTGAAACATTTGAATACTTTTTAATCTAATCGATACTTTAAAATTAAAACAAACAAAAAATGTTTTCGAAATAGATACGATTATGCAGTGTATTGGAGTGCTGCAACGTGGAGTCATTGCGAGGTCTGCACGCAACGTCTAGTCATTACTACTTTTGTTATCAGTTATCTGTGTTAAGTTTATTTGCTGTGATGATTAAGAAAACATATAACCGACCAGTATGTTTGCATATTTATATTTAATGCAATAATTTTTTTAAATAATTTATCATATATAACATACTGATATAAAACAGCTGATCCCTAACCCCTCCACCCCACTCCTTATGTAAGTAAATCCAGTCCTGTATGAATGCCCTATTGAAGAACAATACTTTCTTGATACCGTCTGCAAATAGAGGTATATAAATCGAAAATTAAAAAAATTTTAAATTAATTATAGCAGTCTATTTTTAATTTATTAATTATATATTACAATTTTAGAAACGGAAAACGACATTCTTTGAAATAAAAGAATAAATTAGGACAAATCATATCGTAATGATAAATTTTAAAAATTTTATGGTAGGTGGATGATACAAGTTTATTGTCTGAGGCTGTACTTGAATGGTAAAAAATAAATTAAAAAATAGTTTTGCAGGTTCTTGAAAATGGCTCCTGAAGCCGAAACGTTGAATAAAACATACAGGAAATAAAAAAACTGTGTTTTTTTGGTGACCTATGGCATAAAATAGACATATGATAAATTATGAGAAAATGGCACCAAACCCGAAGGATGTGACTAGAAAATAATTTTTTTGTTAACATGCAGGTTTCGTTATATCAAAATCTGCTTCAATCCTCAGATAGTATGGAAAGTATTTTATTTGAATATATAACAGCTGGCCAGTGAGAATAATATTAGTCAGAAAACAGCTGATAGAATAGTATGGATATATGTTATAGCAATGTATTATGAGTTGGAAGAATTCATTTTCCTTTTCTTGGTCGAATTAAAGCAGTTAATTCATAAAAATAAACCAAAACATTTGTACAATTTACTGTAGTTTATGTCTATATCGTTGCTCATAATGGAACGATTTCGATATATATATATATATATATATATATATATATATATATATCTTTTTATTTTGTAGGAAATTTTGTAGCCTTTTAATTATACATGGAGTTAATCCACCGTTAATTGCATACTATTCCTGTTATAGCTAAATTAAGTTTTTCTGAGATGTTGGGGGGAACTAACGAAGATATGACGAAATAAAACACTAGTATATATTGTATTTATTTATGAAATTGTTATATAGATGTGGTTTTTTACTTTCCTACCTATACTATGTAGGATCAATCGGGTCAAATTTCTGACATGCGGTTTTCGACGGATCTATACGTTTCAGAGCCTCCTGAGTCCGAAAAACACATTTTTAGCCATTGGTCTGTCTGTCTGTGGCAAGATTTTCTCGAGAACTACTGAACCGATTTCGTTGTTTCTTTTTTTATTTTGTAGGGTTTTGAGTACTGATGGCTGTGACAGAAATTCGGTGCTCCATACGCAATAGCTTGCGCGCAATAAATAAAAAACAGGTTTTTCTAAAGACTGTAGCGCAAAAACGGCTCTAACGATTTTGATGAAACTTTCTTAGAATGTTCTAATCATTGTTCTTTCAATTTTCGTATATAGACTAAATTCCCCAAAAAAATCAGGAAAAAAAGTTATAAAGAAAAGAAAATTGTTATAGGGCCTAACTCCCTAAGTATATATTATACGGTAAAAATACGCCGTTAAATAATAATACCTGTCGTTTGAAAGGTAATGAAATTCCTTACAAAGCTATATAAAAATCGTTAATTTTGGACAACTATTAACGAAGTTACAGCTATTCAATTTCCAATGTAAGATTACGGTTTCATATCCTGGTTTCAGAAAGGGGTGAATGAGAGAATAAAGATGACTAAGTGAAAGTAAGAAAATCTGTTGCCCGCATCACACAACCTTCACTATTTCCTCTACTTTTAACAGAAATTATTGTTTGACAATACTAAGCTATGGTAAACAGTTTTCGATCATCAATATTAGGAAGTATTGAAATTTTTATACTGATCTATCTTAAGCCGGTTTACATTGCTTTAGTTTATCAAATAAATCGTACTCAAATCTTATGTTTGATCAATTTTCAGGAAAATGTATCTAGTTCAATTCTTTTTTTGTTATCATATGTAAAAATATAAAAACCTTTTGAAATAGGTAGGAAAGTCGTGTGAGTGGACATACCAGATTTTTAATAAATAAAAACAATTTGATGCCATCTTCGTGTTGTTTTTCAAAATGTCAACAATATTTTTTTCCAACTCTATTTCACTTTAATGTTCTTTATAGGCACAACGCTCAGTCCAGATATGCATCACCGTGATATTTACCACGCAAGAAAGAAACTCGAGGGATGTCCCCTTCGTTAATACGTTTTTATGTTTGACTATCCGATTCATAGTTTGGCTGATCTCTTTAATTCTATTCAACTGGAGGTGCACTCGATTTGTAACTACAGAGAGCTGGAAATTTTAATTTTTCATAAGAATCAGAATCCATGACAACAGTGGCATCAAGATTTCCTATCGCAGGTATAAGGTTGGGCTCAAACGGAAACTGAAAAGAGCTTTAAAAGACAGTTTCTTAATCTTAAAAATTGTCAGAGTTATCCTTTACTACACAAAAATCAGAGATTAGGAAAGTAGGTTTCGAAAAAGATACGTGTAAAAATAATTAATATTTTATAACACCTCTTTAAAAACAATATTAGAAGCAATAATACATAAATTAAAATAGGCTGTATCTTTGTAAATAATGGCCCGTGAATTTGTAAATTTTCAAATAATAATGGGTCTAATAAAAAAAATGTATACTTTTTAAGTAATTTACAAATAATTTTTCTTTTCATTCATAACTTTTTCTCCTGAAATTTCGGATGTTAATATGATTCGTCACTGCTCCATTTAATACCCTTTCGTTTGATACCTCGTTCATCAAAATACATCGCTTCTGAGAGCAAGAAAAGGGATCGTTACGATAAAAAACCTGTCGTATTATATTATAAGATAGATGGATATGGTATTATTTTTTTCTAAAATCTTTAGCTTTCTGACGTTATGTTGTACTGTTACTATTATTTTGGAAATCCCTGTGGAATTTCTTATTTCTAGGGTGGTCCAAGGTACACATATTTCTCCTATATTATATTTTTAAAAATCTGTACCACTAACAATCCATGAAGGGTCTAGGGTTCAGTACAATGGTTCTCTTTAATTAATGATTTAATTGAGAGTACCCACTTTATAGATGCTGAATGTGCCCCAGGAGGGTTTCTCTGCCCCAGAATCGATTCACGGTTATCAAAAATTACTCGTTATCAGCCGGACTCGAATCTAGGACCTTGAACTCTGGGGGTCAGTGATTACCCACTGACCTACACCGCTCCCTCTATATTATATAGGTTAAATTTTATTCTTTCTTTTATATGGATGCCTCAAAATAATTTTCTAATTAATTAATTATCACTAACTTTCCATTTTATCTCTTGATTATTATTTACTTTTTGGTAAATGACCATAGCTACCTTTCTAGTACTTTGATCCTGGTTTGGAAAGTCGCCAGAAACTCCTTCAAGCATTGCGGGTTCCTCAACTCCTCCCATTGCATTGTCACCTTAGCCCTGGAGCCAGGGCCCAAAAATCGACCTGATCGCAGGCGAAGGTTTGATTGTAAATTGGGAAAGTGTATGTTATTCTGAGTAAAAAGAACCTTGTCTGCCGTTCCGGAGCCGCTGCTTTCAAAAATGGCGGCTAATTTAAAGAATATTAGGCCAATAATTTGAGGATCGAAACGTGAAATCCATTGCAAAAAATGTGAGAAAAGTTTCTATTTTTTTAACTTGTATATATGGGTTTAGACATGTAAAAAACAAAATTGCTAACGCAGGCCACCAAGGATATAAATAAATTAAAAGAATCAAGTAAATAAATAAAGAGTAAATCACGATTCAAAAATTCTCATTTATTAATACAAACAAAATTTCAATTTCAATTAAAAATCGAGCTCAAGTCATTTAAAATCATTTATAAGTAACTAGTAGGCCCGTGCGAAAAATTCGCACAGCATATTGTTATCAAATGCCAGATTAATAATAAAAGAAAATAATGCAACGTATCAAAAGATAAAGAAATCAAATGTTACTGTATTGATAAATATAATCGACAAAGAAAACAAAAATTAATTTAAATCTTCATATTTGTTTGGAACCAACATGTTTACAAATTTCAGTAAGCTGTAGCTTTGCTAAAAATTGTCCGATTTCAATGATTTTTTTTCCTTTTGTAGGGGATTATGTAATCTTTTATATAATCACGGGCATAACCTAGAGAAAAGTAATTTTTTAGTTATTCGCAAATAAAGTTTGTTTTCTTTTATAACTTGTTTGCCTGAATTTTCGGGGTGATTAGACTATTTTGTCCGCCTGAAGGAGAAGGAAGCCTTCGGAATTGGTGGCTCAATCTTGAGATTTGGTGAAAAATTGGTGATGATATGGCTTGCCGATCAAAAACACCATCGATAAATAATATAAACTTCTCCTCTCTCGATCACAGAGGCTTCAAATCGACGAAATGAGACATGTATTCAATGACTACAATTAATGTAAGGTTGTGTGGATGCGAACCCTATGTCTTGCGTTATCTCGAAAAGAGTACGTTTTTGGGCTTAAAAACGCAGGTACAGTCTTGCTGTACGCATCAAAATCTTCTAGATGTATTTTGTACCGTATCGATCTACATACCTACCACTGTTCAGGTATTGAAGCCTAGCAAAATGTTTTTATCGTTTGTATCGAATACGATTCGCTAACCCCCCGTGAAATTTTGAATCCAACTGTACCCCATTCATGGTATTTGAGCATGTCAGGAGCTTGTATTTGGTACAAAACCGATTTCGAGCCCTACTGTAATAAAATATGTACGGATACAAAATAGACTCACTCAAAAATATTTAATTTTTATTTTAATTTATGTGTTATTATCGAAATAAATTAATGTTATGATTAAGCAAGTAAAAAATAAATTTAAATTAACAATTTAAATTCACTTTAAATCCATTTTTATTTAGAACTTCTGTGTAAGTAATGTTCTTTTTGAATGTTCTGTTATTGTTTAGTGTATAGCCATGCCCATTGCCATTGAAAATATAAATTTCAATATTTTAAATGAACATGCTCTACTTACTGTCACATATAATAGTCCATGCGAAATTACTGGACGTTACAATAATACACACATTTTTCCAAAACTTTTATCCTGCGATTTGATTATGGTCATATCAAATGCAGCTATTAATAGGAACGTTGTTCTTTGAAAGTCGAATGTATTGTGTAAGTATTGTGTCAGAAAATGTTAAATTAATTCTTGGAATCAAAATTCTTTAATTTAAAATACCGTTAATACTTCAGTCTCATTCCTGTTTCATTAACTAATGCTTGTGCAGTATTTAAGTTAACAATGAGTATAACTATAGAATATATTTTTAAATTTAATCTATTAAGTATCATTCCACTAACATTACATGATATCATCTCTTCAAATAATAGACCCAATTACCTCAGTAAATGAAAAGTTTTCGATTTATCAAAAAACAAAATAAAGGAAATTGAATTTGAAAAAGAAAAAGTACTAAATGTTTAAAATTATATATCTCTGCAACAAATAGTCCGACTTCGATGATTTTTTTTTTATTTTGTAGGAAATTCAGAAAGATTTTAGAATAAATATTGGTATTATAAATAGAAAAATGTATACTTTTTGAGTTATTCGCAAATAAAATACTGAATCCATCATAAAAATTTATGCAGCTTGTTTTCGGGAAAGTATGTTATATACATAAATCATAAAGGTTTCAAGGGGAAGACTTTAGCCAAGTTTCATTGAAATCGTTGAAGTCTTATAGGTGCTATAGTCTAAAGCCGCCATTTGGAAAAGAAAACCCGATGATAATGCAATGTATACAAAAAAACTTCTAAATATTATTGCGACGTTGTGTCAAAATTTAAAAGAAATCGGTGAAGAAATTTCGGAGATATGCCGTTTTGAACAAACTACCATTTATATTTTTGTTTACATACTATTTAATATTTTTATTTATTGATAACACTAAAGCTCGTCAATATCTATTAAACAAAAAAATAAGGAAAAAAAATCGGTTGAATAATAGAGGAGTAAAAGGGGCTGAGCCGATCTGTGTTTGCCTATTTATATAATGATTAATAATCCGTAATTATTTGTTATATATTAATAGTAATTATATGTTATATATTAATAGTAATTATATATTATATATTAATAGTTCGTGGTACAGACTCTTATTTGTCAAAATATTAATATCCTCCTGAAATTTCTTTAATAGCTTCATCTCATCGTAACCTACAGTATATAATATTTCGGTTATTAATTATTTTATTTTATTTCAAAACATTTTTTTTTATTAATTAAATTATTAATTTTATTTTTATTTCAATAAATGTGTCTTTCATTAAAAACTTTTTGTAATGTTTGTCAATGAGCTTCAATTACATTAGCTTTTCATTTAATATTGAAGTATATAATATTCAATATTGAAGTTCATCATTTTGAAAATTCACTTGATGTTTTGAATTTTTTTTTATGATAACGTAAAACACGGCCTGCTAGATCCAACTTCTCCTATCAGAGAATTAAGTATATTGTAAATCAAAAGGAAAATAACTGCACATCGTTGTAATAAAAAAAAAATATGATTGGGACCTCAGAGAAAAATAAAAAAAATCGATTAAAAAAATAAACCGAAGGATCATTATTTAACATCGATCTTTAGCTGAAGTGTTCTGATAAAATTTAAAAGAACTTCATTAAAAGACTTTATCTTGATCTGAAAACAAATATTTACATCGGTTTTATTTTTTCTTATGTGCATTATTGCAGACAATATAAATATATAGTCTGTGGTACAGACCTCTTTTTATAAAATTAATAACATCCGTCTGAAACTTCGTCAATAACATCATCTCATCGTAATCTACAAATATTTTATTTATGCAAATTCTTGGAATTGGGACGTTTTCAATCTAGAGATCGACAAACTTTGTCTGTTTGATTATGTACTAGAAACTCGTAAATACCCATATGTTTTCCACTTCAATCGTAAAATAATTTGAGCACAAAATCGAAAATAACGAGGTTATTTTAGGTCATTATTTTTGTAGGATATCTTTTTTCTCGAATTTGTGATAAAATTATCTAAAGCATACCCTACACGGTAATTCATGAATGAACGTCACAAGAAGTTCCAAGATTGCCCGCTATCGCTTTGATCATGAAGACCCTTACACGTTCAATCATTACTCATCATTACTTATCGTTGCTGATACCAATTTAGCTCAGTTGTAAACAAAGAAACAACATAGATATGCTTATTTGGACATTGTCATTTATAATATTGAGCATCAAGAGAAAAACGGAGATATAATAATTACTTCCTAGTGCCTGAAAATCGTTTAGAGCAAAGTTAGTCCAAAATGTAAGTCAACTACATACAAAAATCTATGAAAAGTATTGCGAAAATAATCAATTTGTTAAGAAAAATGGAAAAATTAATGGCAAATAAACAGTTAAAGATTTTTTTTCTATAAGTAAATTGTGAAGTTTCCACTTTTTTTTCTCTCCAATTTATTGCCTACTTGACTATTTAAAAAAAAAATAGCTGAAAATGGTTAATAATAATATAGACTAGGGATATAAACAACTATTTACTTTTATGAAATTATTTACTTAATAACGAGACCTAGGTAAACTAACCTATCTAGTAGTAAGGTTAGTCTCATAGAAAATCGTTTTGACAAAAGTTAGTAAAATATAAGTCTACTATTTACAAAAGTTAAGGAAAGGTACTGCGAAAATAATAAATTTGTTGAGGAAAATGGGAAAAGAACTGATAAATATACACACCGTTAAAGTTTTTTTTTTCCTAAAGTAAATTGTGAAGTTTCCACATTTTTTTTTTAATTTGTAGCCCACTTCACTATTTAAAAGAAATAGTTGAAGATGGTTTTAAATTATAAACAAGGGATATGAAAAATTATTTAACTATTTACATATAATGAAAATCAGAAATTTATAATGGTTGTGAGGCCTAGGTAACCTAACCTATCCAGCAGTACGGTTAGTCTCCCCACTACTTTTACCCCAGTCCCCCCCCCCACTTCTCGTGAATGAACCTTTGATTTCCGGATGTTCGGAAATCCGCAGCGCACCACCATCAGTACTTCATTCACTACCTTACGCGACAATTCGGAACGTCATTAGTGCAATTCCGATTGACCGTGTAGGGTCCCCTTTACGATTGAAGTGGAAACCAAATGGGTATTTACGAACTTATAGTACCTAATTAAAAAGACAAAGTTTATCAATCTCCAGATTGAAAACTCCCCAATTTCAAGAGGTTTCGTAAATAAAATAGTTCGTAAATAAACGTCGAAACATTTTTTTCGAGCTGGGTATTGAACCGGGATCTATAGACAAATTACTCAAGAATTCATAACTTTGGTTCTACTCAATATTGGTTTATTATTTTGAATAATCAACCATTGTGATCGACCAAAAAGTTCAAAAACTTAACCTCCTCCCAAAATTTGATGTTTCACTTTTCAGGATACATAGAATTCGAAAAACGAATAAATTTTTTTTTATCTGTCCGCCGTTCGCACATGTTCCCCGAAACTACTCGACCGATTCTTTAAAAGTTTACGGGAATTCATAAAAAAAAAAAAAAAAAAAATCGTTAAAATCGGACGATCAGGAGCCAAGATATTGTCTCCGGTTTTTTTTTTATACGTTCTACTCCAAATGCTATATCCTTGGTTTGGTTTTTAAATTTTGAATGTGTTAATTAATTAATGCTATTTTTTAAAAGCATATTACTAATGATTATATAAAAACAGTTTAGTCCAATAATTGGAATCACCTTTTGTTTTTTTTTTCTTTGTAACTCGGAAGGTAATGTTACTTTAGATGTATAATTGTTTGGAAATAATAAACCATGGTGAAATAATTTGCAGCGTTTTTTGTTTTTACTCAAATCCTGTTTGAAGTCAAACAAATCTAAATATAATATAAAAAATTAAAAATCTACCATTAGCCATTTCTGAGTTCATCGCTGGCAAAATAACCAAAATAACAATGGACATTGAGTCACCTACATCCGTGTTAAATTAGAATTTTATGTTAATATTGTGGCAAGCGGGGTAAGATTTTTAGGATTTTTTTTCTCCGATTTCCGGCTCATCCGTTTGGTTAATCCAAAAAATGTATACGACAACATTTGTTATGCTCGAGAAGTTAAATCGAATGACACCTTGAATGGGAAGATCGGACAAAGTTGAAAAATGAATATGTTTTATCCGTGTTTTAAGCGACAACGCGCTACAGATGTTCGGTATTTCGGATTTTTCTCGTTTAGTTGTAAGGTTTTTTTTCATCAGTTGAATAGTACAACTTTTAAATGTGGCTCTCGGTAGAGTAGGTTGGGATGGGAATCGAAGTAACTGCCTAACCGAGATCTCTAGACAACTTACTCAAGAATTCATAACTTTGGTTCTACTCAATATTTTGTTTTTATTTAAAGCCTATATTTTAAGTCAAGCAAACCTAAATGTAATGTAAAAATTTCAAAAGTCTACCGTTAGCCATTGCTGAGCTTTCCCCTGAAAAAATTTTGTTGGGCAATGCGGACATACAGACAGACAAAAAAATTTTGAAAAATGGATTTGGTATCTATAATGTATGAAACGGAAAGATATCATGAAACGGATTGATTCTATTCAATGTACAGTCAAAACCTTTATTTTATTTATATAGATATATAATTAATCTCGCCTTATTGATGTTTTCACTACTATCGTATTGTCTAAAGAACACATCTTAGAAGTTTTTTTTTTGTATTAGTATTAGTATTTGTATTTATATTAGTATTTAAATTTTGAATTAGATTTCTTTGTATGTGATGTTTTACGTGATTATATTTCGTAGGGCTTCTAATGTTGAGAAGCCTTATATCGAGGAAGCCTTGACATCTGTTTTATCATTATCTCTTCTTGGATCTCCGTTTATTTTTTATTTTTTTCCTAATATTTACACATTCTTTCACACGATAATCGGTCCATCTGGAATCAGAATACTAAGGAATGGAGAAGAAGGTTCAATAAACAACTGCTTAAAAAAAAAAAAAAATGGTCAGTAAAATCTCATGGCATGAAGGAGATTAAGACAGGCTCATGTAGCTCGGCGAAATCCAGACAGAATACGTTGATAGTTAGCCACGTGTAAGGCCAAAAACTATATGGATAGATAGATTCAAAGCAACAGAGCTGCTTGCAGATAACTGGAAGGAAATATCAAAAGATAGGCAGAGATGGAGCAGGCTTACTAAGGAGGCCTAAGTCTTTAAGATTTGTAAAACCTACAAAAAGAAATTCTACATTTTTAGAAAATTAAATAATTTATATCGAAGATATTTTAAGTATAAATTTTAAATGAATAAATTTTCTGACTTGCTTAGATATCGTTAAAAGTAAATAAGATCCCTTAAAATTTCCGTTGAAGATAAGATTATAATTAAACTATTGTAGCTAGATTGCACTCTAAAACTGAAGCATTTAAAATTGATATTAATTGATAAAACAAATGTTTTGCTAGGGAAATCTATCCGGCATATTTATTTATTTTGTATTAATTGGCTGTTTTTAAACGTTGCTTTGATTGACGTAGCACAATGTGGTCGATAACCGATCTAGGAGGGCAAAATTCATTGAGCATAATTTTCGTTTGATAATCATGTATTCGTCACAAATAATACTTTTATAGTCTTAATTAAGTCAGTACAAATTTAATTTATAGGGAAATTTAAGAGCATAATTGCAAATAATTAAAAAAAATAACAGTAAGAGTAATAAAACGAAAATAAGTATTGAAGTATTCAAAATAATTTAATTATTTATTTTGTTGTTGTTACTATTTATTTATATCAGTTTAGGGTCTTGTTACTTAGTTTTATTTTATATATTTTACTGTTTATATATTTTATTGTTAATAATATTTCTTCGTGCTTGCTATTCACACTGCTCATAATTTAACTTCCACATTGTTCTATAGCTTTTTGTACCTTGTTCGTTCTAGCCCTAAAGAAGACCTGTTAAGTCGGGTCAAAACGTTGGCTTTAAACAAATTTTTTTTTTTTACTATTAGTCTTTTTATGATCGAACCTGGACTATCTTCAAATAATAGACCCAATCACCTCAGGAAATGAAAAGTTTTCAATTTATCAAAAAACAAAATAAAGGAAATCGAATTTGCAAAAGAAAAAGTACTAAATGTTTAAAATGATATATCTCTGCAACAAATAGTTCGACTTCGATGATTTTTTTTACTTTCCTACCTATACTAAGTAAGAAAAGTATTGCAATCGGGTCAAATTTCCGACATGCGGTTTTCGACGGATCTATACCTTTCAGAGCCTCCCGAGTCCGAAAAACACATTTTTAGCTAATGGTCTGTCTGTCTGAGCTAAGATTTTCTCGGGAACTACTGAACCGATTTTGTTGCTCCTTTTTTTATTTTGTAGGGTTTTGACTACTTATGCCTGTGACAGAAATTCGGTGCTCCATGCGCAATATCTTGCGCGCAATAAATGAAAAAACTGTTTTTCTGTAGACTGTAGCGCAAAAACGGCTCTAACGATTTTGATGAAACTTTCCTATAATGTTCTAATCATTATTCTTTTAATTTTCATATATAGATTAAACTCCCGAAAAAATTCAGGAAAAAAAGTTATAAAGAAAAGAAATATGTTATGGGGCCTAACTCCCTAAGTATGTATTATACGGTAAAATTTATAATAAAACTTTTGAAAGGTAATTAAATTACCAACAAAACAAAAAGCCATCATCTGAATCGAACCAGTATTAGCGATGATACAGCTTATTCTATTTTTTAACTTCACCTTTTATGCTGTTGTTCGAAAAGTAATTAAATTCCCTACAAATCCATATAAAAATCGTCCATTTTGGACTACTATTAACGAAGTTACAGCTATTCAATTCCCAATGAAAGATTACGGTTTCATATCTTATTGTCAGAAAGGGGTGAATGAGAGAATAATGATGACTAAGTGAAAGTAAGAAAATCTGTTGCCCGCATCACACAATCTTCACTATTTCCTCTACCTTTAACAAAAATTATTGTTTGACAATACTAAGCTATGGCAAAAAGTTTTGGATCAGCAATATTAGGAAGTATTGAAATTTTTACACTGATCTACCTCAAGCCGGTTTACATTGCTTTAGTTTATCAAATAAATCGTACTTAAATCTTATGTTTGATCAATTTTTAGGAAAATGTATCTAGTTCAATTATTTTTTGTTTCTTCATGAACATATGTAAAGATATAAAAACTTTTCTGAAATAAGTAGGAAAGTCGTGTGAGCGGACACACCAGATATTTTATTTTAAGCCACTTTACACCAATTTGTAATTTGGTCAACTTAATGACTACAAAATCTTATTACGACGTTTCGGCCATTTTCAAGTCCACCATGTACCTGTCCATTTCACTTATGGGAATTACATTCGTCTACTCATAATAAAATGTTTTATTCTTGTCATGTACAGCTTTAACTTATCATGTGTCACCCACATGTTGTCGGTCTCATTTCTATTCAGTGACTGATTCAGTAGAAGTGAGACATATTGAGAACTTATACAGTCGTAATTAAGTCAATATAAATTTATTTTATAGGGAAATTCAAGCAAATTAATATTTAAGATCATAATCACAAATAATTAAAAAAATAATAATAACAGTAATAAAAATAAAATCTATATGAAAGTATTCAAATTAATTTAATCTATTTCCTCACTCTTAGAATCAACATCATTAGAAGGCTGATTCTATGGCTGAGCTCTCTGAAAATCGCTTCCTTACTGCAATTATTTTTTTTATTTTATTGAAATTTACAACTGTATTACATGGAAAATACAATAAGTAAATGTGACATTGGTAACATGACATGTACAACATGAAGAGAAACTACCCATTGCTAGAACTCAAATTAAAGTTCTATATTAGAAGGTCCCGAGGCCATCTTCTTTTTAGACGCCTCGGAGTGTAATCAGGAAACGAAGAGGAACCAAGGTTAGAAACGAGAGGATTCGGATGGTTATGAAGTTTATTATATTTATATACTTTATATCAACGCTGAAAACATTTTTACAATTTTCTCTAAAACGGCTCTAACGATTTTGACATAATTCAGTGTATTATTGTAGAATTAAGTGGCCTTTAATATCATTTAGGTCGTATTTTCATATGCGTCTTCCTCTAAAATACCTTAAATATGATTTATTTTAAATAATCAACTATCTCACATTATTAAAAGTTACGAAAACATGCTAAATATAACTTTTGAAAAAATTTGATAATTGAATAAAGCAGAAAAAAAACAATGCTTATACAGGTCGAAAATGAAAAGTCAGAAGTCAGAAGGTATACTTATAATATATCGTTGGAAAGCGGTGAATTTTATAAAAAAGAATTTCTAATAAAGAAAGTTGTAGAAGGTATTGAAGAGTAGTGAAAAAAATATAAATAATAGTTTTTGAAAAGTGATAATATTTAACGTAAATCACACTTTAAAAAATATTTTTACGTTTGCAGAAAGTATTTAAAATCCATCTAATCAAGGCAATGGCATTGTTGAAAAACTATTTCATTTTATTTGTGTGAAAGAAGAAGTAAAATATAAAATCATTTCATGGATGTATAAAGCATATTTGTATAACCTAAAATGAATTTACTGTAATTTAGTGATTATAGATCTGATACTATATTTAAATAATTAGGTATCAACGTTTATTCCGAAAAATTGTCATGTAACGTTTTAGAAAAATAAATTAGTGAATAATTTGATGAATCTTCCCTTTGTGATATTGCAACAGTATCCAATACCATTTCAATGTACTTATGTGAAAGAAGAAGTGAAATATAAAAATAATTCATAGATAAGTTTATAACCTTAAATATATTTACTGTAGTTCAATAACTCTAAATCTGATATTATATTTAATTAATTAGGTATCTATCGTCCGTTTATTCCGAAAAATCATCATGTAGCCTTTTAGAAAATTAAATTAGTGAATAATTTGATCAATTTTCACTTTGCGATATTAGAACAGAATCCACTTACAATTAGTGTGACAACTTTTGACCTGTCTATGACAGACAATGCAAATAACTTATAGTCCAAAACTCCATAATCAACCGGTGATATATTAAATAGGACTTTTGTTATTTTAATGGTATTAATAATTTGTTAGCTGTATTTTGTTAGCTTTAGCTCTGCTAAAAATGCAATTCAAAAATTTCATACCGCTCTAAACTGCCAACTATTTACAAAAGACTCATATATATTACTATAATAAGGCCTATTTGGACTTACGGGATCGAGCTTTGGGGCTCCACTATACCATCAAATTCCTCTCGTATCCAATCCCTACAATCCAAAATCCTTCGTAAAATCCTTAATGCTCCCTACTTTGTCACAAATAAAATCATCCATAATGACCTTAATGTACCATATGTTTCCGATTTAGCTCAATCCAGATACCTGTCCTTTCATAATAAACTTCTGAACCATCCGAACCCTCTCGTTTCCAACCTTGCTTCCTCTTCTATTCCTGATAACCCTCCGAGGCGTTTAAAAAGAAGATGGCCTCGGGACCTTCTAATATAGAAATATAATTGGAGTGCTACCAATGGGTAGTTTCTCCTCATGTTGTACATGTCATATTACTTGTTCATATTTACTTGTTGTATTTATTATTAATTACAGTTGTAAATTTCGTTAATAAAAAAAAAAAAATTCATAATAGCCCAACACGGCCAGAAAATAATTTCTATTCAAACTTGAGCAAAGTTCAAAGAGTAAGTGAAAGTTGTGTGTTGCGCGCACCAGGTTTTTTTAATATAGATTTGTTTTGGAGAAAAAAAATGCATCATCGGATTCATTGGGTGTTATCACATAAGGAAGGATCGATACTGTCCAAAACAAAATCGATTAGGATTCATTTTAGAAAATAAGCAACTTTTATTATACTTAACAAATATTCGATGCAATTTGTGATATTCCTCCTCCATCCAAAAAAAAAAAAAAAAAAAACAGCGTTAAAAGCGCACTACGTTTATGCACTAAGAGGAATAACATTACAAAGGAAAACCTTCGTTGTGTCCTATTTTTCTATTTAAAACTTTGACTAATTTATAGGGCAAGACTATCAAGATCACCAGAGCTGACTGTACACAGATCGGTAACGGAAGCCGTTTAATCTCTCTTCTGTGACTGGATGCACGGAGAAGGCATCCCTAAACAGAACACTCCTTAATGGAGTACAGTGAGTTCTGTTTGCTTTGGGAATGGCAGGATGTTGTTACGAATTCCTTCGTATCTCCTTTCATTGAATATCACATTACTGATTGCCGAGTGGCTAATGTCTGATTTTTTTTATCGTACTACCTACTTTAGTTTACGTTTTTGGTATTTAGAATATAAATTTATCAAGATTATTACCTTCAAATAGTCTATTATCTAAAGATTTTGGTGAATTACATTGATCTATCTATTTTTATTGATATTAAAAACAAAACAAAAATAAAACATGACTTTGAAAGGAGTAATGAATGAATGAATGAATGAATGAAAAAAAAAAAAATTATTCTGTGACTACTGTCCCCTAAGAGTAATAACAGAGTTACAAATTTACGGGCCTTAGTCTGACTTAGACAAATAAAAAATACAAACAATAACATATCCATTGCCGTTCTGCCAATGCTGCTGTTGAAGAAAGATGCCGAGCCTGTCTTAATGCTCAAGGGAATCACTTTGAACAACATTTATTATTTATTTATTTATTTGATGTTTTGTTGCCTCTACCCTGAAGAGTCATTGGCAACACCTTTGAATTACACTCTGTTGTAGAGGTTTATCACTTTTAAAAACCTTAAAGTTTTTTTAACTGCACTTTCACTGTCTTGTAGGTTTTCTTTCAGACTCTGTGCAATGTCTAACTTTTTCCTTGTTGGATCAAATGTAGGGCAGTCTTGAATAATGTGCTTTACTGTCCTTTGGACATTGCAGCTCTCGCAGGTCGGAGGATCAAGTCCTCTTAGTAGGTAGGAGTGCGAGAACTCACAATGTCCAATTCGCACAATGTCCTCTTTTCGAGATGACCGGTGCGAGGTTTCCCATTTTAAACAGTGGAGTTTAATTTCTTTTAATTCCGATTCTCCTTGTCCCCACTTGTTTCGCCACATGTTCCACATATTCTCCTTAATTTTTTTAACGTCATCCTCTAGAGGGATTTCATTAACTGATTCAACGGATGTTGTATCTGGCTTTCTTGCCATGTTGGCTGCTTGATCGGCTTGTTCATTACCGATGATCCCGCAATGCGAAGGGACCCAAATGAACACTACTTCTTTGCCCTTCTCTCTTAGTAGCCACCAAATGTTTCTTACATCTTTTGCCTGAGAGGTTTTGGGCCTGGAATGTTCAATGGCTATTAATGAACTCATAGAGTCTGTCACCACTGCCCAATTGGTAGTTTCACCTGTCTCTATGTGTTTAAGAGCTTCTCTAATTGCTAATTGCATTTCATCAGTAAACACTGAACAAGCCTCCGGAATTTTGAAATGTTTTTGAGTATTAGAATTTATAACGAAACACAACATTTAAAATGGATTTAATGTTTGCGTTTAATTAATAAAGTAGTTGGGACAAATAAATAGGTTTTATTTACTTAATATAACGTAAATAATTCATAAAAACGAAAATCTTTTGGTGTGAATATCTTCTAAACAAAGCGTTTGCGGACATACCTTCAGAGGACATTTTTATTTTGAGGTCCTTACTTCATATTTTCAGTTTGGTCACTTAACCATCAAACACCATGTATAAGTGATGTGATCTTAGGTTTATTTTATTTTCTATCTTGATGATGCTTGAATTGGTGGAACATTAGCAAGTTTAGTTATTATTTAGCTTCATTTTAGAGGTATAAAACTTCGATGTTGGAATTTTTCAATTATAACGCAATGTTAATTATATATCAGATGTGGATGAAGATCTAAAGAGAAAAAATAAAAATAATATTTAACTTTTCTATTATTATCATTACTTATAAATATTTATATCACTGTAAAAACTGTTTTGTTTGTAACCCCAACAGTTGGAAGTAATGAATCTTAATGTGTGTATACACTAGGGGAGTTAGAGCCAATCAAGGTTATATTGTACTCAGAGCTCCTGTTTAACTATTATGTGTGCCTTTGGTATACCATAATACCTTCGCATATCAAATCTAAAAATAAATAAATAAATGGTATACCTAGTATTAAAATCAACGAGATGATATAGGTATACGAATTTTTTTGGAGAGTAAGAAAATATGTTTCAAATATTTATTGCTTTCACTTACTATTACATGTAATAAACAGTAATGTAATGTTAATTTTGGGGTGTTGAAATTTATTCGGAATGCCACTGGATAATTACTGATGATAATTATCCAGAAATGTTTAATAAAATAAAAAATTAGTAAAATTTATTTGGATTTATAATATATTGATTGGTCCAGAATTAATTAATTGGGTTTTTTTTCTCAAAGACTGGTTTGTTTTTATCATGCTTTATAATTACATACTTTAACTGTGATCATCATGATATAAATAGGTGGCAGAGTTAAAATAACTTTTACCAAAAAACTTAATTTATTTCTATGTTAAATAAACAATATATATAAATTGTATTTACAAGAAACTAAACTCGCAATTTAATAATTGATTGTGAAGATATGTTTTCAGACGGACTGTTTTGAGAATTATATTGCCATGAAATATTCTAACATTGGTAAATTTATTGTTGGGAACAAAACTTATCTATTGTATATGACGTGGTGTAGTTGGTAGATTTCGTCACTGCATCTGCGAAGTTGAGATCATCTCGTCATGGTTCAAAGCTCTGCCAGGATCATCATGGTCTATGTAGGGCCAAGGCTTCGGTCCCCAAGCCGGAAGAAAATATAAAACTCATCATCAAGGCCGGAATTCAACATAAGACCTCTTTTCTTCCTTCTCGGTAGATTTTATAGAAATATTGAGGATTGAGCAAGGATGGTTCTCATTAGTTCTTAACTTCACCCTATTATTCCACAATAACTGGTAAAACCCTAAAAGGAACCAGGTACTTAGTCGGTCCAGATAGATAACTTTTTCTCCTCCCTCGACGCTGGTTTTGATGTCAGAAGTCGGTTTCGTTCAACTTTCTTTTTGACACATAATAATTTCAAAAACTTATTGGCTATGTTCAATATATAGCAGTAAGAAAACGTAATGTGATAGTGAACATTTTCGAATTCACGTGCGTGTGTATTTGAACAGTATAGCTCAAAAACGAAAAGTCTTACAAAACTGAAATTAATAGTTTGAGGTTTGAATATAACTGGAATCAACTTTCGAGCGCAACTTAAGTGAAAGTAACAATAAAATAGAATAGTCTTCTTTTTTTCTGGGAAGTTGTCATTTTATTTTAGTTGTTTGGCAATAATAACTTCCAGTTGTTAAAAATTGAGGTTTTGTTCCGCTTATTTTATGTTGCTAAAAATATTAAAAAAAAAAAAAATAGAATAGAAAAATCAACTTTATTCTGGGACAAAGACCCTTGAGAATAACAATATTGTACATAAAAATTAACATAACATCTGGCCAAAATGCATATCACAATAAAAAAAAATCTGGTGCGCGCAATACACAACTTTCACTTACTATTTGAACTTTGAATAAAAATTATTTTCTGGCCATGTTAGGCTATTATAAAATGTTTTAAATTGCATTTTAAACTGAGCTAAAGCTAAAAAAACACAATTGCTATTAAAATAACAAAAGTCCTATTTATTATATCTCCGGTTGATTATGGATTGTACGATTCGTTGATTATGGATTGTTTGATCCATTTATTATGGATTGTACGACTATAAGTCATTAAACTGTTATTTTCCATTGCAAAGTTTATTAAAACGGAATTAAGAGATTTGCAGTGTCTGTCATAGACAAGTCAAAAGTTGTCACACTAATTGTAAGTGGATTCTGTTGGAATATCGCAAAAAGAAGAATTATCAAACTATTCACTAATTTAATTTTCTAAAAGGTTATATGATGATTTTTCGGAATAAACGGACGATAGATATCTAAATATTTAAATATATTATGAGATCTCGAGTTATTAAACTACAGTAAATATATTTAGGGTTATAAACGTATCTATGAAATATTTTTGCATTTCACTTCTTTTTTCACACAAGTACAATGAAATGGTAGAGGAATATCACAAAGAGAAGATCTATCGAATTATTCACTAATTTAGTTTTCTAAATAGTTATATCACAATATTTTGGAATTAACTTTATTACCTAATTATTTAGAGAGAAATACTTTATTAAAAGTAATGCTGCCCTACTACATAGGGTTGCTTCGTCCACAGCATACTTATCAATCCATACGGACATTAATTTTATATTATATTTTTCTTTTTTTTTCTCCCCCTTCATAACAATACTCTTACAAATTATCAACAATAAGCCATATTAAACAATAGACATAGCACAAAAAAACTAAAAAATAAGTAATAACAGAAGGATTTACATAACTATACGGATATATTAAAGGCATAATATGAGCAATAAGGTCCTAATACAGCAAGATAGTTACTAAAAACAATAAGCTATGGAATTTTAACTGAAATTTGAAATGAACGACAAATTACTTTCGTTGTCATTCCATTGTATTAATGAAAAAAATAATAATAAAATAGTTGATAAATATTTACTTTAAATGATTTACATATGTAATTTAATATGTTCAAAGAATACAATAATAGTATTGTAAACATTATACAAGTCCTATATAATCTAAATTCCATGATGTAGATTGATCGGTGAAAATAATAGAAAATATACACATAGACGAGATTATATACATACATAATATACATGATAAATGGCTACACAGCTGGCTACTGATTGAAAGGAGAAATTGGAATAAGAGAGTTTTAAAAATGGATAAGGATGGTGCATGGCTGATTTTAAGTGAGATGGAATTCCAAAAGGTGGTGGAGCGGACAATAAAGGAGTGTTGAAATGAGGCCGATTTGCGGAAAGGGGTATACAACTCAGAAGGACGAGATCTTGTCGAGAGGGAGTGGATAGATGACTTGAATTGAAGGAGGTTGAATGCGTAGGACGGACGATGATTATAGATTATTTGGTAAAAGAATGTACCTAGGAAATACTGTCTTCTGAAGGAGGGAAAGAGCCACCCTCACTCAGCGTAGTAGTGGGAAACATGAGAACGTCTAGGTGTTCCATTGACAGATCGTATTAAGCCATTCGTGATTGTTTTCATTGCAATAGTTATTTTATTAATTTTTGTTTGCTTTCATTTACCTACCTATGAAATGTATAGAAAGGGTGAGTATTGCGATCATGAAATTTTTTGAATCTGAGTTTTCAACGGAAATTGAGGTATTGAGGTCATCGTATTGAGGTCATCTGAGTCCGTAAAATGGTCTTTGTGTGTGTGTGTGTGTGTGTGTATGTATGTGAGCAGCATAGCTCAAAAACGAAAAGTCGTACGAAACTGAAATAGCATATTTGAGATTCTTGTAATCCTTGGCATTACATTACAGCAACATTTTCGTCAAAATTGGCATAGAGGAAGTAGTGCTTTATATAATTGATTTAACACATTTTTACGATTTTCTCGAAAACGGCTCTAACGATTTGGATTAAATTTATCATATCAGTGTATTATTAAGCACTTCTTAATATAATGTAGGTTTTATTCTCATTGATGTTCTATAACAGGGCTTAAATGGCTAATTTTCAATATTAGCTTCCTCTAAAGTACCTTTAGTTTTTTATATTTGAATCAATTAACCATTTCACACTAATCTTTACTATAAAAAATAGTTAAATATAAAATATGAAAGAATTTGATAATCAACTAAAGGAGAAATAAGAGATTGTAACGAATAATAGTTGTAATGGAAGGACCAAAAGATCGAGTGCACCCGAGCTGAAGCGAATGAGTACGACAGGCTTCCATACGTAACATGAAGTTAATATAATACTGACTCCAACAATATTATGTAAATATACATATGCAGTTTTCATAAATGCTATTGTTGGTATTATTTAATATTTAATTGTATAGAATACAGCGATATAAAAATTAAAATTTTTATATATAAGGGTATTTAATAGTGTTGCTCAAATGCGAGAGCGAAACATGCCTAGGTCTTGCAAACTAAGTCTTGGTTCTGGTCTTGGTCTTGCGCAAGAGTCTTGCGGTTACTTATTAGCTTAGCACAATAGAGATATTACTGTAATTTTTTTAGATAGGAGAAACCTAACTAAACAAGAACCAATTATTAACATATAATAACGAAAATTGTCCAGTATTAGTGACTATTTTGTCTTAATCTGTATTTACAAAATCGATTTTTGGAATATTTTGGGCAACATTAGTATTTAAACAAAAAAAAATATCCACAATGAAATGTAAATAAATATAGAAGAGAAACCTAACCTAGTTGGGGTGATCAGTCAAATAAGAAGGCAAAAATAAATGATAATATTTATTTTGACATTTGCCGACGTATACGTTATCTGTACATCTTGATAGACTTTACAATATCTTAATTTTCTATCTAACTATTCTATTCGCAATATCTTAATTTTACTATTTATTTCCATTTCTTATATAACATCATATTTCTTTTTTTCTGTTTTACATTTTATTCTAAGATTCCCATTTTAATACTTATGTCACCTTTTTTGATTATGTTTACTTCATCATTGTACACTTTGTACCGGTTATTATTATTTATCTCTTAGTTCTTACTATTGTCATTATTCTAGCAACTGCATTTTACTTTAATTTTTTTACCTACACTTTTTTTATTATTTATTTATATGATATTTACAACTGTATAAAAAAAATACATCTGGTAAATTCGCACATTGGTATAAAGATATGGAACACATGTTGAGAAACTACCCATTGGTAGCACTCTAATAATATGTCTATATTAGAAGATCACGTGGCCATCTTCTTTTCAGACGCCTCGGAGGGTTGTCAGGAATCGAATAGGAAGCAAGGTTAGAGACAAGAGGGTTGGAATGGTTATGAAGTTTATTATGGAAGGACAGATATCTGGATTGGGCCAAATCTGATACATAAGGAACATTAAGGTCATTATGGATAATTTTATTTGTAACAAAGTAAGGAGCATTGAGGATTTTACGAAGGATTTTGGATAGTAAGGATTGTATGCGAGAGGAATTTGAAGGTTTGGTGGAGCCCCAAAGCTCAACCCCGTAAGTCCAAATAGGCCTTATTATAGTCATGTAAATCAGTCTTTTATAATTGATTGGAAGGTTAGAGCGTTTGTCTAGTAAGTGCTGAAGTAGTCGGAAACGTCGAGATGTTTCTTGTCGTTTCAGTCTGGTATGAGGATTCCAAGTTAACCGTTTGTCCAGATGGAGTCCTAGGTAACGGATTTGTTCAACAGGAATAAGTGAGGTGTTGTTAAAGGATACTGAAGGACAGGAAGTCATTGTTTTACGACGAAGGACCTACACTACTTATGTTTCTCATACCTTGTTATCTGATTCTTTTCTTAGCCCTGATGAAGGCCTGAACTTCTGATCGAAACGTCGGCAAATGTCAAAATAAATATTATCATTTATTTTTGCCTTCTTAATTGACTGATCACCTCAACTCTATTCTTCTCTTCATTATTCACGACAGTCAACCATTTACCCACAATTGTAAATAAATTTAGCGTCTATAATTTTTACTTTAACTTTCTCTTTTCTGAAAATACTCATTTCTGCTGAGAGGGTGGTAAGTGAAAGTCCTGTGCTGCCCGCACCAGATTATTATTTACTGAGTTATTTAATATAATATCACAATAATAATAATTATGGTGAGGTAAGACAACATTCACACTATATTTACAGAATATAAAATAAATACAATATCAAAATAAAAATTAAATAAACAGCATTTCCGCCAGTTATCAAATTTGAGTATCAGTTACTTAAAAATTACGATATCGTTTACTAAGTGTTTCGTAATTTTTTTTACGTGGAGTACTCATATTACGGCGTGGGTAACGCTTATCTCGTGTTTCTTATCTCTCCGGATATTGTGGCCTAAAACGGATTCACAAGGCTAATATTGATAAAAAAATAAAAATAAAAAAAAACAAAAGGTGGCCTGACTCAATGTCAAGGTGTATTGGTGACAGGTGTGACATAATTGTGGATTTCATCGCAGATTCTCAAACTTGTTTCATTTTCATATTGAGAATTCCTCAATTTATATATATATATATATATATATATATATATATATATTTAATTTTTTAATAATAACTAATTTTATTAATCTGTAAGAATTACAATGACTAGTAGGACCGTGCGAAAAATTAGCACAGCATATTGTTATCAAATGTCAAATTAATAAGAAAATAAAATAATGCAACGTATCAAAAGATGAAGGAATCAATTTTTACTTTATCGATAAATATAATTGACAAAGGAAACAAAAAATAATTTAAATCTTCATTTTTGTTTGGAACCAACATATCTACAAATTTCAATAAACTGTATCTTTGCTAAAAATTGTCCGATTTCGATAATTTTTTTTTCCTTTCGCAGGAAATTTAGTAATCTTTTATATAATCATGGGCATGACAAAGTGAAAAGGGAAAAGTTTGTAATTTTTTAGTTATTCGCAAATAAAGATTCTCTTCTTTCATAACTTGTTTGCCTGAATTTTCGGGGTGATTGGACTATTTTGCCACCCTGAAGGAGAAGGAAGCATTCAAAATTTTTGATATGACTTGACCAAGTCGACGAAATGAGACGTGTATTGAATGACAGTACTACAATTAACGTAAGATTGTGTGGATGCGAACCCTATGCCTTGCGTTATCTCGAAAATAGTACGTTTTTGGGCTTAAAAAAGCAGGATCCTATAATTCCGAGGGAACTATCGGGGTCTTGCTGCACGCATCAAAATCTTCAAGGTCCAATCTTTCCCACATCGATCTACAGATCTACCACCGTTCCAGAATTGAAGCCTAGCAAAATGTTTGTATCGACTTTATTTATTTTAGAAAGAAAAACAAAAGTAGAGAATACGATTCGCTAATCCCCCGTGAAATTCTGAATCCAACGGTACTCCATTCATGGTGTTTGAGCATGACAGGTGCTTATATTTGGTACAAAACCGATTTCGAGCCTTACTGTAATAATATATGTGGGAATATTAGATAACAAAATACATTAATGGGAATAATATAAATAAACTAAAACAAACCTGTAAGAATTAATTAAATTACACGTTTTTCGTAATCGCACGACACTATTTTAGGTATGTGATCACTAACACAAAATAAAAAAAAAGTTCATATTAACATATATCTCAAACTCATTTATTAAACAGATTTATAAGTTAATGTTTTATTATTTATTATTACTATTTATTTAATATTATTACAATATTTAGAGTTTTTTGTATGTATTAATTTCTTTATTGAGTATTATAACAATCTGTCTGTTGGACATTGGTTATAGTGAGGTAGGATGACATTCACACCATATGTACAAAAAAATAAAATAAATAGAAACAAAATAATAATCAAAAGTATATACAATAGACAATAAAATAAAATAACCTAAAAAATAAGAAAATTAAAACTAAGAAAAAAAAAACACATGCATACCTATATACAATGAGGCGAGGGAACACCAGGAGAACCCTGCGCTACTCTCCCAACCGCGTCACTGCCACTAAAGCCAGCGGCGATTGGTCGAGAGCACTTCAGCCACACACACTCATGTCTTGAGTGGAGAATCTGGCCATTGCCAGAACTCCAATATATACAATCTACAAAAGGTCGCGAGGCCACTGCCGTTTCAACCTTCTTGGAGAATTATAGGGATGGGAGGTGCTTGATAGGGATTGTGCAAGAGGATTTGGGTGGTAAGTAAAGTTCTGGTGAATTTTTCTGGGATAAGGTCTAGGACAAATGGGATGTTGAGGTCATGATGTAGGGTTTTGTTGGATACATAGAAAGGGGCATCGACTATTGTTCGAAGGACTTTAGACTGGAAGGATTGGATGCGCTTGATGTTAGAAAATAACTGTTCAAAGGAGCCTCCGTTTTGTTGAATGTAACATTCAGCACGAGGAATCCATGCATGATTTGTTTTGTTGTTTTATTCATTTTTATAATTTTAAATATAAAATAACAGTTTGTACAAACCCATCGAGGTATTGAACAAAGAAGTTTTAAATTGTCCCTTATTCCCTTCTAAAGCAATAATAACCTGGTAGAGACTGCTTTATATATTCGGGAAATTTTAATAGCTTTATTAAATAAGTAGATACTTTAAAAAAGAGATGCTTGCTCAAGAACAAAAGTAAAGAATCAGAAAAAAATGTAGTTTAAAATTTTTTAACAAAATACAACAATTAATAATTAAAAATTTGAAACTCCTTGCCTATCACTTCACGTTAAACTACGTCCACAAATTCCATCAAACAACTCCTATTCTACCACCTCCTAGACATTCAAACTTCCGCAAGCTTTTCAGAATTTTAGGTTATGTAAACACAATTCCTCACCAACAATTAAATGATAAGAGTCAATTTTTTTTTTTGTTTTTTAGGAAATTCCGTGTACTTTGAAAAAATAGGTCCAGTAGTTTCGGAGAAAATGTGCGGACGGCGAATAGATGAAAAATTTTTTATTCGTTTTTCGAATTCTATGTATCCTGGAACGTGAAACCTCGAATTTTGGGAGGGGGTTAAGTTTTTGAACTTTTTGGTCGATCACAATGGTTGATTATTGAAAATAATAAACCAAAATTAAATAAAATATTCCAATAATTTTAATTGCTAAGAAGTTCCAAGTTAATAGAATAGCTATGAAGTCTAAATTTAGAACACTGTTTACGATAAGTCACGAATCTTTGCAGTGCATAAATACCAAGTGATTTTGAGTTAAACTCTAAAGAATATATTTGTGAATTTCGGTCATATTTTTCACTTTACACACGTTTTTAAACTCTTATTTTTGATTTAGATTTTAGATCATACATAATATTGTGATTTCACAGAGGGAAAATTCATTCAATTATTCACTGATTTAATTTTCTATAATGTTGCATATTGGTTTTTCGGAATGAACTGAATTTACTTGTAGTGTTTTGATTTCGATGAAACTTTATACATTTTTTAGAAAATTTAAATATCTTTGAAAAATCTCATCACAATATCGACAAAAAAGAGTAAACTTTTTGAGTTATTCAGAATTTAATTTCACCATCCCTCGTAATTTTTTTTTCCAGCTTCTTTTCGCTTAAGTATGTTATATAGATAAATTTAAAGGGCGTCGAGAAAATGACTTTATGGAAGTTTTATTGAAAGCGGTACATTCGTTTAGGCGCACAGTCTATAGCAACGTAGGTTTTTGGGCTGCCATTTTGAAAGTAAAAGACGGATAGTAATGCGATGAAGGAGGATCATCCTCGAGTTAGCTCTGATTTTATATCAAAATTTGAAAAAAAAAATCAGACGGCGGACGCACAAAACAATTTGTATCCGTTTTTCGAATCCTACGTATCCTGAAACGTGAAACCTCAAATTTTGGGTGAGGGTTAAGTTTTTGAACTTTTTGTTCGATTACAATGGTTCATTATTGAAAATAATAAAAAAACCTGTACCACTACAACCCATGAAGGGTCTGGGGTTCAGTACTATTTAGGGAAAGCACTGTTTCTAGGTCAACGGCTGTGCAAGGAGGTGATTTGACCGAGATCACGCTCAACCGCCAGGTTTTCCCCCTTAATTAATTATTTAATTAATTATTTAATTAAGGGTACCCACTTTATAGAGGCTGGGTGTGCCCCAGGAGGGACTTCTGACCCAAGGTCGCCCCACGGCCAATGAAACAGATAAATAAATTTTCTGCCATGAGCCGGGGTTCGAACTCGGGACCTTTGCATTGGAAGCTCAGTGCATTGAAAATAATAAACAAAAAATAATTATCTATTCGTTACTAATTATCGATTTAAATAGTTTCAATTTCATTATGGACTGATTACTAATAGAAGCGGTAAATGATCAGCTGACCATCAGCTGTTCTTATTATTATGAAAGGTAAGAGAAATCAGGGAATGGACAATAGTTGCCACGTTGCGTGACTTCTCTCGGTGTAATCTCATCTGGAAGCTAATTCACAATCTGGTACTTTTCCTATCTATTAGCAAATTTGATCTTAGTAAAACACTGATATTTTTTCTACTTTTATTTTTCGTACAATTTTTTTGGTTAATTTTGCTTCCTCACCAAAGAAGATGGGGGAGATTTTTATCCACGCTGAAATTGAAAAAAAAAAAAATGTTTTACTTTTTGGTTTATTATTTCCAATAATGAACCATTGTGATCGACATTTTCTCCGAAACTACTGGACCGATTTTTTTCAAATTTGGATATAAAATCATAGGTCACCCTTCTTCATCGACATTACTATCCGCCTTTTACTTTAAAAATGGCGACCGAAAAACCTGTGTTGTTAAAGACTGTAGCGCCTAAACGAATGTACCGATTTCAATGAAACTTCGCTAAAGTCATTTTCTCGATACCCTTTAAATTTATCTATATGACATACTCCAACGAAAAGAAGCTGGAAAAAAAGTTACGAGGGATGTTAAAATTAAATTCCGAATAACTCAAAAAGTATACGCTTTTTTGGAGATATTGGAAATGGTATTATAAAAGTTTACGAAATTTCCTAAAAAAACAAACAAAAAAAATCGTTAAAATCAGACAATTAGGAGCAAATAGGTCTCTAGGTTTTTTTTATATGATCCACTGCAAAGGTTATATTCTTTGTTTTGGTTTTTGAATTTTGAATGTGTTACTGGAGTAATGGCTTTTTAGCATATTACTAATGATTAAAAAAAAAAAGTTTATTCCAATAATTGGAATCACCTTTTATTTCTTTTTCTTTGTTTCGTAACTCGTAAAAAAGTTACGAGGGATGGAAAAATTAAATTCCGAATAACTCAAAAAGAATACAATTTTTGGTAATATTGTATAGTTTTTAAAAGTTTATGGATTTTTCCTAAAAAAACAAAAATCGTTAAGATCGGACAATTAGGAGGAAAGATATGGTCTCTAGTTTTTCTCCCTGAAGTGGCGAAAATTTGGATAAATTTAAAATATACTTTTTTAATTGTTGAGACTAAAAAAAACTTTTTTCTACAGATATTTAATAAAGTATCTTTCTTAAGAACATTTTTCATAAGAAATAAGTACCTAAATAAGTACCTTTATTCTCAGTTCCATATTACAACACTGCAATCACCACCTCCGGAATCAACTTACTCATATTCTGCATAGATAACTTTTTCAACTAAAAATATCACTAAAATGACATCACTCAAAAATGTTGAAATTGGAATTAGTCATTCTGAGATTTATAAAAGCAAAGAAAGTTGTGTGGTTTATAAAAGCCGATGGAGTGATTAGATTTTTATTGCCTGTCGTCGATATATTAAATAGATATTTTGTAATTATAATGGTCTTAATGACTTGTTATCTGTAAGCTTTAAGCTTTAGCTCCGTTTAAAATGTAATTCAAAAAAATTTATAATAGCCCAGCATTGCCAGAAAATAATTTCTATTCAAAGTAGATAGGTAGGTGAAAGTTGTGTGTTGCGCGCACCAGATTTTTTATCATATAAAAGGTTTTATCATCCACAGCAAAGGTTATATTATTTGTTTTGGTTTTTGAATTTTGAATGTGTTACTGGCGTAATGCTATTCTTTTTAGCATATTACTAATGATTAAAGAAAAACAGTTTAGTCCAATAATTGGAATCAGCTTTTGTTTTTTTTCTTTGTAACTAGGAAGGTAATGTTACTTTAGATGTATAATTGTTTGGAAATAATAAACCATTGTGAAATAATTTGCTGGCGTTTTTCAGTTGTTATTATAGACCTTGTAGAGATTTTGCTTAAGCAGCCTACTCCATGTATGTCTATCTTGAGTTATTTCTTTCCAGTTATTTACACGATTCATTAGCCCATCTTAACCTCCTTGCATTCACATTATGTGAATATAGATTGATCAATTTCCGTGAGCAGCTCCTTATTGATGTTTCTCCTCCATCTTATAGAATTGTCCTTCATATATAAAATTAATTAAAGCTCGTCAGAAATTTTGAAAATATTATGAAGATTTTTTTATGGTAGCTTAAAATTGGAGGAATTTACAAATATAGACTGACCAGGAAACTTCAATTTCAACTGAAATAATTCTAAATAAACTTTAACATTCTCGACTCTGGCGATACGGGTTTGAATCCGGACGGGTTAAAATTTATTTATGTTTCGGATCCACGGATTGAATATTGCAAGGAAAATAGTTTCATAAATACAAATCCAAAAACCTCGGCTCCGCTATAACCTCAATGAATGACCGAAGGTCACAAATAGACAAGCATATAACAAACTCAAACATAGGTTTCTTCTCCTTTTCAAAGGTTTTGAAATCTCGAAAAATATTAAGAAAGATAAAATTGAGACCGTGCAATGTTGTAATACAGCCTTTTCCGATATTTGGCTGCAAATACTGGGTACTAAATAGTGTCCTAAAAAGATTTGGAGTAATCTAGTACCAGCACTTAGAGGAGATGGACCAATAAAGAAATGCTAACTGATACTGGTCAATCAATACTCCACTATACGAAAACAAGGAGGTTAAGATGAGCAGAAAATATAGTTAAATGTACCAGGAGGCTAATCAAAAATGGATGTCTGAATACTAGAATTTAAAATATATAAAAAAAAATATATAAACAAATATAAACTTGGACGGTATTCGAGATAAGCGTGCCTTTTTTAAAATATCTTTTTCATATTTGCTAATTATGTCACACAGAAATGATCCTATGTAGTTGGTATTTGTATTCGCATATATCTCGTCGATTTTTTAGGATAGATAGTAAATACAAAGGTTTTTATTTTATTATATTTTTTGGAGTGTTTATATCAAAAGATATGTAGTATATAAAAATAGTAAGCGGTAGGCATATATTTTACAAACTTCATTATTTTTCCGTAATTAATTTTTGTTTTAATTAATAGTTATCTATTTGTAAAAATGTTACTGCTTGAGAATTTCCAATTTATACTAAATGTTAATAGGACGCCCTCTAGTGAGCTGTCGCCTCTTATCAAAACTAACCTAACTATAATTTGGTTATGCGGGAAAACGTTCTTAAAGATATGTTTTTATTATATCTGACCTTAACCTTGTGTCTGTCACACGTTTTTTTCTTTTTTCGATTCTCTTAGGAGGAATAACACTATATTATTTATTACATATGAATATATTATTTATTCATCTTCTTTAGAAATTATAAATATCATAAATTTGAATTTTATATTTATTAATTATCCTATCAGTAAATAATGACCCATCAATTGCATCCCTAATGCTTCAATCACACATCATACATCTTGAAGAATGGTGTCAAAACTGGATAATTAAAATAAATTCCACTAAATTACATTTACCTTTCGTTGTAAACCTATGAATTCGAGGTTTCCGATTACTTCAGTATTTACTAGACAAACGCTCTAAACTTGAAAAACTATACATGACTATATGAAGCTATGGGGCTTCACTAAACCGTCGAATTCCTCTCGTATCCAATCCTTACAATCCAAAATCCTTCGTAAAATCCTCAATCCTCCCTACTTTGTTACAAATAAAATCATCCATAATGACCGTAATGTTCCTTATGTTTCAGATCTGGCCCAATCCAGATACCTATCCTTCAAAAATAAACTTCCGAACCATCCCAACCCTCTCGTTTCTAATCTTGCTTCCTCTTCTATTGCTGATAATCCTCCGAGGCGTCTGAAAAGAAGATGGCCCCGTGATCTCCTAATGTAGACATATCATTAGAGTGCTATCATTGGGTAGTTACTCAGCAAGTCGTTTCATGCCATTATATTCATATGTTCAAATTTGCTAAATGTATTTCTTTAATACAGTTGTAAATATCATTAAGAAATAACAAAAAATATTTATTTATTTTACATTAAATTAGTTATCAAAATTATATTGCTAAATTCTTATGCTTCCTCACTACTGAAGCTTTGTACTATAATGGTAAGTTAAAAAAGTTTGTCCCCTGAATCTAAAATTTCCACTCACGTTTTATTAGGTTGCCAAATAAGTCCATTCCGTTTTTCAGGGTGAAATAAAACTCAATGCATTATAGACATAAAATTTATTTTAATCTACAATATATTGACCATTATTTATTATGACTTTTCCCACCTTTACACTAAATGCATAAAGCCATGTTCATAGAATGTCCGGAGTTTATTTTTAGAAAACTGATCCAAGTGGTTTTTGATGTCCTCTTCCTTTTGGATTTTCTTTCTATTCATGGAGAGAGACCGAATAAGTGGTAGTCACTTGGAGCTAGGTCTGGTGAATAGGGGGGGGGGTGGGGCCTAGTGTTTTTCGTGTGAATTCAGAGTTTTGACATTCTTCTAGAAGCCTCACTGATTGGGTGGGATTTCGATCAACGATGGCCTTAACATTGCTCGTTTCAATTTCACGTGGACGATTAAAAATTTCCTGAATAAAATTTGGGAAACTAATTTTGACATGTGCATTAGGTTAAGGCATCATCTCCATAAACACTGAAAAATTTTCGAAATTGAAAGTTCGACAAATTTTTTTTTTTTTTTTTTTTTAATAACGAAATTTACAACTGTAATTAATAATACAACAAGTAAATATGAGCAAGTAATATGACGGGGCCATCTTCTTTTCAGACGCCTCGTAGGGTTATCAGAAATTGAAGAGGAAGCAAGGCTAGAAACGAGAGGGTTCGGATGGTTCAGAAGTTTATTATGAAAGGACAGGTATCTGGATTGAGCTAAATCGGAAACATATGGTACATTAAGGTCATTATGGATGATTTTATTTGTGACAAAGTAGGGAGCATTAAGGATTTTACGAAGGATTTTGGATTGTAGGGATTGGATAGGAGAGGAATTTGATGGTTTAGTAGAGCCCCAAAGCTAGATCCCGTAAGTCCAAATAGGCCTTATTATAGTAATATATATGAGTCTTTTGTAAATAGTTGGCAGTTTAGAGCGTTTGTCTAGTAAGTGCTGGAGGAGTCGGAATCGACAAAAACTAAATACATAAAATTACCTATTCAAACCCATATGGACATACGCCTCTCAGATTTACGGTTCAGCAAAAAAGAAGTACTTACTACGGTCATTTCAATCCAAAATTTTACGACTTATAACAAAAGCTTCCTGGTACTTCTATAACAAAACGTTACATAACCACTTACGACAACCAACTATAGACCAACACATGTGTATTCTCTACTCTCGTTTTCCTCTCAAACTACACAGACACACAAACAGCCTTATAAACTATATGCCCATAAGAAGGAGACTAAAAAGGAGCTGGATGAGAGATCTCCTCGCCTAAATGACCTGGAAGAGGTGTTGCTGGGTACTATTCTTCCTCATGCCTATAATACCAATCCTTAATTTATTACAACACATCTGCTGATTGTCAATACCAATACAGGTGCGGATACATATTTAAATAGAAAAAAAAATATATTAGCTTTTTAATTATTAAAATATATCAATAATCAATTCTAACCTTGACCTATCGAAGTATCCATAAGGTTGTCTAGCCTTGAAACAAGGAAACCGTTACGAATAATGCGTTAACAAGGAACGCATTACCATTTCGTATAAGCTTAGCTATGAAGCATACAGAAGATGTGTGTACTTCTTCCCTTGTTAAATCATTTCTCTCGGAAAAGCTTTATTTTGAATTTATAAACTATTTTTACTTTCACTTAGCTATGTATGTAATATATAGTAAGGGGAAGTATTGCGATCGTGAAAATTTGCTAATCTGAGTTTTTAACGGAAACACACGTTTCGAAGTACTTTGAGTCGAAATAACTAAGTCCTACAAAATTTTCTCTGTGTTTGTATGTTAGCAGTCTAGCTCAAAAACGAAAAGGCTTAGGAAACTGATATTACGTATTTAAGATAGGTATATGCCTTAGATATGATAACAACTTCTTCGTTAAAATCGGCTAACTGGAAGTGCCAATTTATATCAACGGTGAAATACATGTTTACAATTTTCTCAAAAACAGCTCTAATGATTTTGATTAAACTCAGTGTATAATTTTATAATTAAGTGGTCTTTAATATCATTTAGATCTTATCTTCATTGATGCCACTTTACAGGGCTTAAATGCCCAATGTTCATATATGTCTTCCTCTAAAGTAACTTTAATATGGTTTATTTTAGAAAGTTAACCATTTCGCATTATTCAGAGTTACAAAAAAATGCTACATATAACTTTTGAAAGAATTTGATAAGTTAATAAAGGAGAAAAAAAAAAAAATGCAGAAAAACCTGCGTTGGTATAGACTGTAGCGCCTAAACGAATGTACCGATTTCGATGAAACTTCGCTAAAGTCATTTTCTCGATACCCTTTAAATTTGTCTATATAACATACTTTAACGAAAAGAAGCTGGAAAAAAAGTTAGGAGGGATGTTAAAATTAAATTCCGAATAACTCAAAAAGTATACGCTTTTTTTGGGATATTGTATTTGTATGGTATTTTAAAAGTTTATAGAATTTACTAAAAAAAAAAAAAAAAAAAAAAAAATCGTTAAAATCAGACAATTAGGAGGAAAGATATGGTCTCTAGTTTTTTCCCTGAAGAAGCGAAAATTTGGATAAATTTAAAAAATATTTTTTTAATTATTGAGACTAAAAACTCAACCTTTTTTCTACAGATATTTAATAAAGTGTCTTTTCTAAGAACATCTTTCATAAGAAATAAGTACCTAAATTTATACCTTTATTCTCAGTTCTATATTTCAACACTACAATCACCACCTCTGAAATCAACTTACTCATTGTCTGCATAGATAACTTTTTCAACTAAAAAGACATCACTCAAAAATGTTGAAATTGGAGTTAGTCATTCTGTGGTTTATAACAGCAAAGAAATTTGAGTGGTTTATAAAAGCAGATAGAGTGTCTAAAAGTTAACGTTAAAGTTAAAAGTAAGTGTCTGAAAGTTGTAAAAGGTAACGAAGAATGGCAAAAAAATTAAAAATAATGATTTTTGAAAACTAGCATTATTGAACGTGAATCACAAGTTTTTTAAAAAAAAAAAAATTTTGTCTTCATATTTCCATCCACACCTGTCATGAGCTTGACAATAAGCAGATGTGTTGTAACTAATAGGAAAAATTGACATTTTAGGCATGAGGAAAAAAATAGTACCCAGCAGCACTTCTTCCTTGTCTGGATTTATTTCCTTAATTCAAGAAAGGAGATCTCACATCCAGCTCCTCTTTAGTCGTCTCCTGATAGGCATGTCAGCTGTGGCCATGTCGTTAATAAGTCTGTTGTCCGTGTAGTTTAAGATGAAATATGGAGTAGAGATCACGTATGTGTTGGTCGATAGTTGATTGTCGTATGTCATTATGTAAAGTTTTGTTGTTTACTTACCAGGGAGCTCCTGTTATAAGTCGTAAAATTTTGGATTTCAATGTCTGTAGTTTTTGTAAGTGTGTGTTTTTTGCAGAACCATAAATTTGTGAGGCGTATGTCCAGATGGGTTTGAGTAGGTGAGTGTATGTATTGAGTTTTTGTTTGATTTTCAATTTTGATTTGGAAAAAAGTGAGTACAGTATTTTCAGTCGCTTGTTTAAGGTCTGTCGTTTCATTTTGACGTGTGGGCCCCAGATCACCCTTCTATGAGTCGAATTGAGGAAATTTCTAATCCCTGTCGGGCAGAGAAAAATCTATCGGAAAAGAAAGACTGAAAAATGAGATTTCAAAAAATTAAATGAGTTTTCTTACTAAATGTATTTAAAATCTACGAAATCAAGCCAATGCCATTGTTTAAAATACTATTTCATTGTACTTGTGTGAAAGAAGAAGTTTGTGATATTCCAACAGTATCCACTTACAATTAGTGTGTCAAGTTTTGACGTGTCTATGACTGACAATGCAAATCTCTTAATTCCGTTTTAGTTAACTTTGCAATGGAAAATAACAGTTTAATAACTAGTCGTACAATTCATAATCAATCGGTGATGTAATAAATAGGACTTTCGTTATTTTAATGGTGTTTATGATTTCTTAGCTGTAAACTTTTAGCTTTAGCTCGATTAAAAATGCAATCCAAAAATTTTATAATAGTCCAACATGTCCAGATTATAATTTCTATTCAAAATTGAGTGTTAAGTTGTGTGTTGCGCCCCCCAGATTTTTTAAAATATAATTTCATTGCCTCGATTCTCGTGGATTATGTATACTATTTTTTAAACATAAAATAAATTTTAAAAGATTCTATTTATTTTCTAACAATATATTCCATTTCGTTTACATTGAAACCTTTATTTTCCATTCAATAGTATAAAAGTAGACATTATAAACTAAAACTATCAATAAAAATATTGATTTTCAACCTGAAAGAAGATTTTTCTATTTTTTTCTCCTTTATTCTACAATCGAATTCTTTCATTGTCTATATTCAGCCAGTTTTTATTGCTCCTAACAATGATAGACTGCTGATTATATAATATAAAATAAACTTTTTTTTAAAACTATTTATTCAAGATATTTACAACTGTATTACAATATAAATACATCAAGTAAATGTGTACACAAGAATATAATCTCTTGAGAAACTACCCACAGGTAGCACTCTAATAATATGTCTACATAAGGAGATCACGGAGCCATCTTATTTTCAGACGCCTCGGAGGGTTATCAGAGATCGAAGAAGAAGCAAGGTTAGAAACGAGAGGATTTGGATGGTTATGAAGTTTATTATGGAAGGATAGGTATCTGGATTGGGCCAGGTCAGAAACATATGGAACATTGAGGTCGTTATGGATTATTTTATTTGTGAAAAAGTAAGGAGCGTTGAGGATTTTACGAAGGATTTGATACGAGAGGAATTTGATGGTTTAGTGGAGCCCACAAGCTCAACTCCGTAAGTCCAAATAGGTCTTATTATAGTTATGTATATTGCTTTTTTGCAATTAATTGAAAGTTTAGAATAAGTGATTAATTTGATGAATCTTCCCTTTGCGATATTCCAACAGAATCTCCTTACAATCAGTGTGACAACTTTTAAACTTTTTTTTTTTTTTTTTATTTCTTTATGACATTTACAACTGTATTACATAAATACATCAAGTAAATTTGGACATAATTGATATAATGACATGAATACACTTGCTGAGTAACTACCCAATAGTAGCACTCTAATGATATGACTATATTAGGAGATCACGGGGCCATCTTCTTTTCAGACGCCTCGGAGGGTTATCAGGAATTGAAGAGGAAGCAAGGTTAGAAACGAGAGGGTTGGGATGATTCTGAAGTTTATTATGGAAGGATAGGTATCTGGATTGGGCCAGATCTGAAACATAAGGAACATTAAGATCTTTATGGATAATTTTATTAGTGACAAAGTAAGGAGCATTGAGGATTTTACGAAGGATTTTGGATTGTAAGGATTGGATGCGAGAGGAATTCGATGGTTTAGTGGAGCCCCATAGCTCAACTCCATAAGTCCAAATAGGTCTTATTATAGTTATGTATATTGCTTTTTTGCAATTAATTGAAAGTTTAGAGCGTTTGTCTAGTAAGTGTTGGAGTAGTCGGAAACGTCGAGCAGTTTCTTGTCGTTTCAGTCTTGTATGAGGATTCCAAGTGGAGTTCAAGATATCATATTTGTTCAACAGGGATAAATGGGGTGTTATTAAAGGATACTATAGGACAGGAAGTCATAGGTTTACGAATAGAATAAACTAAATTAAAGGTACCCCTGATATTTTGGTCAGTCTACATCAGTGATGATAAGACCTACCTAATATTACAGATAATTTAATTTTAATTATATATAACGAGTTTCATCAAAATCATTGGAGCCGTTTTCGAGAAAATTGTGAAAGTAGTGTGATGTTTACATCCGATTTTTTTTATTTTTTCTGATGCTCATTCGTCGACCCTGCAAGATCCATTTTTATTTTTTGTGAAAGTTGTGTGTTGCGCGCACCAGATTTTTTATTGTTTTGTTCGTATGCTTTTGACTATTTCTTACATAATGATACATACTGCTCAACTCCGTGAAAATTAAAACCTATTCTGTTATGATCTCTTCTGATTGTGAGTTATAATGCTCCCAAAATGGTTGTCGAGTTGATCAAAGCCGCAGCTAACTTTTCCTTTGTCATGCTGCCATTGTTATTATCACAAAGGCTTGAAAGTCCCCACCTCTTACCTTTCAAGATTCCCGTTCTCCTTAGAGTATTTGATATTGATATTGATCTTGGCTTATCGCTGGTATCAAATACTTATTTATTCATTTTCGTAAAAGTACTAATATTCCATCATACTCTCTCTTGTGAGGAAGTTATGTCATTTACATACTGCCAGCAGTTTTCTTACTAGTACGTAACAAATATTTATATCTTACTACTCGTAACTCTGCTCCTTGAAGAGTTAAATGCTAAATTTTATATATATATTTTTTAAAGGAAGCAGATGATCCTGGGTGTCGGTCATAAAAAAAAACTTTTTTTTTTATTTCTTTATGACATTTACAACTGTATTACATAAATACATCAAGTAAATTTGGACATAATTGATATAATGACATGAATACACTTGCTGAGTAACTACCCAATGGTAGCACTCTAATGATATGACTACATTAGGAGATCACGGGGGCATCTTCTTTTCAGACGCCTCGGAGGGTTATCAAGAATTGAAGAGGAAGCAAGGTTAGAAACGAGAGGGTTGGGATGATTCTGAAGTTTATTATGGAAGGATAGGTATCTGGATTGGGCCAGATCTGAAACATAAGGAACATTAAGATCTTTATGGATAATTTTATTAGTGACAAAGTAAGGAGCATTGTGGATTTTACGAAGGATTTTGGATTGGATGCGAGAGGAATTCGATGATTTAGTGGAGCCCCATAGCTCAACTCAAGTCCAAATAGGTCTTATTATAGTCAAGTATATGAGTCTTTTGTAATTAATGGGAAGTTTAGAGCGTTTGTCTAGTAAGTGCTGAAGTAATCGGAAACGTCGAGCGGTTTCTTGTCGTTTCAGTCTAGTATGAGGATTCCAAGTTAGTCGTTTGTCCAGGTGGAGTCCTAGGTATCGAATTTGCTCAACAGGGATAAGTGGAGTATTGTTAAAGGAAACTGTAGGACAGGAAGTCTTTGGTTTACGACGATAAAAAAACTAAAATAATGAAAACATTTTATTTCAAGCCGACGTTTCGACCCGACTTTGCAGGGTTTCTTCAGAGTTAAAACGAACAAGATAGAAAATGATATAGAAAATAGTGGAAGTTACATAATATTAAGATAAAAATTATATACAATGTGAATAAACTTATTAAAATTATAAACAGTGTGAATAGAAAGTACATAGAAATATTTACAAAATTGGTATTCACTTTGGAAAAATTATATTAAATCATAACAAATGAGAACACATAACATTTACGCTTCGACGGGAAACATGCCCATCAGTTTATATCAGCAACAATCCAATTCCTCAGACGGATCCTATACGCTACCTCGGACTAATATTCGTCAAAAGGATGACCTGCCCACACGTCAAAATAAAAAAAACTCACTGTTTTCTAAATCAAATTTGAAAATTAGACAAAAATTAAATACGTACACTTACCTGCTCAAACTCATTTGGACATACGCCTTACAGATTTACGGTTCAGCAAAAAAGACTCACTTACAAACCTACAACATTTTCTAGCTAAAATTTAAAGACTAATAACTGCAGCCCCCTGATATGTCAACAACATAACTTTACATACGGATTTTTTAAACTTTTATTATGATATTTACATCTGTATTAGTATGAATACATTAAGTAAATGTGTACAAAGGAATAAAATAACATGAAACACGCTTGTTGAGAAACTACCCATTGGTAGCACTCTAATACATACCGATTTAAGTTTAAAAGTCCCGGGACTGCTGTACAAACTCCGAAAATTCCTACCACCTACATACTTCCTCATTATCCGTTCCTACCTTACTGATAGATACTTTAAAGTAAATCACAATAACGCCTATTCATCCCTTTTTTCCCAGTCTGCTGGTGTTCCTCAAGGTAGTATCCTAGGTCCTATCCTCTATACAGTTTATACAGCTGACATCCCTACCTGTCCCAACACTGTCATCACCACATATGCCGATGACACATGTATCCTATCAGTAAACAATGACCCAGCAATTGCATCCCAAATGCTTCAATCACACATCATAAATCTTGAAGAATGGTGTCAAAACTGGAGAATTAAAATAAACTCCAATAAATCCCACCAAATTACCTTTACCCTTCGTCGTAAACCAACGACTTCCTGTCCTACAGTTTCCTTTAACAATACTCCACTTATCCCTGTTGAGCAAATACGATACCTAGGACTCCACCTGGACAAACGACTAACTTGGAATCCTCATACTAGACTGAAACGACAAGAAACCGCTCAACGTTTCCGATTACTTCAGCACTTACTAGACAAACGCTCTAAACTTCCCATAAATTACAAAAGACTTATATACTTGACTATAATAAGACCTATTTGGACTTACGGAGTTGAGCTATGGGGCTCCACTAAACCATCGAATTCCTCTCGCATCCAGTCCTTACAATCCAAAATCCTTCGTAAAATCCTCAATGCTCCTTACTTTGTCACTAATAAAATTATCCATAAAGATCTTAATGTTCCTTATGTTTCAGATCTGGCCCAATCCAGAAACCTATCCTTCCATAATAAACTTCAGAATCATCCCAACCCTCTAACCTTGCTTCCTCTTCAATTCCTGATAACCCTCCGAGGCGTCTGAAAAGAAGATAGCCCCGTAATCTCCTAATATAGTCATATCATTAGAGTGCTACCATTGGGTAGTTACTCAGCAAGTGTATTCATGTCATTATATCAATTATGTCCAAATTTACTTGATGTATTTATGTAATACAGTTGTAAATGTCATAAAGAAATAAAAAAAAAAAGTTTAAAAGTTGTCACACTGATTGTAAGGAGATTCTGTTGGCATATCGCAAAGGGAAGATTCATCAAATTATTCACTAATTTAATTTTCTAAAAAGTTAGATGACAATATTTCAGAATAAACGGACGTTGATACCTAATTATGTAAGTATAATATCAGATCTACAATTATTAAACTATAGTAAATGTATTTGAGGTTATAAACATAGACTTTATACATCCATGAAATGATTTGATATTTCACTTATTCTGTCATACAAATAAAATGAAATAGTTTTTTTTAACAATGGCATTGCTTTGCTTAGGTGGATTTTAAATACTTTTTTCAAACTAAAAAAAAATTAAAAGTTTACATTTAGTAAGCAAATTTCATTTAATTTCCTTTAAAACACCTGATTTACGTTAAATAATATTTTAGAAATTATTATTTATATTTTTTCGTTACTTCAGGGTATCTCAAAACGTGTATTTCCATTGAAAATTCAGACTCGAAAATTTTCATGATTACAATACTTACCCTTACTATATATTACATATACATGGAAGTGAAAATAAAAAACACTTATATTATAGAGGTGAAATATAAAAGTATTAAAAAATATGTTTATAACTTCAAGTAAATTTACTGTGGCTTAATAAATCTAAATCCGATAGTATATTTAAATAATTAGGAATGTATATATGAATATATCGTCAGTTTATTCAAAAAATCATTATGGAACATTATAGAAAATTAAATCATTGAATAATTTGATGAATTTTCCTCTGTGAAATCACATCATTTATGATCTTAGTGTCACAAAAAATAAGAGTTTAAAAACGTGCATAAAGTGATAAATATGACCGAAATTCACAAATGTATTTTTTAATATTTAACTCTAAATCATTCAATAAATATGCACTTCAAAGACTACTCATAATAGCAAAATTTTGGCTAAATATAATTTCGACGCAATGAAGACTAGTAAGTGAAAGTTGTCTGATGCGTGCACCAGATTTTGTTCTGCTGATCACATCTTAATAAAATAATTTACTGTTAATGTCTTGAAAAAATTATTTTTTTTCGAATGTTCGTCAAACTAAACTATTGAAATTTGTACGGTTTGCCAATTCGTGACTTATCATAAATACTTTTCTAAATTTAGACTTCATAGCTATTCTATTAGCTTGGAACTTCTTAGCAATTTAAATTATTAGAATATTTTTTATTATTTTTTTTATTATCATATAAGTGGGAATATAATATTAAACGGGCTTCAAAACAATCGAAGCCTCCTGGTAAAAGCAAATTCAGCTTGACTGAAAAAAAAAAAAAAATATAATTCCGCCGGATTACAGATAAGGAGAGACAGAGAATTGATTTCATTAATTGGAAAATTTATCACGAGACCAAAAAAAAAAAAAAAAATCTAGTTTCATAATTTCAAAACAATAAATATTTCAAAAAGAAAAAGCTCAGAAACGAAGTGATCTACTCATCAGCAGGTTACCTAGAACTTATCAAGCATTCATGAATCAAACCATATCCATTTGAAGTTGAGTATGTTAAAAACGAATCTTTCATAGACTACCCTCCCCCCCCTACAGTGGCAGATAAGAAAGTAATCAAATACTGTCTTTCCAGTCAAATGCTTTACAAATTTTCATATGAAGTATCGTTTCTCTACATTTTGGATACTGACTTTGTTCCTGCCATGATTAAATCATTATTAACAAAGTTATCAACATACGAGAACAATCAGGACAACATATCACAAACAAACAAAATGTGCTTTAACCACTACTACAAAATGACATACATACCTGAACTCACTAACAAAATTAAAGACGTGTTCAAAAATTATGACTTAACAGAAATTAAACTCGGACAATATAATAATAAGAAACTGAGCAGTCACATCACCAACACAAAAGATAAAATAGAACCAATAAACAAGAAAAATGTAATATATAAATTAAACTGTCAAATCTGCCCAAAAATCTACATTGGTAAAACATCCAAGCAATTAGGAACCAGAATATAACAACATATTACCAACTGTAAAAATAAAAAGAAACATAAACACAACAGCAGCTTTAGCACATCACAGTATAAGATTAAAGCATAAATTTAACTTCAACAAACCACAGATAACAGGCACAGAACCAAAAAACACCAATAGGAAATTACTTGAAGCAATACACATTACAAAAAATAACTAAGTAACTACAAAACAGACACTAAACATTTAGGAACCCATTATACGGACATATTGAACAAAATTAAAATTTAATAGAAGTGAAATACATAAACAGATACATGAAATAAACAGTAACAACAATAGTACAAAAATAGTCAGATAAAACAGTCAGATCCAAAGATCAATTTTTTCACTATGGCAGACCCAATTATTGGTCAAAAGCAGGATGTTGTTGTAGATGATACATTTTAGAACATGAATGAGAAATTTGACGATGGAGCACATTATCATTAATTTTAAGGTAATTAAAAATTTATTGTAACAACAAAATTCAAACATGTAATGTAACAAGCACAATATTTTAACTCAATACGTTTTTTAGCCTTGCATCCACAAGATTATTGAGATTGTAGTTCCGAAGATGGGAGAAAATATCCCAAAACGTCAACTAACTTGTTAACATATAACGTGTAAGAAATATAATCAATCGTTACCAATTGGAAGTTATTATTGCCAAATAACTATAAATAAATAATAATAATAAAAAAAAAAAGATTATTAACAAACTTATGAGTGTTATTACAATAAATTTGATTGCTTTTACGTAGAATTAATGGCTGCAAAAGATTATTTGACAGAAATAAGATTAAAAAAGAGCTACATAGAGCATTAGGTCTTTGTCTTAACTCTGCAAAGAAAAAAAAAAAAAAAATGGAATCGAAAATATAATGCTCATAGAACAAAAATTACGCAGGTTTTTCGTTGCCTAAAAATTTTTAGTTTTTTTTCATGCAGACTTTTGCAGTGTGGCTTATCGATATACATATACAATTATGTTTTGGTAATTAGGGATCGATTATCGTTATTTGTTTATTTATTCAATTTTAAATGATTTAAGTGGCCGTATATTTTTGTCTATGTTCATAGGACTATGTTACTTGCTGTGTGTGCTTTCTAATTTTCTGGTTTTAAAACTTTGGCATTCAAATACCATATTTTTTTTTATTTGCCGTATAAATTTACGAAATTGTCTTGTATCGGTTTTACCAAAATATGTATATATTGTATAATTGTAATTGTGTGTATTAGTATATTATAATATTAATATTGTTTATGCTGTGTAATATGAAAAAGAATTTGTATATATATATATATAATAATAATAATAATAAATAATAATAATAAAAGGCTTAGCGAACCCGAAGGTTCGATGCCGACACCACCAATCGCTTATTACACATCTCCCTCCTCCATTCGCCGTCCAAACCCAGTCCCTTCAGATCGACTTTAATGCAATCTTCCCACCTTCGCTTCGGTCTACCCCTCGGACGCTTACCATTCGGCACAGCAAATATTAACCTTTTAGGAATTCTCTCGTTACTAAGCCCAACAACTTTACAAGCCCATTTGATTCGCCGCGATGAAATTACCTCAATTATATTACCCGGATACAGTTCACGCAATTCGGCGTTGTGTAACCGTCTGAACTCTCCTGTTAACTCATCCTTCTTCGGTCCGAATATTCTACGCAATACTTAATTTTCAAAAACCTTAAGACACTGCTCATCCCTTAATGTAAGCGGCCAAGTTTCGCATCCATAAAGAACTTTAGGCAAGATAATTGTTTTATAGATTCTAATTTTTATGTTCCGGGACAAGAGGCGCGAACTAAGTAGTTTTATCACAGAAAAATAACAAGCATTTCCCGCCTTCAGTCTAACTTTAATCTCTTCTTCAATTTCGTTTTTTCTAGTTATCGTAGAACCTAGATACCTAAATTTCTCTACCTGTTCAAACATAATCCCATATATATCGATATCACCAGTAGTATCGCCATTTTTGCAGCTAACCATATATTTTGTTTTATCCACGTTTATTTCGAGTCCTAGTTCTTTACCGGCTTTCATTAACGTTGTCGTATATAGTTTTATAGTTTCAACGTCTTCGCTTAACAGTACCAGATCATCAGCATAGCCCAGCACGGATGTTGTCCCGCCCAGATCCAACCCTTTCTCTGTACGCATTACCTCCCTAATGGCATGTTCTAATGCCAAATTAGATATATATATATAAAAACATGTGATTAAGTATAATTAAGTGATATGTCCAAAAACAAAAATAGGATTGATGAGTATGCTGTGTATCGACTAAACCTATATAGTAGGGCAGAAATACTGCTTTAAATAAAGTATTTCTCTTTTTCTAGAAGGTTATGGTTTTAAAGTAATGTTAAACATCCTAATATTAGTGTAATATTTCGTATGTACTCATTGTTTAAAAAGGAAAAATAAATATGGAATTTAATTCATGAATTTTTTTTTATTATTATTTTGCTTTGAATATCAATGCGTCATGTCTACCAAATAAGTTATATTCAAATTCACCACTCTTAAAAAATTAAAGAAGGAAAGTTTCATTAATGTCGTTTGCATTTTTTGAGTAAGAGCAGATCTCTAAAGAGGCTATACATTTTCTCCACTGTGTGTACGTTCAAATCCGACCTGAACGATTTCTGTGATATTTGGGTCCAATATTAAGTTTTTGGAAGTATAGTTTTTGAGAATAATATTAATGGAGTTTAATGTTTTAAGATTACACCATCGTGTTTTGAATTATTTTATTTTTTTAATTATATTAATTGACGTATATTGATTAAATAACCTTTTCTAATCATTTAAATTAATAAGAATTAAAATCTGATCATATTGCATTAAAGTTGATAAAATATTGCAACTTATTATTCGCGATTATATCGGCTTTGGTAATATTCCATTAACTCGCATTATGATATAATTTGGCAAAATAGCATTGTTAAATAAAATCTCCTTATCATTTATAATTTATCCTTAAGTACTTAATGGCGTTAATTCTGATACAATTAAATCTGTTAATCGCAAATTACATTAATGAAATATTCCATTTTTACTGTAAATTTAATCCAGGAGGAGTTGGTAAGGAAACATAGGAAATCGTCGCACCTTTTTCTTCTATCCGAGTACAGAAATAAAATGCATATAGTCTGTGGGCCAGACTCCCCAACCGTGCACCCCCCACACATCCCTATAAATTGCATTTATATTTATTAAAAAAAAGCAAATGTTACCACAAAAAAAGTGAACGCACTGCCCCAAAATGGCGTCCAAACATGGCGGATTGACGACTTAGACTTTAGTTAGTTTTTTGGTCACTGAGAATCAGCATTTCGTTTAATTTCCTCATAGTTGGTCTTTTATTAAAGCTGAATAGTCAGAGAATAATAAAACATGAACAAATATTAAAAAATAATTATCTTAGGCAATGTTTTTAATAAACAATTTTTCAAGTTGGAAATCAAGCGTCGTTTGTAATTAAACGGCCAATAATAACGTAAAACAAGCTGAAATAAAACATCTGGAGAATATATTTTTCCTTCTAAAACACTGATTACTTTTTAAAATATTTGAAGCAGTTCCATAGAAAATGCCCTTAAGCGGCAGAAAAACGGTACTGGCGTGGGTGCCTACAGACCTCTACCACACCATTCAGTACTCATAAATGGCTTAGTTATCGTAATATAATAACATTTTTTGTATATTATGTTGGTTTTATATATTAATGCAATCATTTAATTGTAAAAAAAAAAAATATAATTTTTTTAAAAATTTATTATTTAATTTTTTATTTAACTCCTTTTATTCTATACGGAGGTCGTTTAAGAAGATATCTATTGTAAAAATGATATAATTATAGTAATAATACTTAATTTAAAAATACTTTGCTAAATATCTTGAATTTTGGTTTATTATTTTTAATAATCAACCATTGTGATCGACCAAAAAATTCAAAAACTTAACTCCCTCTCAAAATTTGAGGTTTCACGTTTCAGGATGCGCAGAATTCGAAAAACAAATAAACATTTTTTTGTCCGTCCGCGCAATTTCTCCGAAACTACTGGACCGATTTTTTTCAAATTTTGATATAAAATCAGAGATCACCCGAGGATGATCCTCCTTCATCGACATTACTATCCGCCTTTTACTTTCAAAATGGCGGCCGAAAAACTTGCGTTGCTATAGACTGTAGCTCCTAAACGAATGTACAGATTTCAATGAAACTTCGCTAAAGTCATTTTCTTGACGCCCTTTAAATTTATCTATATAACATACTTCAACGAAAAGAAGCTGGGAAATTTTTTTTACGAGGGTGGTAAAATTAATGGTATTTAAAAGTTTACGAAATTTCTTAAAAACCAAAAAAAAAAAATCGTTAAAATCGGAAAATTAGGAGCAAAGATATGGTCTCCGTTTTTTAAAAATATGTTCTATTCCAAATGTTATATCTTTTGTTTGGTTTTTAAATTTTGAATATGTTACTGATGTAATGCTATTTTTTTTAAACATATTATCAATGATTAAAAAACAAAAGATTAGTCCAATAATTGGAATCTCCTTGTATTTATTTTTCTTTGTAACTCGGAAGGTAATGTTACTTTAGATGTATAATTGTCTGGAAATAATAAACCAATGTGGAATAATTTGCAGCGTTTTTAATTTTATTTTTTTCTTCATAGTAGTGATTTAACCTCATTTTTCAAATCGATAAACAATTTTTTAAATGTAGTTAATGATTTTGTAAATTCAGTGAGGCTTGTCTTGCGTCACTGCACATAATGTTGACACTTGTAGGAGACACGTGTCGACCAGTTTTTTTATGCGACTACCAAATCCCTCAATAGGCCGCAGTACGTTGCCTTGAACTAACAGTCGCCATGATGATAACATATGGCCCACACGTCGAAAAGAAATGTAAGGCTTTTAACAAGCAACTTAAATTACTATATACTTTATTTTTCCAAAATATCGAAACTGAAAATTAGACAGAAAGTAAATACATAAAGATACTTAAACCCATATAGACATACGCGTATAACTTTCCTCTTATTATAATCTATATATATAAAAATGAATGTATGTCTGTCTGTCCGTCTGTCCTTGGTGCATTACTAAACCATTCATCCGATCGCCACGAAACTTTGGGAAGTTGTTCCATACACCCCTGGAAAGGTTTCTGACCTATTAATTCTTTCTTACGATAATTTTATATATGTAAAAAAAATAAAAATGTAAATGTTTTTCTGTTCAAAGCCGCAAAAAAATGTGTCGCTATAAGCTGTAGCGCCAAAACGGCTTTACTGATTTTAACGAAACTTGGCTAATGTCTTCTCCTGGAAACCCTTTTCATTTATGTGTATAACATACGTTCCCGAATAAAAGCTGAAAAATGTTACGATGAATTCAATATTTTATTTGACGATAACTAAAAAAGTACAGAATTTTTGAATGATAATAACCACATTTGTTTGAAAGATTCTTTGAAAGAGAAACGAAGACTGTTTCTGATGATTATGACTGTCCAATTTGAATCATGAGAAAAAAAAAAATCATTAGAATTAGTTTAAATTGAAACCATTTTACAGACCAATTTGTTTCTCAACTTTTTAAAAATGACAGATGTCCTTTGCTACTAATCTACTCATATGTGTTTTCATTTTCATTTTGCCAGGCTAAGCCACAGCAGTGCGTGGCCGGGTAAAGCTGGTTGCATATAAATATTTAAATCTATACGGTTTCCATAATAAACTTTACGAATATAACTGCAGACTTATTATCGAAATGGCTAAGGCCGATATGTTCATCAGAAGAGGACTGAAAAGGAGCTATATGAGAGATCTTTTGTCCTTAATAATTATCACTACATTTTTTAAACGACACTTTCATCTGTGACAGATGGAAATGCAAATAAAAATAAATTTCCAGTCGCATTGAATATTATATTATAATCTAATATTTTATTTATTAATAAACATTTTGACCAAAAACTATTTTTGAAGTTAAAATGTCTTTAGGCGCGTTTTGCAATTTTTTTGTAGTTGATAGTGAAGTTAAATAGGACATTATTTTAATTGAATAAATAATTATTGTAAATTAAACAATCTGTTTAATGGTAATTGTGCAATCTTTATAAATTTGGTTATTTTTCCACTTTTATCTTCATTGTAATAATTTAATCCAAATTAATTTTTTTAATGCAGTTAATGATTTTCTAGAGTCGAGTAATTGAAGTTTTTTTGTATATGGATTAAAATATCTCAGAAACTAAATGTCGGATCTACATTCTGAAAGCGAGAGAAATGTTCATTATTTCATTCTCTTTGTAATAAGCTATTATTCTAAATTGTATCTTAACGTGACGCCGTGTTTGAGAGGCTAAAAGAGAAACAATTGTGTCTAAAACCAAATGATAACGAGTTTTATTGAAGATATGGATTAAAATATTTCAGAAACTGAAAGTCTGACCCGCATACTGTAAGCGAGGGAAATGTTCAGCATTTCATTTTCTTTTTAATGAACTCTAAATCGAAATTGTATTTTGACGAAACGCCGAGTCAAAGAGTCGGAATGAGAAAGCGATAGCGTCAAAAAATCTAAGAATAAAGACTGTTTTGAAAATTTGGATTAAAATATCTTAAAACTTTAATACCATTGAGAATTCAGAAACTGATTTTTTGAAGTCAATATATTTTTTTTTAATTATCTATAAAATTAGGAATTGTTTGTTTCTATTTTTTTGGTTTTCTATTGGACTATTGGTATAGTTTCAACAAATTACTAATCCCCGTTATAGAAGTTATCTTAAAAATTACAGAGTTTTTGGTAGATGTTTAAGCAAATAAATTTCGATCAAAAGTATTCATCATATATTTTAGTTATCGTATATCATGCATCATGATGTATTATTTTTAAAGTATGATACAAATGACGATCAGTCAAAGTTTACTACAGTAATTTATATACAATTATATATCTATATATATATATATATATAAATATATATATATATATATATATATATATATATAATAATATAAATATATAAATATATATATTATTAATCTCGCCTTGTTGATGTTTCCATTTCTATCATGTGGTCTAAAGTAGACACCATACTTTGTTTTACCTTTTTAATTTCACTTACCTATATATACAAGATATAGTAAGGGTAAGTATTGCGATCGTGAGAATTTTCGAATCTGAGTTTTCAACGCAAAAACATGTTATGAGGTACCATGAGTCCAAATAACTAAGTCCCGAAAAATGGTTTGTGTGTATGTGAACAGCCTAACTAAAAATAAAAAAAGCCGCACGAAAGTGAAATTGCGTATTTGAGGTTTTTATAATCCTTAGATATTACAGCACCATTTCGTCAAAATCGGCAAAACGGAATTGGTACTTTATATAATCGATTTAACACATTTTTAGAATTTTCTCAACAATGGCTCTAACGATTTTGATTAAACTCAGTATATCAGTGTATAATTCAGCAATTTTAAATATAATGTAGGTTTTATTCTCATTTATGTTCTCTAACAGGACTTAAATGGCTAATTTTCAATACTAGCTTCCTTTAAAGCAACTTTAATTTAGTTTAGTTAAAATAATTAACCATTTAACATTAATCTTAAATATAAAAAATAATAAATATAAAATACGAAAAAATTGATAATTAACTAAAGGATAAATAAGAGATTGGAATGGATAATAGTTTTAATGGATGAACCGTCGTAAACCAACGACTTCCTGTCCTACAGTTTCCTTTAACAATACTCCACTTATCCCTGTTGAGCAGATCCGATACCTAGGACTCCACCTGGACAAACGACTAACTTGGAATCCTCATATCAGACTGAAACGACAAGAAACCGCTCGACGTTTCCAACTACTTCAACACTTACTAGACAAACGCTCTAAACTTCCCATTAATTACAAAAGATTCATATACATGACTATAATAAGACCTATTTGGACTTACGGAGTTGAGCTATGGGGCTCCACCAAACCTTCAAATTCCTCTCGTATCCAATCCTTACAATCCAAAATCCTTTGTAAAATCCTCAATGCTCCTTACTTTGTCACTAATAAAATTATCCATAAAGATCTTAATGTTCCTTATGTTTCAGATCTGGCCCAATCCAGATACCTATCCTTCCATAATAAACTTCAGAATCATCCCAACCCTCTCGGTTCTAACCTTGCTTCCTCTTCAATTCTCGAAAACCCTCCGAGGCGTCTGAAAAGAAGATGGCCCCGTGATCTCCTAAAGTAGTCATATCATTAGAGTGCTACCATTGGGTAGTTACTCAGCAAGTGTATTCATGTCATTATATCAATTATGTCCAAATTTACTTGATGTATTTATGTAATACAGTTGTAAATGTCATAAAGAAATAAAAAAAAAAAAATGGATGAACCAAAGGAATACGAGCACGTCCGAGTTCACCCGAAAGAGCACATACGTAACATGAGCTTAATATCATACGTACTCCAACAATATTATGTACATGTTCGGTCTTCATAAATTCTATCGTTGGTATTCTTTAATATTAATTGTTTGGAATAAAGTGATATAAAAATTAAAATTTGTCTATATAAAGGTATTTAAACAAATAAAAATACCCACAATGAAATGTAAATAAATATATCGCCTATAATTTTTACTTTCACTTCTTCTTTGTCTGAAAATCCTTATTTCTGCTAAAAAGAGAGTGGTAAGTGAATGTCGTGTGATGCGCGCACCAGATTTTTTTTTTCATTTCGCTATGACAAATCAAGGAGATTCTCTTTCGCAGGGAGATTCTCTTTCGCCTGTCCTGTTCAATTTGGCATTAGAACATGCCATTAGGGAGGTAATGCGTACCGAGAGAGGGTTGGATCTGGGCGGGACAACATCCGTGCTGGGCTATGCTGATGATCTGGTACTGATAAGCGAAGACGTTGAAACTATAAAACTAAATACGACAACGTTAATGAAAGCCGGTAAAGAACTAGGACTCGAAATAAACGTGGATAAAACAAAATATATGGTTAGCTGCTAAAATGGCGATACTACTGGTGATATCGATATAGATGGTAATATGTTTGAACAGGTAGATAAATTTAGGTATCTAGGTTCTACGATAACTAGAAAAAACGAAATTGAAGAAGAGATTAAGGTTAGACTGAAGGCGGGAAATGCTTGTTATTTTTCTGTGACAAAACTACTTAGTCCGCGCCTCTTGTCCCGGAACTTAAAAATTATAATCTATAAAACAATTATCATTCCTACAGTTCTTCATGGATGCGAAACTTGGCCGCTCACATTAAGGGATGAGCAGCGTCTTAAGGTTTTTGAAAATAAAGTATTGCGTAGAATATTTGGACCGAAGAAGGATGAGTTAACCGGAGAGTTCAGACGGTTGCACAACGCCGAATTGCGTGAGCTGTATCCGGGTAATATAGTTGAGGTAATTTCATCGCGGCGAATCAAATGTGCTTGTAAAGTTGCTGGGCTTAGTAACGAGAGAATTCCTAAAAAGTTAATATTTGCTGTGCCGAATGGTAAGTGTCCGAGGGGTAGACCGAAGCGATGGTGGGAAGATTGCATTAAAGCCGATCTGAAGGGACTGGGTTTGGACGGCGAACGGTGGAGGTACGTGTGTAACAAGCGATTGGTGGTGTCGGCATCGAACCTTCGGGTTCGTTAAGCCTTTTATTATTTATTATTATGTAGGTTTTATTCTCATTTAAGTTCTCTAACAGGACTTAAATGGCTAATTTTTAATACTAGCTTCCTTTAAAGTAACTTTAATTTAGTTTAGTTAAAATAATTAACCATTTAACATTAATCATTAATATAAAAAATAATTAATATAAAATACGAAAAAATTGATAATTAACTAAAGGATAAATAAGAGATTGGAATGGATAATAGTTCTAATGGATGAACCAAAGAAATACGAGCACGTCCGAGTTCACCCGAAAGAGCACATACGTAACATTAGCTTAATATCATACATACTCCAACAATATTATGTACATGTTCGGTCTTCATAAATGCTATCGTTGGTATTGTTTAATATTTAATTGTTTGGAATAAAGTGATATAAAAATTAAAATTTGTCTATATAAAGGTATTTAAACAAATAAAAATACCCACAATGAAATGTAAATAAATATATTGCCTATATTTTTTACTTTCACTTCTCCTTTTGTCTGAAAATCCTTATTTCTGCTAAAAAGAGAATGGTAAGTGAATGTCGTGTGATGCGCGTACCAGATTTTTTTTTTCATTTCGCTATGACAAATCAAGACATCCGACAAAGAAACTGCTGTTAACACGTTAAGTAATAAATAATGACGGATAATAGAGTAGACTATGAAATGTCAAAATGATAATAAAAATGTCATACACCTTATCGATTACATTTATCTTGCTAAGCGACAATTATCCAGCTCAGACTAGCTTAAATCATTTAAAGAAGTTTTGGCTCATTAACGTGTACTTCAAAATTATCGGTATTATCATCATATGATAAAAAGATTTACTTTAATAATATTATTTTTTGCTTATTAAGTCTGAAGAATGCCAATAGTCATTTATATGTATTTATATGACGTAACATCAGCTAATGAAATTTGGGGATCATAGGTAAGACATCTTCGCCTCATTGGGGAGAGGAGTTCCATATCGTATATATTATTTCTAAAAGGTGTTTTCTGTCGGTACGCCATAACTTCGTCAACTCATTTTGAAGATATATCCTTCACTCGCGAAAAATAGTCTTATCTCCCCAAAATTTTTGGAAAAAAAGTTATGAAGGAAAATAAACTTTATTTGCGAATAAATCAAAATGTATGCATTTTTTCTTAATTGTATCCATGAAATTAGAAAGATTACTAAATTACCTAGAAAAAAAATATTAAAAATTGGACAAATATTAACAGATACAGTCCATTAGTTTTGGTATGCTTAATAATTTCTTCCTTTTTAAAGATACTGCATTTAGTATTCTACTAACTTTTTTTTCCTGGGTGATATATGTTTTATTATTTCTTTAAGGCATTTTTTCTTTGTACATTTTATGTTTTTTAATAATTTATAAAATCCCATGATTGAGGCTTTATTTTTAATGTTACCTTTTCAGTCAGCGTTTAGTTTAGAAATAGGCTCTAGCTAAGCAATTCGTACAAATATTTTGGTTTATTATGATAAATGGAATATTGTATTCGATCCAGGAAAAACAATTAATTCCTTCTTTACATAATACATAGGATCTACTTATTTCCATATTGATTTACTATTCCTTCACTAAAGAAAATTATCTGCGAATTGTTCGCACGAGCCAACTAGTTTATTATTTAATGTTGTATCCCTGTATCCCATTCTAGACTCTAATCATATTATCCCTGATCACCAATTTGGATTTCGCACATCGCATTCCACTATCCAACAATGTCTGCATTGGAGCGCGGTATGTACTGCACGGGAGTCTTTCTCGACGTTGAACAGGCGTTTGATCGAGTCTGGCACCCGGGTCTTCTGTACAAACTCCGAAAAGTCCTACCCCCTACATACTTCCTCATTATCCGCTCCTATCTTACTGATAGATACTTCAAAGTAAACCAAAATAATGTCTTCTCACCCCTCTTTGCTCAATCTGCAGGCGTTCCACAAGGTAGTATCCTCGGTCCCATCCTCTACACAGTTTATACAGCTGACATCCCAACCCATCCTGACACTGTCCACTTAACCACTTACGCCGATGACACATGTTTGCTATCTGTTAATAACGATCCTTTAATTGCATCCCAAACTCTTCAACCACATATCACAAGCCTTGAAGAATGATGTAAAAATTGGAGAATAAAAATAAATTCCAACAAATCACCTTTACCCTCCGTCGTAAACCTTTGACTTCTTGTCCTACAGTAACCTTCAATAATACTCCACTTATTCCTGTTGAGCAAATCCGCTACTTAGGACTCCATTTGGATAAACGTCTTATTTGGAATCCTCATACTAGACTGAAACGACAAGAAACTGCTCGACGTTTCCGACTGCTCCAACACTTACTCGACAAACGCTCCAAACTTTGTATTAATTACAAAAGACTTAGATACATAACTATAATAAGACCTATATGGACATACGGAGTTGAGCTTTGGGGCTCCACCAAACCATCGAATTCCTATCGTATCCAATCCTTACAATCCAAAATCCTTCGTAAAATCTTTAATGCTTCATACTTTGTCATAAATAAAACCATTCATAAAGAGCTTAATGTACCAGATATCTATCCTTTCATGATAAACTTCAGTCCCATCCAAATCCGCTTGTTTCCACTCTTGCTTCTTTCTCGATCCCTGATAATCCTCCTAGGCCACTGAAAAGGAGATGGCTTCGTGATCTTCTTACTTAAAAATATTTAGAGATTGCTACCACTGGGTAGTATCTCTTCAAGCCTGTACATGTCATTATTTATATTTGTGCATATTTACTAGTTGTATTTGTATACAGTTGTAAATTCCATTAAATAAACAAAAAAAAAAAAATGTTGGTTTCAGACTGAAATTCCCACGAAAGTTTCTTGAATCAGCTAGTGTTAAACTGTACACCACGAAATGGGGTTCCTATTTATAATAAAAGTAGTTTGTAAAAAAAATCGTGAGTCAGATTGACAGCTTAGTAGCATATGGTGTGTGGTTACAATAACAGGCATGCTGAATAATATTAAATACCTTCCACCTTTCTCATGCGTGTTGTCAGACATGACATGATATGACATGACATGGCATGGCTTACTAATCAAACTTGACGCTAGTTCTGACATGCCATGTTTTTATATTACCACAATTCGATGGCTTGTTGTTTCCAAAATAACACGACGACGTACTGATGTAATCTTCACACCAGTCTCTCTCATTGCGATCATATTTCCAGTTATTTATGAGACAAATTAGACATTTTTTAAACTCATCGCTGAACTCATGGATGGCATCGGATCATCTCAAAACTTTGTAAAAAAATTTTTTTTGTTTATTTTAATGAAATTTACAACTGTATTACATAGGAAATACAAGTAAATTTGACATTGGTAACTTGACATGTACAACATGAAGAGAAACTACCAATTGGTAGAACTCAAGTGCTATATTAGAAGGTTCCGAGGCCATCTTCTTTTCAGACGCCTCGGAGGGTTATCAGGGATCGAGGAAGAAGCAAGGTTTGAAACGAGAGGATTCAAATGGTTCTGCAGTTTATTATGGAAGGATATGTATCTTCTTATATATATATATATATATATATATATATATTTTTGCCTCAACCTTGGAAAAATATATGTATCTGAATTGGTTCAGATCGGAAACATATGGAACATTAAGATCGTTATGGATGATTTTATTTGTGACAAAGTAGGGAGCATTGAGGATTTTCGATTGAATACGAGAGGAATCCTATGGCTTAGGGGAGCCCAAAAGCTAGAGGGGGTTAAGTTTTTGAATTTTTTGGTCGATCACAATGGTTGATTATTGAAAATAATAAACCAAAATTGAAAAATTTATAAAGATTGCACAATCAACATTAAACAGATTGTTTCATTTATAAAAATCGTTTATTATTAATAATAATAATAATAATTTTATTTATTTGTTTTCGAGGAATGCCCCATACGAATAGAGTTGGATATAATGGCTACAATGAAAAAACATTTTTTTTTTTATTTATTCATGATATTTACAACTGTATTAATAAATAAAATGCATTTATAAGTAAATTTGATAACAGAAAAGAAGAACACGAAATCACTTGTTGAGAAACTACCCACTAGTATCACTCTAAAAATAAAATGTATTTACAATAAGAGATCTCGAGTCCATCTTCTTTTCACACGTCTCGGAGGTTTATCAGGAATAGAAGAGGAAGGAAGGTTAGAGACGAGAGGATTCGGATGATTCTGAAGTTTATTATAGAACAATTTGTATCTGGATTGGGCCAAATCGGAACATTAAGGTCTTTATGGATGATTTTATTTGTAACAAAGTAGGGAGCATTGAGGATTTACAAAGGATTTTGGATTGTAAGAATTGGATGCGAGAGGAATTCGATGGTTTAGTGGAGCCCCAATGCTGAATTCCTTAAGTCCAAATAGGTCTTATTATAGTCATGTATTTGAGTCGTTTGTAATTGATTGAAAGCTTAGAGCGTTTGTCTAGTAAGTGATGCAGTAGTAGAAAACGTCGTTTGTCAAGGTGGAGTCCTAAGTATCGGATTTGTTCGACAGGGATAAGAGGGCAATTGTTGAAGGATACTGTCTGTAATACAGGAAGTCGTAGGTTTACAACGAAGAGTAAAGGTAATTTGATGTGATTTATTTTAATTCTTCAGTTTTGACACCGTTCTTCAAGACTTGTGATATGTGATTGAAGAGTTTGGGATGCAATAGATGGATTGTTATTAACTGATAGGATACACGTGTCATCGGTGGTGATGACAGTGTTGGCTTTGTAAAATGAAGCCAGCGCTGAGTTAAGGAACTTGCAAATTTAAATCGACACGCTCCTATTGCCATGGAGCAAGAAGATAACGACTGAAATCATTGTATTTACGATATGGATAGGAAATTTGGACATTTAATTATTTTTGCTCGAATTCAGCTGAATAAGTATCAAATGGGTCTACTTACAGGATTGTTGAACGTATGAACTATTAATAATACGGTTTTCGATTGTGCATTGTTTTTTAACGTTTTACATTTTATTACTTTCACTTACGTATATATGTAATATATAGTAAGGGTAAGTATTGCGATCGTGAAAATTTTCGAATCTGAGTTTTCAACGGAAAAACATGGTATGAGGTCCCATGAGTCCAAATAACTAATTCCCGAAAAATGGTCTGTGTGTCTGTGTGTTTGTATGTTAGCAGTCTAGCTCAAAAACGAAAAGTCCTACGAAACTGATATTACGTATTTAAGATAGGTATATGCCTTAGTTGTGACGGCAAATTTTCCCTTAAAATCGGCTAACCGGAGCTAAGGAGAAAAAAAAATCAGAAAAACCTGCGTTGCTATTGACTGTAGTGCCTAAACGAATTATACCGATTTCAATGAAACTTCGCTTAAGTCATTTTCTCGGAACCCTTTAAATTTATCTATATAACGTACTTCAACGAAAAGAAGCTGGAAAAAAGTTACGAGTGATGGTAAAATTAAATTCCGAATAACTCAAAAGGTATACGTTTTTTCGGGGATATTTATGGTTTTTTAAAATTTTATGGAATTTCCTAAAAAAACAAAAAAAAAAATTGTTAACATTGGACAATTAGGAGGAAAGATATGGATTTTTTTTCCCTGAAGAAGCAAAAATTTCGATAAATTTAAAATATATTTTTTTAATTGTTGAGACTAAAAAAAAACTTTTTTCTACAGATATATAATAAAGTATCTTTCCTAAGAACATTTTTCATAAGAAATAATTACCTAAATTTATACCTTTATTCTCAATTCTATATTTCAACACTGCAATCACCACCTCCGGAATCAACTTACTCATATTCTGCAAAGATAACTTTTTCAACTAAAACAACTAAAAATATCACTAAAACGACATCACTCAAAGATTTTGAAATTGGAGTTAGTCATTCTGTGGTTTATAAAAGCAAAGAAAGTTGTGTGGTTTATGAAAGCAGACGGAGTGACTAGATTTTTATTGCCTACCGTCGATATATTAAATAGACATTTTGTAATTATAATGGTCTTAATGACTTGTTATCTGTAAGTTTCAAGCTTTAGCTCCGTTTAAAATGCACTTCAAAAAAATTTATAATAGCCCAGCATTGCCAGAAAATAATTTCTATTTATAGTAAGTGAAAGTTGTGTTGCGCGCATCAGATTTTTTTATTTTATTTTTGGCCAATGCTTCGATCTAAATTTCAGAGCTGAGAAAATATAACAATTATTAAAAAACTATTTATTATTTATTTTTCTTATTCATCTCACTCACATTTCTCCCTTTACTCTCTTTACCATATCCATACCACTATTTTGCTTATATTGTATGTGTACAGAGGTGTCCATCCCCCACAAGGTCTATGGCGCAAGAACCTACCCTCCTCCCCCTCATTCCAAGATATTTTATTGCTCATTTTTTCTTAAAAACAGAACAAGCGAAGGTAGAATTAGAAAAATCGTATACAATTACACTTTCTGAGGCCTGATCTATGTTTTCCCTTTGTCCCTTAATCCGAAAATTCATAACCCGGCGAAATTCACACTAAAAAATTCAAAATATGCCCTCCCTCAAAAATTTTGATGCCACAACTTGCACCCTGAAAGTCCCTTCTGGGCACCTGTGAATGTGTGTGAGATGTTTCGATAGATTGCACTATATCTTATTGTTTTCTATTTACTATTATTATTTTCTTTATATAATTTCATATTCCTTTTATTTTATGTTTTTCATTTTATTCTATGTTTATCTCATTTCCTCTTAACATATTAGGACATTATTTATAGCAAGTACGTCACCCTATTTATTTTATTTCACCACTTACGATCTTTTAATATTCCGTTTCTCATCTTTGTTATTTAACATTTCATTTCATTGAGTTGTTACCGTTATTTATTATTGTTTACATCATCACTTTATTATTTTTATTTTACACTTCCTGAATTGGCTCCGTTATTTCATAAGTTTCTAACTTTGTTACCGTTGTTTTATAAATCCCAGGTTTGTTATCATTACTTTATACTTCATCAATTCATAAATCATATATATTTTCCAATTTATATATTTATTAATATTAAGTCCTGATGAAACCTGAAACTTAGACCGAAACATCGGCACAAAGAAAATAAAAATGAATATAATTTATATGTATTTTCATTGGCTGAAAACCAAAACCAACTTCTCTTCAATATATTTTCTACAGTCAATAGTTATCCACTATTATAAATTATAACAAACCTATTTTAAAAAGATAAGAAAATCAAATATACGTTATCTAGTAATAAACAATTCTAAGAAGTGAATAAAAATTACATTGTGTTACATAAATTAAAATATATAATTACTTTAAGCTATGGTAGTAATATATGAAAACATATGTAAAATATAATTAGTTGAGTATCTTTTTAAAAAAAAATATTGAATTTTGGTTGAAAAAGATTATTGAATGTGTTGTTGAATATAAAAAAAAATCAATAAATTAGACTGATAGATATAAGCTCTGAAAAATAAAATTAATAAATAATAAATGGAAAATATGTTATATATAGTATACATAAAAACGTTTTATAAAGATAAACGTCGACTTTTTTTTTATTTATTCATGAAATTTACCACTGGATAATTATATATACATATAGTAAATATGTACAGAGAAATAAAATAGCATGGAAAGAATTGTAGAGAATCTACCTATTGATAGAACTCTAATAAAATATCTAAATCAAGAGATTGCGATACCATCTTCTGTTCGTACGCCTCGGGGGGTTATCCAAGGATCGAAGAGAAAGCAAGGTTAGAAACGAGAGGATTAGGATGATTCTGAAGTTTATTATGGAAGGATATGTATCTTCTTATATATATATATTTTTTTTGCCTTAACATTGCAAAAATATATGTATCTGAATTGGTTCAGATCGGAAACATATGAAACATTTAGATCGTTATGCATAATTTTATCTGTGACAAACTAAGGAGCATTGAGGATTTTGGATTGAATACGAGAGGAATTCTATGGCTTAGTGGAGCCCAAAAGCTCAAATCTGTATGAACTTAAACTTAATTTTCATTTTTTTATGACCTTAATGTACCATATGTTTCCGATTTAGCTCAATCCAGATACCTCTCCTTTCATAATAAACTTCTGAACCATCCGAACCCTCTCGTTTCCAACCTTGCTTCCTCTTCTATTCCTGATAACCCTCCGAGGCGTCTGAAAAGAAGATGGCCTCGGGACCTTCTAATATAGAAATATAATTGGAGTGCTACCAATGGGTAGTTTCTCCTCATGTTGTACATGTCATATTACTTGTTCATATTTACTTGTTGTATTTATTATTAATTACAGTTGTAAATTTCGTTAATTAAAATAAATAAATAAAAATGTTCAGTTTTAGAATTCATTGTATTAATTCTAAAATATTTTCCTTACATTTTTTGTTTTATATAACTTACATATCCTATATTTTCTATTCATTAAGTATTTAATTTTAAATTACTTATGACTATGTTCGTTTCATGCATAAATTGATTAATTAAGATTCATTTAGCTTAATCTGTATTTGAAATAAATTATATCCAGAACTGCCAAGCTAATAAAGACGATCTTAAAAATATGGTTTCCATTGAAACAAGTCATAAATTTCCTAATACAGTTTCATACCAATGTCATTTTTTTATCTTTCTGCTGATTGAGACAATCAACCGAGTTGATCCAGTTTGACGTTTATAATTGCTGCCTCTCGATTTATCTTTTTATTCACAGTAAAATATATAGTGGGGAAAAGTATCGCGATCGTTTTTTTTTTTTTTTTTTTTTTTTTACATAAATGCTCTAAATTTCCTACAAATTATTAAAGACCCATTACCTGATTATAGTAAGGCCTATTTGGGATTTAGCCATCGAATTCCTCTCGTATCCAATTCTTACGATCCACAATCCTTCGCAAAATATTAAATGTTCTCTACTTTGTACTATAATGACCTTGATTATCGCTCATCCCAATCCAAATATCTATCCTTCCATAATAAACTTCAGGCCCACCGATATCGAGTGCCAATGCCAACTTTATCAAATCCTGTGCGACACCCGGATGGTTAGGAATTATTTTATCGTCCTTCAGTACGTCAATCAATCTTTTGTATATATTTATTTTTAAATTAGTCTTCTAGTCCGCCCAATTAGTCTTCTACCTTCTCTATCTAAAGTATTCGAAAAAATTCTGTTTCGGCGTTTGAATTCACTTTTATATCATTCCAAATTTCCAGTACGGGTTCAAACAGCATCATTCGACTATTCAGCAATGTTACCGCCTTGTAGATTACATATCTTTCTCGCTAGAATCAAAATTGTACTGTCCTGGCGTTTTTCATGGCATGAGTCAGGCTTTTGATTGAATATGGCAGGATGGTTTGTTACATAAATTAAAAACGATTATTCCTCCGAAGTATTACTTAATTTTACTGTCATATCTAAAAGATAGATTTTTTCGTGTGAAAATAGGGACTGAGTTTTCTGCCATCAAACAAATAAAAGCAGGAGTACCTCAAGGCAGTGTCTTGGGTCCAACACTGTTCAGACATCCCACAACATTCTGAAACACTGTTGGCTACATTTGCTGTTGACTCGGCAATATTAACATCTAACAAGGATGCAGCTAAGGCTTCCCAGGTACTTCAAGAACACCTAGACGACATAGCTTGTTGTGCTAAATGGTGGAGAATAAAAATGAACGAGTCTAAGAGCCAATTTGTTTCATTTACACCTAAACATGACTCTTGTCTTCCAGTGTTCTTTAATAATATTGCTCTAACACCTTCAAAAACTGTACGATATTTGGGTCTCCTCTTGGACAAACGACTGACATGGACATATCACATACAACGAAAAAGAAAAGAACTTAATCAGCGATACGGACTTCTTTCTAGGCTACTTGACAGACGTTCTAAATTATCTGTGACTAATAAATTAACTATCTACAAAGTCCTCATTAAACCACTTTAGACGTATGGGATCGAACTATGGAGAACAGCAAAGAAATCAAATATAAAAATCATCCAGTCATTCCAGTCAAAAGTCATTCGGAAAATTGTAGACGCACCCTTTTATGTTTCAAACCTCACTTTACACACTGACCTTAACATTCCTTTCATCATGGCAACTGCCACTGACCGCTTTAATAATTTTCATGACAGACTGACTCTAAATTCCAATCCACTTACTCAAGCTCTATCTACTGCCACAAATCCGTATAATCCGCCCAGAAGACTGCTGAGGCGCTGGCCAAGAGACATTGCATTGAGCTACTTGATGTATTATCTTTTTTTTTTTGTGTGTGTGTGTTATTATGTTATTATGTATGAGTTACTATGTGTTATTTTACTATTGTTTTTTTTTTTAATTTTTGTTTTGTTATTACTATTACCGAGGTAGATGGCAAATTTATTGTGAGCCAGGAATATGTAGAACTAATAAATAATGAATATATTTATTTTTAGAAAACTTTGGAATATATTGAAAGCAGACTGATAGGTCGGTAGTACGAGGGATTGAAAATGTCCTGTCCTTTTGTATATGATTTTGATATATAAATATTCAGCATACAATTATGTATTATCAAAAGGATCACTAGTGATATGCGTATACTAGGGCCTCGGCAGACATTAGCTTGTAACCTGGGGCTTTTCTTTTCAAGTAAATATTTAATTTGTTGTGAAGGAGTGAAACGAAAGAAGCAGTCGTAAACTTCTTATATTTTTAGCTACTCTATTCGCGCACCGACTTTCTGTTGAACTTCATAATTTAGACTTAGAATACCTTATATATTTGAAAACTCGAATTCTTTTCACGATCGCAATAACATCCTATTACTATATATTTTATACATGGGTAAGTTAAGGTAAAAATGGGCTCTCTTACTTCGCTTTTCGGTTTTCAACTCCTGTACAAAGATGCCATTGTTTTCCCAACATCGCATGCATAACTTTTGACTCATGTTTTCTAAATTAGTTTATCTTCGCTTCAACCTAGAACCTCATTTCCACTATACCATCTTAGACTCTTAGAACATATCTTAAAGCTGCGATATCTGAAGTTGTATTTCTAGACTAAAATGATATATTATTTTTGAATTTGTCGAAATTAAAAAAAAATTTGGCGGGCGCAAAACACAACTTTCACTTACCGCTCTACTTTGAATAGAAATTATTTTCTGGCAATGCTGAGCTATTATAAAATTTTTGAAGTGCATTTTAAACGGAGCTAAAGCTTAAAGATAACAAGTCATTAAGACTATTATAATTACAAAATGTCTATTTATTATATCGACGATAGGCAATAAAAATCTAATCACTCCATCGGCTTTTATAAACCACACACAATTTTCTTTGCTTTTAAAAAACACAGAATGACTAAATCCAATTTCAACATTTTTTAGTGATATTTTTAGTTTTTTTTTAAATAAATGGCCGATAGATACCTAATTATTTAAATTTCTTCGGTACATCCAGTCTCATGTGTCCCACCTTTACGACGAGTTAAAGTGGCTCTTCCCTTCTTTCCGCAGACAATATTTCCTTGGATCTTTCCTGTTACAGACGACAACACCCGACACCCTTCCTACATCTTCAGTTCAAACCCGTGGTCCACTCCCAGAAAACAAAATCCCGTGTTTCCGACCTTTATATCCCTTCCCATAGGACTAAGACATTTGAATATTCCTTTATTGCCCGATCCACAGCCTTCTGGAATTCCCTGCCATCTGATACCCGCCATGCCTCTTCCACATCCCAAAATGACGTTGTACAATGAAATAAATATTGTGGAACAGATTTTAACTGAGGTGAATGGTTGTTGAAATTGTTTTAATTTTAAAAATCAATCCATGTTTATATACATTTGTGATCGGGGCCCCAAGATACTCCCATGTTTCTCACCACTACGCTGAGTTAAAGTGGCTTTTCCCCTCCTTCCGAAGACAATATTTCCTAGGTACTTTCCTCTACCAAATCATTAACAACCATCGTCCTTCTTACGCCTACAATCTTCTAACCTTTACATGCCTTTTCACAGATCTGCCTCATTCCAAAATTCCATTATTGTTCGCTCTGTCAATTTCTGGGATTCCCTCCCTATCAAAATTCGACATTCTCTATCCATATCCACATTCAAAACCCTCCTATTCCAATTCCTATCCCAAAAACAGTCAGATAGTTGCTAACCATTCGAGCTGATTTTAATAGAGAATTTGATACATTTTTATTTTTTAATTCTTTATTACTTTCTTAAAAGTATACTGGTCTATAAGTGCAAATATATTTAAGTGTCTTGTCATAGTATTAATGGTTTTGTATATAGTTTAGTTTGTTTTGTATATAGAATTTTTACGCTATATTTTTTTTCGATTGATTTTATTTTGGCCAGATGTAATATTTTAATTTTGTTCTATTTTGTTATTCTCAAGGGACTGTGTCCCAGAATAAAGTTATTTTTCTATTCTATTCTATTTTATATTATTTTGTTATTTATTTTTTACCTGATTTCTGTTTTGTTTTTTGTTTCATTTAAATAGTGCTTGTTTTTTTCAAAATAGTGTTATTTTTTATTTGTTTTAATATACTTTTACTGAGTATACTGTATATATTCTTTAATGTTGATTAATGTAATTTTTTTCCAGATGTAGTTTTTATTTTTTTGTTCATATCTGTTATTCATAAGGTACCTCATCCCAGAATACAGTTTATTTTCTATCTATCTATATTCTCTTCATCTTGTGCAATTAGTATCGTTTATCGGCGAATAACAAATGGCCTTGTTTCTTTTTTCTTAACTCGATGCCCATCTTCCACGTTTTTTTCATCCCAACTTTTAGTTTTTCGTCAAGGTATTCATAACCTTATTATTATTAAAGAAATGCTGATAATTTATGATACTGTTCCAGGTTTCCTCACTGCGATAAACTGCATCAGCGTCCGCTGGGCGATGGCTATCCAGAACATCTTCACGACCGCCAAGCTGCTTGCGTTGGTTTCGATAATCCTCGGGGGAATGGTCCACATCTGCCTTGGTATGTTTCAAACTATTAAGTCATTATTTATTTAAAAAATCTTTTTTTATTCTATATGTAACTGTTTATGTTTTATTTTTGTAAATTTTTTTTTTGTCTATAAAATATGTATTTGCGCATGTCAACTTATTGTTGACAATCACCAAATGTGATAGCGATACATGAAATAATGATATGACAGGCATGGGGAAGGAAAGTACTCAGCAGTACCTCTTCCCTAACTTGTTCCAATTACTTAGGTTGTCTAAGGAAGGAGATCCCTCATCCAACGCCTTTTCAGTCTCCTGCTCATGTTCTGAGGTATGTCAGCTATGGCCATGTCTCTTGTTAGTCTGTTATTGTGTCCATTTAAATTATTGTGAAATCTTTGATAAAGGGTCGTTATATGTTGGTCAACTGTTGGAAAGTGGAGGTCAGTATGTAGAGTTTTGTTAGACACGTACCAAGGTGCTTTTGTTATAAGTCGCAATAATTTTGATTGGAACGTTTGAAGTTTTTGTAGTTGGGTCTTTTTAGCGATGCCGTATATTAGTGATGGAGTATATCCATATGGGCTTAAGTAAGTATGTATATGAATTCAGTTTCAGTTTTAGTTTTGAAGATTTAGAAAAAAGAGAGTAAAGTAGTTTGAGTCGTTTGTTAAGTGTCAATTCACCAATATTTAACAAATAAGGATCCATTTTTTCATCTCAAGAATATATAAACAATAATAATTTCTTTATCAACAATAAAAAAACTTTTATTTGGTTATATCGTACATATTGGTAACTTTTCGGTCATTTCGGCAATTTTCATTCATTTTCTTATAAACATCTCTACCACCTGTACTGTAATTTTTATGGCTATTTTTAATTTCACTTACGTATATATGTAATATATAGTAAGGGTAAGTATTGCGATCGTGAAAATTTATGAATCTGAGTTTTCAACGGAAATACACGTTTTGGACTACCCTGAGTCGAAATAACCAAGTCCCGAAAAATGGTCTGTGTGTCTGTATGTTAGCAGTCTAGCTCAAAAACGAAAAGTCGTACAAAACTCATATTACGTATTTAAGATAGGTATATACCTTAGATGTGACAGCAACGTTTTACTTGAAATCGGCTAACCGGAAGTGCCACTTTATATCAACGCTAAAAAAAAATTTTACAATTTCCTAAAAAATGGTCCTAATGATTTTGATTAAACTCGGTGTATCATCGTATAATAGATAGGTCTTTAATATAAATCAGGTTTAATCGCCATTGATGTCAATTTACAATGCTTAAATGACCAATGTTCATATACGCTTTTCTCTAAAGTATCTTTAATATGGTTTATTTTGAATAATTAATCATCTCACATTATTTAGAGTTACGAAAAAATGCTAAACACAACTTTTGAAACAATTTGATAAGTGAATAAAAGAGAAAAAAAATAAAAATGCTTATCCAGGTCGAAAATGAATCTCCGAAAATACTTGTCAGGAGGTATAGGTATAATATATCGTTGGAAAGCGAAGAATTTTAGAAAAACAATATTCAATATATAAAGTTGTAGAAGGTAAGGGAGAGTAGGAAAAAAATTTTTGATTGAAAAAAATTAATAATTTTTGAAAACTGATAATATTTAATGTAAATCTCATGTTTTCAAGGAAATTAAATGAAATTTACTAACTAAATGTAAACCTTTAAAATATTTATAAGTTTGATAAAGTATCTAAATTCCACCTAACCATGGCAATGACATTGTTAAAAAAACTATTTCATAGTACTTGTGTGAAAAAAGAAGTAAAATATAAAATCATTTCATGGATGTACAAAGCATATGTTTATAACCTTCAATACATTTACTGTAGTTTAGTGATTATAGACCTGATATTATATTTAAATATTTAGCGATATATCGTCCGTTTATTCCGAAAAATCATCATGTAACCTTTTAGAATATTAAATTAGTGAATAGTTTGATGAAATTTCCTTTTGTGATAATCCAACAGTATTCACTTACAGTTAGTGTGAAAACTTTTGACCTGTCTAGGACAGACAATGCAAATCTCTTAGTTCCGTTTTAGTAAACTTTGCAATGGAAAATAACAGTTTAATAACTAATAGCCGTACAATCCATAATCAACGGATCCTACAATCCATAATCAACCGGTGATATAATAAATAGGTCTTTTGTTATTTTAATGGTATCTATGATTTGTTATCTGTAATCTTTTAGCTTTAGTTCAGTTAAAGATGCAATTCAAAAATTTTATAATAGCCCAACATAGCCAGAAAATAATTTCTATTCAAAGTTGACCGGTAAGTGAAAGTTGTGTGTTGCGCGCACTTTTTAATACAAGATTACATGAAACAAGATATCTTCCTTTATTATATGAAAAATGGTAATCACTTTCTTGCGGCTAATAGATAAGTCGGGTCAAGTGAATTTGAATAAATATAAAAAAAAACTTTTACGACTAATCTTAGTCAAGATTATCTTTTTAATTTTTTTTTTTTTTTTTATTAACAGAATACTTGAAAAACTTGTTTTTCTATAGATTTTGTTTTTCAACTTCCCAAAAGTTCAAATTTTTTAGGCTTGTTCCTAATAGGCCTCAACATTTTTTGTTTAGAACTTGAAGGTTACACGTGTTAGTATTCTACGTTTAACTTCTTATCTTAAAATGACATTTACTATAGAAAACCTAAATAATGAAAAAAAAAACGATCTAAACAAGATAATGATGTATTTTCTATTTTATTTTATTATTTTTTTTATACTTATTGAGAGATATTACAATCTGTTACTAATAAGAACATTTATAATAGTGTGCAGAGAACAAGTTCATGCTCTATCAACAGCAAATAATACAGAAACACAATAATGCTAAAAGTAAATGAATATAACCGTAACTAAACAAAAAGAAACAAAACTAATAAAAATAATTACCCACATACACACATGCTTCGATTTTTAGAAAAATTTTCTTAGCTTAAACTTTTCATCAAGTTACTGTTTTAACATCCAACATCACCAATAGTTTACCTAAGGAAACCTCACTATGAATTTTACTTTTTTATAGACATAGTTTAACACTATGTGAAACTATAACCACCTTAATTTAAAAAAAAAACGCTGCAAATTATTTCACAGTGGTTTATTATTTCCAAACAATTATACATCTAAAGTAACATTACCTTCCGAGTTACAAAGAAAAATAAACAAAAGGTGATTCCAATTATTGGACTAAACTGTTTTTCTTTAATCATTAGTAATATGCTATAAAAAAAACTGGCATTAGTTCAGTAACACATTCAAAATTTAAAAACCAAACCAAGGATATAACATTTGGAGTAGAACATATTAACAAAAACCGGAGACCATATCTTTGCTCCTAATTGTCCGATTTTAACGATTTTTTTTTTTTTAGAAAATTTCGTAAATTTTCAAAAAACTAAAACAATATCAACAAAAAGTGAAAGCTTTTCGAGTTATTCGAAATTTAATTTTACCATCCCTCGTAACTTTTTTTCCAGCATCTTTTAGTTGAAGTATGTTGTATAGATAAATTTAAAGGGTGTCGAGAAAATGACTTTAGCGAAGCTTCATTGAAATCGGTACATTCGTTTAGGAGCTACAGTCTATAGCAACGCAGGTTTTTTGGCCGCCATTTTGAAAGTTAAAGGCGGAGAGTAATGTCGATGAAGGAGGATCATCCTCGGGTGACCTCTGATTTTATATCAAAATTTGAAAAAAAAAATCGGTCCAGTAGTTTCAGAGAAAATGGGCGGACGGACAGAAAAATTTTTATTCGTTTTTCGAATTCTACGCGTCCTGAAACGTGAAACCTCAAATCTTGAGAGGGGGTTAAGTTTTTGAATTTTTTGTTCGATCACAATGGTTGGTTATTGAAAATAATAAACAAAAAAACGAAGGTAAATTAGCTTCAATTAGATTAGCTTTTCATTTAATATTGAAGTATATAATATTGAATATTGAAGTTTATCATTTTGAGAATTCACTTGACGTTATGATTTTTTTTAATGTAAAGTAAAGCACGGCCTGCTAGATCCAACTACTCCTATCAGAGAATTAAGTGTATAATAAATCAAAAGTAAAAACAACTGCACATCGTTGCAATAAAAAAAAAAAAAATGGTCGGGAAAAGATTAATTTTTTTTCTTCCTACCTTAGAAAAAAACCCCGGAAAAATAGATTAAAAAATAAACCAGACGATCAGTATTTAATATCGATCATTCGCTGAAGTGCTCTGATAAAATTTAAAAGCACTTCATTAAATGGCTTTATCTTGATCAGAAAACAAATATTTACATCAGTTTTATTTCTATTTTTTTCTTATATGCATTATTGCAAACAATATAAATATATAGTCTGTGTTGCAGACCCCTTTTCATCAAATTGTTAATATCCTTTTTCGTCAATAGCTTCATCTCACCGTGACCTCATAATAATTCACCGTAAATATTTTATTTACGAAAATTCTCGGAATCGGGGTTTTTCAATCTGGAGGTCTTTAAACTTTGTCTATTTAATTAGGTACTAAAAGCTCGTAAATACCCACTTGCTTTCTAATTGGATCGTAAAGATGGCCTACGAAAATATAGGGCCGTTTGGCCTATATAACTTCGTTATCTTGGCAATTTGGAGGTGTAGGTCACGCTCCAAATTTTTTAAGGCCACCTTTTTTTCTGAATTTGTGCTCAAGTTATCTTTCGATTCAAGTGGAAAGCAAACGTTTATTTACGAGTTTTTAGTACCTAATTAAATTGAGAATGTTTGCCGATTTCCAGATTGAAAATTCCCCAATTTACAGAATTTTCGTAAATAAAATATTTGCAGGTTACGATGAGATTAAGCTATTTACGAAGTTTCAGGCGGATGTTAATAATTTGATAAAAAGGGCTCTGTACCACGGACTAATAGCAATTTTTAAAATTTCACAAGTAACAATTTTTTATAAATATTTATTTTTAAATTGATTTATAAGCGAAAATACACAGAAGTGCCCATTGAATTTTTCACATACACATTAATAATTTCATAAAATAAAACATTTGTTCCATTGATTTTCCTTAAATATACCATTGACCAATAGTTATTAAAAAATATGAAAGAATTAGATCGCTTATTTCAAAGTAAATCCAAATTATTTTTATGGAAATCGAGGTATTATCGATTTCTATGTAAATCGAGATAATTATCGATTTATATGTAAATCCTCGATGGTGTAATTAATTAGACTGCAGTGCAAAAACGGCTCTAACAATTTTGATGAAACTTTACTATAATTTCCCTAATTAATGTCCTTTCAATTTTCGTACATATAATAAATTCCCGAGAAAATTCAGGAAAAAAAGTCATTAACAAAGGAAAAAATGTTGGGGCCTAACTCACTAAGTATGTATTCTATGGTAAAATGTTACACAAATTTTGAAAGGTAATTAAATTACATACAAAACAAAACAAAAAAAAAAATCATCGAAATCGAACAAGTATTAGCGATGATACAGCGTATTCTATTTTCTACACATGTTTTAATTTATTACTTTCCTACCTATACTAGGTAAGGAAAGTATTGCGATCGGGTCAAATTTATAACATGTGGTTTTCGACGAATCTATACGTTTCAGCGTCTACGAAGTTATAAACATTCTTTTTTTTTTTTTAAAGATGGTGAAATTCCTAACATAACTATATAAAAATCCTTCATTTCGGAAAACTATTAACTATCAAATCCCGGTGCTATAAAGGGAGAGAGAAACCAAAAAAATAAGTGAAATTGAAAAAAATCTAGTGTCCGCATCACACAAGTTTCACTATTTCCTTTAGTTTCAACAGAAAAGATTGTTAATTTTTAACAAAATTGGGCTAGTGTTGGGTGACTTTTTTTTAATATATTTATTTTTTTTATTTCTTAATGATATTTACAACTGTATTAAAGAAATACATTTAGTAAATTTGAACATGCATATGTTCAACATGCCTAACGTTAGCACTCTAATAATATGTCTACATTAGGAGATCACGGGGCCATCTTCTTTTCAGACGCCTCGGAGGTTTATCAGGAATTGAAGAGGAAACAAGGTTAGAATGATTCTGTTTTGGTGCTGATGTGATGATTCTGAAGTGTATTATGGAAGGATAGGTATCTGGATTGGGCGAGATCTGAAACATAAAGGGAGCATTGATGATTTTACGAAGGATTTTGGATTGTAAGGATTGGATACAAGAGGAATTTGAAGGTTTGGTAGAGCCCCATAGCTCAACTCCGTAAGTCCAAATAGGCCTTATTATAGTCATGTATATGAGTCGTTTGTAATTAATTGGAAGATTAGAGCGTTTGTCTAGTAAGTGCTGGAGTTGTTGGAAACGTCGAGCTGTTTCTTGTCGTTTCAGTCTAGTATGAGGATTCCAAGTTAGTCGTTTGTCCAGGTGGAGTCCTAGGTATCGGATTTGCTCAACAGGGATAAGTGGAGTATTGTTAAAAGAAACTGTAGGACAGGAATTCGTTGGTTTACGACGAAGGGTAAAGGTAATTTGGTGGGATTTATTGAAGTTTATTTTAATTCTCCAGTTTTGACACCATTCTTCAAGATTTATGATGTGTGATTGAAGCATTTGAGATGCAATTGCTGGGCCATTATTTATTGATAGGATACATGTGTCATCGGCATATGTGGTGATGACAGTGTTGGGATAGGTAGGGATGTCAGCTGTATAAACTGCATAGAGGATAGGGCTGGATGGAGGATTTTTAAGTTCTTAAAAATACATTCTATGTAAATCAATTTTAAAAATTGTATGAAGTAAGCAATGGCCTTGTGTGACGGACAACTTTAAATAGTGTTAATTTATTAAAGTTCTTTTTTAATCACCTCCCAAAACTGTGTATATATACCTTCCCTTGTTAGTATCATCCTATATCTTACAATTTTTATTATTTTATTTTATTAAATAACGATCTTCCCCGTGGAGTGGCAATAAGTATTAAAGCTATACCTGTTCATTCATATAATACGGAAATAAATATAAATGTAAATAATATAACATGAAATAATTAAATCGTCTTAAACACCAGAATGACTTCAGACAACGACCATTTAATCTATCTATATATATATAAATGAATATATGTCTGTATGTCCGTCTGTTTGTCCTTAGTGCATTACTAAACCATTCAACCGATCGCCATGAAACTTTGGGAAGTTGTTCCGTACACTCCTGGGAAGGTTTCTGGCATAGTACTTCTGCCTTACGATAATTTTATATATGTAAAAAAAATAAAAATGTAAATGTTTTCCTGTTCAAAGCCGCAAAAAATGTGTCGCTATAAACTGTAGCGCCAAAACGGCTTTACCGATTTTAACGAAACTTGGTTAAAGTCTTCCCCTTGAAACCCTTTTAATTTATCTGTATAACATACTTTCCCGAAAACAAACTGACAAATGTTACGATGAATTCAATATTTTATTTGACGATAACTGAAAAAGTACACTATTTTTGATTTCTGAATCGCTGATAAAATAAAAAAAAACATCTAAATCGGACTGTTCGTTGCAGAGTTATAGAGTTTTAAACAGTTACTGCTTTCTCTTCAGAAAAGGCCGTTTCGTTTTGCTTCCTCATTACCGATGGTCGGCAAGCATTTTTTTATTTTTTTTTTATTGATTAATCGAAAATTTTACAATTACTACAGTAATTTAAATTATTATTTGAATAAGTTATATGATTCTCCTTATGGTAGGTCAATACTATTATACGTTTTTTTTTTATTAATTTTTTAATTTAGTTTTATAAGTTCAACTCTGACTATTTCTGATGATTATGAATGCGGCGTATTCACTCAGATGATTATGAATGTTCAATTTGAATCATGAAAAAAAATATCATTAGAATTATTTTAAATTGAAGCCATTTTACAGACAAATTCGTTTCCCAACTTTTTAAAAATGACAGTTGTCCTTTGCTATTAATCTACTCATATGTGCTTTTTATTTTCTTTCTTTTTCATTTTGCCAGGTTAAGCCAAAGCAGCGCGTGAAGCTAGTACATAATAAATGTCAAAAGAATTAATACCGGACTGTTCTGAGATAGGAACTTAAACGGAACGTAACGGTATCTAATACCGGTCTCGTTCCGTTTCAAACCGTTCCGCCTGTAACTGGTTACTTGGAACCGCTAACGGCTTGGTTGGCTTGGACTGAGGATACAGTGATATAATGAAGGTGAAGAAAAAAAACAGCTGACTTTATCAGAAAGTTCTCTGTTATGACTTTGTTTATAATAACAAATAAGTCTATGACATAGTTTAAGATACTATTTCAATGTACTTATGTGAAATATAAAACTATTTCATGGATACGTTTATAACCTTAAATATATTCACTTTAGTTTAATAACTCCAGATCTGACATTATATTTAAATAATTAGGTATCTATCGTCGGTTTATTCCGAAAAATCATTATGTAAACTTTTAGAAAATTAAATTAGAGAATAATTTGATAAATTACCCCTTTGTGATATTCGAAAAGAATCCACTTACAATTAGTTTGACAACTTTTGACCTGTCTATGACAGACAATGCAAATCTCTTAACTCCGTTTTAATAAACTTAGAAATGAAAAATAACAGTTTAATAACTAATAGTCGTACAATCCATAATCAACGTATCGTACAATCCATAATCAACCGGTGATATAATAAATAGGACTTTTGTTATTTTAATAGTATTTATGATTTTTTAGCTGTAATCTTTTAGCTTTAGCTCTGTTAAAAATGCAATTCAAAAATTTTATAATAGCCCAATATACCTAAAAAATAATTTTTACTCAAAGTTGAGCGGTTAGTGTAAGTTGTGTGTTACGCGCACCAGATTTTATTTATTGTAAATAGAGTGTTAATGTGCACTCTGAACACTATTATAAATGTCCATAATTGTGACAGATTGTAATAATTCTGAATAAATAAGTAAATAAAAAAATTCTATATTTTTTATTTTTAGGCCTTTATTACTTTTTTTTCTTATAATTTTTGTGAAAAATCTTTACTAAATATTTGGTACTATCCTACCCTTATTCTAGCGATTTTCTGGGGTAAATAACATCTTGTTTCGTCCCTTTGGTGTTGGGTAACGGCCCTATTAAATCTAGTTTTGGACATTACTTTTATCAAAACGTTTATCATAGTTTTAATAAGTGATACGAGATGTGAACATGTATTAGACCATTAATAAGTGAATCCACAAGCAATGGTCATTACTGAAGCGAATATCAAACCTAGAGGGACACTTCCCTCAAAGATATCAAAATTGAAAACCACGACACAAAGTAAGAAGGTTATCTCTACTAAAAAGCTTAATGAAGTTAAATTACCTTTCCATAATATAATATCTACTTCAGAACCTAGAACAAGCTTAGTTAATGAATGGACTGAAGTAACCAGGAAAAACTCTTTTTCTACACGGAGTGAATCTTGTGCTTTACAACAAAATAGTTTTGAAGTGAACCCATTCACAGTCTTAAATGTCGATGACGGAATTCAATGCCAAACTTCTGATGAGATATTAAATAAGAAAAAGTTGTCTTATAAAGAAATAATAAGATGATATCAGAGATGTAGTGGGTGACAATGTAGTTAAAAATCAAGTATTATATATTTAGAAGATACAAAAAAAAATAAATAAATAAAAAACAAACCATATTCTCCTTTGTTTTTTTATTTTTATTTATACTTATTTTCTATTTTTGTTTGTATCTTCTATATATATAATACTTGATATTTTAACTACATTGTCACCCACTATATCTCTGATATCATCTTATTATTTCTTTATCAGACAACTTTTTCTTATTTAATATCTACTTTTAATTCATTTATTTTATTTTCACCATGTACCTTTTATATTCTGTATCTTTTGTACCCCCTCATGAAGACCTGCAAGGAGGATCTAAACGTCGGCATAATAATTAAATAATACTATTTCTATAATTTAGTATTTATTTTACAGCATCCCCCTCCCCCGATCAACTCCTTCTCATATTATATCACGGTCAACAATATCTACATAATATAGGATTAATCTTCTGCATAGTTATCATCTTGTTTTTTCTCACTGTACCCTATTTTTTGGAGGTTTTTATCTATATTTCCTCTATCTGTGTAATAAATAACCGCTAACTAATAAATAACCAATATTTTACAAATTGTAACTAAAAATAAGACCAGACGAAGAACATTTAATCTATAAAAAATATCATAAGAAATAACTACGGACACACCTCAGATTTCAACATGAACCGAATAGAACGAATATCCAACGGTGCCTAAACCCGTTCCGTTACGTTCTGGAACTCCTCCGGTCTCGTTCCGTTTTCGTTCCACCTGGAACAGTTACTTCTCCAGATCATGTTACTCGGCTTGCTTGGACTGAAGCGTCACCATTCTGAGAAGTACAATGAAGATGAAGAAGAAGCTGACACTTTTTGACAGCTGATTTTATCAAAATTACAGACAGCTGACTCTTTTTTGTAATCTGTATATTCCCTTAAGACCATACACCCTTTCTGCTGCTCAGTTATTCTGTTTTTCTTTTAGTATATTCTGTTTCCTGAAGGTTATAATAATACCTATTACTATTGTAATTCACTCCTTTGAATCGTCCCTTTTCTTCACACATATCTCGCAGATATCCTTCTCAGAAATAAAAAATGAAATATTAAACTCCTTCAGAAAGACGCGACGAAATATCGCATAGCTTCCATAAGGTAAATTGTTCTGTTTACAGTTCGACACGTAGTCCCTATGGATATCAGCCAATGAACGGCTTCCATCTATAAACGTTCTCGAAGTATTTTCGAGAGTGTAGTGATTTTCGATTTTCGGAATGGAATCGATATGTTGTCGGATTCCTTCCCTTATAGCCGGATCCAAAGACTTCTGTTTTCCATGTTTGCCTCGAAGATCTGGTTCTATTGATGCGTCCGGTCCTCTATTTCGTTTTTCCTGTACAGTACGAATTGTTCTATCGTTTATATCTAAGGTGTTTTCGAAAAATAGTTTACAGACTCGAGTTTTCTCTCCTTTTCTGTTGAAATAATAGGCATTGTTACTCTTCCGAGGATTTTTAGAATCACCCCCGATACGAATATATCGATATTTTGGTTCGATTCGGGTCATAAAATTATTTATGAATTCTCTCTGTTTTTCGATATTACCCATGGACCAGTAAGACGAAAAGATCTCTAGTCTTTCTCCTTCGTTAAACTTTGACGAACATTTCAGTTTGCACTTCTCGCCGCAAGGAGCTCTCATTTCTCTACGCTTTCGAATTTTTTTATTCTTCGAATGCGTCTCGTAAGCCTCTCCTGAATTTCTCAATCGTTTTGAAATATATCTGTTCCAGGTTTTTTTACTATTTCTATGATTGGCGTTACCTTTGGGAAGACTTAATACACTGTAGATATCTTGAATATATGCTGATGAATCAAGCTTATTTAGATCAGAAATGTCCTCACCGGAATGATTTACTGCATAGTTTTCTGTTAACAAAAAATAAAATATTATAAATATATATTCATAATTTATATGTAATAAATAAATATTCATTTCATATGTAATTATTTAAAGTAAATATCTATCCACTCTATTATTATTATTTTTTTCATTAATACAATGGTATGACAACAAAAGTAAGTTGTCATTCATTCCAAATCTCACTTAAAATTCCATATTTTATTGTTTTTAGTAACTATCTTTCTGTATTGGGAGCTTGTAATGTAAATCCTTCTGTTATTACTTATTTTTTAGTTGTTTTTTTTATTGTACTATGCATTTTGGCCAGATGTTATGTTAATTTTTATGTACAATATAACAATATAATTCACAAGGGACTTTGTCCCAGGATAAAGTTGATTCTTCTATTCTATTCTATTCTGCTTTAGAATTAAAAAAGAGTGATTTTTCAAAACAATAATATCCACAATACAACATTTCACTGGGGACAAAAAGGTGATTTAAAAAACAATTGAAAATTTAATTCAAAATTCAAATTTTTGAAGTGATAACTTCTTTAAGTGCGTTTTGCACTTTATTTTTTGAGGAGTGGATTAGATTAACCCGTCAGATGTCTGTAATTGTATTGATTTGTAATGCTCAGGTAAAATCGACTAATTGAAGTATTTTTTAATTTGTATTAAAATATCTCAGAAACTAAAAATCTGACCTGCATACTGTATGCAAGGCAATTGTATCTTAACACGATACGGTATTAGAGAAGCGAAAATGTAAAAAATGGTGTCGAGAACCAAATGATAACGAGTTTTATTAATGATATGGATTAAAATATCTCAGAAACTAAAAATCGGACCTGCATACTGTAAGCGAGGAAAATATTCAGCATTTCATCCTGTTTATAATGATCTATTATTTATAATTTATATTTATATATTATTAATCCGCTTTGTAGATGTTTTCACGTCTATCGTGAGGTATAAAGCATACACGTTGTTTTTTATTTTTAAAGTAAAATGCTTAGACCATTGAGGTTCTTGGGTAATTTATGAATTGAAATAAATAAAAAAAATTATTCTGGAGACTATAGTCCCCTAAGAATGATAGCAGAATTCCATAATTATTAACATTAAACTGGCTTAGTGAATACAAAATGGTGCTTAATTAACTGTTAATTGCAATCGCAACTGTATAGTTAATTTAATTATACAGTGTAGAGAAGCAAGTACAATTTGCATGCTTGCGTAAGTTTGAATATCAAGTAAGTTGTAGAATATGATTTTGTTAGAGGATTTACGTATGGAGCTAGGTAATGTATTGTAAACAGTACATATTTAAATTATTTTAATTTTAATTTATTTATTTATTTATTTTTTATTATAGCAGAAACCCAATTATTGGTCAAAAGGAGGATGTTGCTCTAGATGATAAATTTTAGAACATAAATTAGAAAATTGACGATGGAGCACATTATTATTATTATTAAAATTAAGCCTTGCATCCACAAGAGTATTGGAATTGCAGTTCTGAAGATGAGAATAAAGGTCCCGAAACGTAAACTAGCCTGTTAACATGTAACGTTAAAAATATACTCGAATTGTTAACAACTGGAAGTTATTATTGCCAAGCAACTAAATTATTTTAATATTTTTAGACATTAAAGTAATAACAATTTATTTTCATAACATGTGAGATCATGTGATTACATTTCAAATCAATTCAGAATCGAAATACTTAAACTATATTAAAATCTGTTTTCAGTATTTTACATTCAAATTGTGATAATACTGTGTAATGATTGCCGTCGAAGTTTAAAATCAGTCAAGCCATCCTCAAAAACAATCGTTATGCCTTTTAGCGGATTGATATTAAACAATCTTTACACAGTAATTTGTCAGAATCATGAGTTCGAATTCAGAGGATCTCACCGTATAATTTAAGATATCAAACATAAAAACCGCTCAAGCCGTTATCTCGAAAATTCGTTACATACTTTTTAAAAAATCGATTAAACACATTCTATTCAATCATGAGACATTGTTTTTAGATCAAATTGTTTCAAAACACTCACGGGACAACACCGAATAACTTAAAATATCAAATTTGAAAATTGCACCAACCGTACCAAGCTTTTAGCAAAATGATTAAACACATTTTATTTTATAACCGGTTATTACTTTTCTACCTATACTAGGTAAGGAAAGTATTGCGATCGGGTCAAATTTCCGATATGCGGTTTTCGACGGATCTATACGTTTCACAGCCCCCTGAGTCCGAAAAACACATTTTTAGCCATTGGTCTGTCTGTCTGTCTGTGCCAAGATTTTCTCGGGAACTACTGAACCGATTTTGTTGCTTCTTTTTTTATTTTGTAGGATTTTGACTACTGATGCCTGTGACAGAAATCTTGCTCCAAATTTCATTTATAGCTTGAGCGTAATAAATGAAAAACATGTTTTTCTATAGACTGTAGCGCGAAAACGGCTTAACCAATTGGATGAAACTTTTCTATAATGTTGTAATCATTGTCCTTACAATTTTCGTATATAGACTAAATTCCCGAAAAAATTCAGGAAAAAAAGTTATAAAGAAAAGAAAGATGTTATGGGGCCTAACTCCCTAAGTATATATTATGCGGTAAAATTTATAATAAAACTTTTGAAAGGTAATTAAATTATCAACAAAACAAAAAAAACATCATCGGAATCGAAACAGTATTAGCGATGATATAGCTTATTCTAGTTTTTACACATTTTTTTAACTTATTACTTTCCTACTTATACTAGGTAAGGAAAGTATTGCAATCGGGTCAAATTTTCGACATGCGGTTTTCGACGGATCTATACGTTTCAGCGTCTACGCAATCGTCTACGGATCTATACGCCTATCGTTTGAAAGGTAATGAAATTCCCTACAAAGCTATATAAAAATCGTTCATTTTGGACAATTATTAACGAAGTTACAGCTATTTAATTTCCAATGAAAGATGGATAAAGATGACTGAGTGAAACTAAGAAAATCTGTTGCCTGCATCACACAATCTTCACTATTCCCTCTACTTTTAACAGAAATTATTGTTTGACAAAATTAAGACATGGCAAAAAGTTTTTGATCAGCAATATTAGGATGTATTGAAATTTTTACCCTGATATATCTTAAGCTGGTTTCATTGCCTTAATTTATCAAATAAATCGTACTTAAATATTTTGTTTGATCAATTTTTAGGAAAATAAATTTAGTCCAATTCTTTTTTGTTTCTTCATGAACATATGTAAAGATATAAAAACTTTTCTGAAATAGGTAGAAAAGTCGTGTGAGTGGACACACCAGATTTTTTTTACTACAAATAGTTGCAAATCATTCAGGAAATCTCACCGAATAACTAGAGCCAATCAAACTTGAAAATCGATCCAGATGTTCGCTCAAAAAATCGTTACATAGGTTTTAGTGGACAATCCTAACACATACTCCTCGTGGCGCTTGGATTAGTCGGGTAAGAAAATTATAGCATTCATTAATCATTAACTAATTTTCTGATAGAAATGAACAAACCATTTTTTATTGAATACAGTACATTTAATTACATTATTAAAGTAATAACTTCTTTAGGTGCGTTATACACTTTTTTTGAAGAGTGAATTAGATTGAGCCGTCAGATTTCCGATGTGTAACGGCTCGGGTAAAATCGGCTGGAGTCCACTAATTGAAGTATTTTTGTATATTGATAAAAATATCTCAAAAACTAAAAATCGGACCTGCATATTGTTAGCGAGGGAATTGTTTAGCATTTCAACCTCTCTATAATGAGATATTTTTCAAAACTGTATCTTAAAGAAACGCCGTGTTAGAGAGGCGAAAAAGAAAAATAGTGTCAAAAATCAAATTATAACTAGTTTTATTGAAGATATGGATTAAAATATCTCAGAAACTCAAAATCGGACCTGCATACTGTAAGTGAGGAGAAATGTTCAGCATTTTATCCTCTTAGGAATGAGCTATTATTTATAATTTATATTTCATATTATTGATCTCTCTGTATTGGTATTTTCACTTCTATTTTGTGGTCTAACGCACAAACTTTAGTTTTTTATATATATATATTATTTCAAATAGTGCAATAATTTCAAAATAAAATTATTATGACTAATGAATTAAAATAGTTTATATAAAAAAAATATACAAACCATATTTCGTTGGCACTGTGACAGTGGTGTCCTTCAACCTAATGCCTCCTGGATCTAATGAATTATCTTCATTCCTCTCTTTTCTTTCTGCAATTTCTGTTTCATTGTCAGAATATTCTATATCATCCATATCAGATTCGTTGGACGACTGATCTTCAAGAAGTTGATACATTTGCTTAATACGAGAAATCATTTCTGTTTTAAAATAAAAATAATATAAGTTCTAAGATCACTGTAATACATTTTTTATTTTTTTTATAATTAACGAAATTTACAACTGTAATTAATAATAAATACAACAAGTAAATATGAACAAGTAATATGACATGTACAACATGAGGAGAAACTACCCATTGGTAGCACTCCAATTATATTTCTATATTAGAAGGTCCCGAGGCCATCTTCTTTTTAGACGCCTCGGAGGTTTATCAGGAATAGAAGAGGAAGCAAGGTTAGAAACGAGAGGGTTCGGATGGTTCAGAAGTTTATTATGAAAGGACAGGTATCTGGATTGAGCTAAATCGGAAACATATGGTACATTAAGGTCATTATGGATGATTTTATTTGTGGCAAAGTAGGGAGCATTAAGGATTTTACGAAGGATTTTGGATTGTAGGGATTGGACACGAGAGGAATTTGATGGTTCAGTAGAGCCCCAAAGCTCGATCCCGTAAGTCCAAATAGGCCTTATTATAGTAATATATATGAGTCTTTTGTAAATAGTTGGCAGTTTAGAGCGTTTGTCTAGTAAGTGCTGGAGTATTCGGAAACGTCGGGCGATTTCTAGTCGTTTCAGTCTGGTATGGGGGTTCCAAGTGAGTCGTTTGTCCAGGTGGAGTCCTAGGTATCGGATTTGGTCAACAGGGATAAGTGGGGTATTGTTGCAGGATACTGTAGGACAGGAAGTCATAGGTTTACGACGAAGAGTAAAGGTAATTTGATGTGATTTATTGGAGTTTATTTTAATCCTCCAGTTTTGACACCATTTTTCAAGACTTGTGATGTGTGATTGAAGAATTTGGGATGCAATAGATGGATCGTTATTGACTGATAGGATACATGTGTCATCGGCATAGGTGGTGATGACAGTGTTGGGACGGGTAGGGATGTTAGCTGTATAAACTGTGTAAAGGATAGGACCTAGGATACTACCTTGAGGAACACCAGCAAGTAATAAATTTGAGGACAAAATTGTATTATTTTATCTAGTCCTTGGCAGTTTAATTTTTTTAAGTGACATTTAGTATTGTTCGTTTCTGTATTATTTATTTTTTATTTATTGTAAATAGAGTGTGAGTGTGCTGTCTGAACACTATTATAAATGTCCTTAATTGTTACAGAATGTAATATTTCTGAATAAAAAAAAAAAAGTATTCAACAAACCCAAAAATAATATAAATTTCGTTCTTATTATGTTATAGTACAAGGTTCCTTTTCAAAATAAATTTACCAACTTGGTTGTTAGCTTAGGCGCAGACTACATGGGAGACGAGTATATCGTTGCGCCCCCCCCTCCAAATAATTTGAAGTCAAAAAAATGTATGAATAAAATATGTAAACTAAAATAGGCTAAGAAAATTTGATAAACTGACTAGCCTAAGGCTTATAATGAGGTATGTAACTATTTTATCACGACCTAATCATTCCTGTTATTTAAAATTTTATTTATATTTAGGGATGATTAAATGGAAATATTTCCTAGGATCTTATGATCCGTCCACCTCTCACGTGTGCAGCTCCATGTCCACGTGTTTTCTTGTACATTTTCTACGAAAAAATTGGAAAAAATATATTGAAGTATACCTATATTATGAAGGTCGTCCTTCCTTACATTTTCAGTTTATATAAATTGTAATAAATCCAATTGTTTTGTTCAGATATTTTCAAGTATTGGGCTGGCAAAAAACTCCTTTCGTTTTTTTATGTTTATTTGTATATCACAATGATACACTTCTTATCTGATGAATTAATCCCTAAGGTGGATTGTTTATCCTGTTTGTAATATGTCAACAACTATATCTGTTAACTCTTGAAACTAGATTAGTATTGTGTATGCTATTGCACTTTGAATATGCAAGACAATATCATTCATTATTTGCATATTTTGTTGTATTTGAAAAAGATATGCGTGCAGCAGAAGCTCATAGAAAAATTTTCAGTGTTTATGGGGATGATGCTTTAACCGAACGCACCTGTCAAAATTGGTTTGCCAAATTTCGTTCAGGAAATTTTGACATCAATGATGCTCAACGGTCTAGTTGCCCACATGAAATTGAAACGATCAATGTTAAGGCCCTCGTTGATCAAAATCCCACCCAATCAGTGCGAGAGATTGCTATGGCCGTAAATGTGTCGCACACAAGCGTAGAAAACCATTTGCACAATCTCGGCTATGTTTCCAGGCTTAATGTTTTGTTCCTAACACGATTTTTTTTTTCGAAAATCATAAAAAATATTATAACTTCAATACTTCAAATAGAAATTTAGCAGCAATTTAGGGTCACATCAACTACATAAAATGGCAAGACCTCCGTAAACAAACAACAAATGGAGATACAAAATAAAAACCTATAACAAGTTTTTGTTTATTTATTCCTTATATAGACATTAAATAAAAAAAAAAAAAATAAACCATTCATACGGCTTCGAAGAACAATAATTCAACTTTCCAACGGATATGGTAACATCGAATTTGGAGAACATCATGAAGAGTTATGATTGATCGAAAGGATTATGTGTTCGACCAAGACAAAGCTAAGACCCCACACGTCATTGGTCTCTCGCAATAAATTATTGAGCCTTGGAACTTTTGTCCCACTCTCCCTATTCACCAGACTTAGCTCCAAGTGATTACCACTTATTCCGGTCTCTGCGGAACGCCATGAATGGAAAGAAATTCCAAAAGGAAGAGGACATCAAAAATCACTTGGATCAGTTTTTTAACAATAAACTCCAGACATTCTATGAGCATGGCATCATGCAGTTAGTGGAAAGATGGGAAAAAGTCATATTAAATAATGGTCAGTATATTGTAGATTAAAATAAATTTTATGTCTATAATACATTTTATTTCACCCTCGAAAACCGAAAGGACTTATTTGCCAACCCAATACTAATGGACTTGTGTTATTCTATTTATCTTTATTTTCAAAAGATAATGTCTTTTTAAAAGTTTATATTCAATAGTGAACCGTAACGTTCCTGAGATATTTTTTCGTTATAATTACATGCCTGGCCACACAAAAAAAACTTTTTTTTGTTTATCACTTTAATATGGCAACAAAGATGAACATTAGATTTTTCATAAGTTTGTTTTATTGAGAAATATGAATTTTTGAAACGGTAGGGCATCGTCATTTTTACTTTTCTACCTATACTAGGTAAGGAAAGTATTGCAATCGGGTCAAATTTCCGACATGCGGTTTTCAACGGATCTATACGTTTCAGAGCCCCGAAAAACACATTTCTAGCCATTGGTCTGTCTGTCTGTGCCAAGATTTTCTCGGGAACTACTGAGCCGATTTTGTTGCTTCTTTTCCAATGAAAGATTACGAGTTCTTTTCCTGGTCTCAGAAAGGGGTGAATGAGAGAATAAAGTAAGAAGTGAAAGTAAGAAATTCTGTCCGCATCACACAATCTTCACTATTTCCTCTACTTTTAACAGAAATTATTGTTTGACAATACTAAGCTATGGCAAAAAGTTTTTGATCAGCAATATTAGTGAGTATTGAAATTTTTACACTGATGTACTTTAAGTCGGTTTCATTGCTTTAGTTTAATTAAATAAATCGTACTCAAATCTTTTGTTTGATCAATTTTCAGGAAAATAAATTCAGTTCAATTCTTTTTGTGTGTTCATGAACATATGTAAAGATATTAAAACTTTTCTGAAATAGGTAGGAAAGTCGTGTGAGTGAACACACTAGATTTTTTTTTTTTTTTTTAATGACTCAAAATTTCATTAAAAAGAAAAATAAACCAGTAATTAGGACCGCGATTTGAAATAGTATATAATCAATTTTCTCGTTAATGCCAAGACGTAACGCAAATGTCATTTACTTTTTTTTTTTTTGTAAAACGTCATTTGTCTACATGATACAGTATTGAGACAAATGATAAACAATACATATTGGAATATTACTTACCTTTTTAAGTAATATATTTCTAAATAGGTGATATGACTATCTTGCAGAAATAAATCAAACGTTATCTTCTCAAGCGTCAATACTCAACTGAGATAATACACTGTTGCTGTAAACGAACCGAATATAGCGACACAAGTACGCTCTGTTGGAAACTTTTTGAAATGCAAATGTGTCGTTTCTATAGTTACCGGTTTGTACAAGTGTGTTACAACTGTATAAATAAATTAAAAATTTTAATTTTCTTCGCAATATAGTCTTATTTAATGAACCATAGTCTTTTTTACTTTAGTGTATTATGGATTAGTGTATTTCTCTTCCTCCCCACCCCTGATCATTTTTGTATGAATTATATTAGGTATTTTGTAAACTCTATTGTTTCATAAAAATGTATCATTAATAAATTATGTTATTCTCGTACATGCCTATGATTTACAACGAGAAATATTTCTTCAACTCCAGAAATACATTTAAATTCTTTTTAATATTTTTTCATTAATTTTTATAAACTGGAAATTTATTATTTTCAAATATAGGTCGTCTAAGTAATTTTTTTTTTATTTCTTAATGACATTTACAACTGTATTACATAAATACATCTAATAAATTTGGACATAATAGATATAATGACATGAATACACTTGCTGAGTAACTACCCAATGGTAGCACTCTAATGATATGACTACATTAGGAGATCACGAGGCCATCTTCTTTTCAGACGCCTCGGAGGGTTATCAGGAATTGAAGAGGGAGCAAGGTTAGAAACGAGAGAGTTGGGATGATTCTGAAATTTATTATGGAAGGATAGGTATCTGGATTGGGCCAAATCTGATACATAAGGAACATTAAGATCTTTATGGATAATTTTATTAGTGACAAAGTAGGGAGCATTGAGGATTTTACGAAGGATTTTGGACTGTAAGGATTGGATACGAGAGGAATTCGATGGTTTAGTGGAGCCCCATAGCTCAACTCCGTAAGTCCAAATAGGTCTTATTATAGTCAAGTATATGAGTCTTTTGTAATTAATGGGAAGTCTAAGTTATTTACATCCGCATAAACTTCATGAATTGCTTCTTCTCATAGTGACCTACAAATATTTCATTTACGAAAATTCTCGGCATTGGAGCGTTTTTAATCTGGATATGCAAAATTTGGCTATTTAATTAGGAAATAAAATCTTACATACACAATATCAATAAAAACATTTTATTTTTTAAAAATATATACCTCATACTAGACTGAAACGAAAAAGAAACTGCTCGACGTTTCCGATTACTTCAGCACTTACTGGACAAACGCTCTAAATTTCCAATTAATTACAAAAGACACATATACATGACTGTAATAAGGCCTATTTGGACTTACGGAGTTGAGCTATGGGGCTCCACTAAACCATCGAATTCCTCTAGTATCCAATCCCTATAATCCAAAATCCTTCGTAAAATCCTCAATGCTCCCTACTTTGTTACAAATAAAACCATCCATAATGACCTTAATGTTCCATATTTACCCAATCAAGATACTTATCCTTCCATAATAAATTTCAGAATCATCCCAACCCTCTCGTTTCTAACCTTGCTTCTTCTTCCTGATGACCCTCCGAGGCGTCTGAAAAGAAGATGGCCCCGTGATCTCCTAATGTAGACATATCATTAGAGTGCTACCATTGGGTAGTTACTCAGCAAGTGTTTTCATTTCATTATATCCATCCATATGTTCAAATTTACTAGATGTATTTATTTAATACAGTTGTAAATATCATTAAGAAATAATAAAAAAATAAATAAAAATATCTTAAATTATTCGTTGAGATCCCGCAGGTGTTTTGAAAGAATCGTTGCTAAAAATGTTGGCAAATTACGATGTTAAATCAATCACCTAAAAGGTATGTAACGATTTTTTGAGCGGATGGCATGATCGAATTTTAACTTTGATGGCTGTAATAATCATAACAGTTAATCCCCGTGAATGTTTTGAAACAATTTGAGCTCAAAATACTAAGAAACATGAATACAGAAATTGGGATATTCTATTCACTCTAAGGGAATGTATACTTTGTATACTTAAACATGTATGTACATTTATACTTAAACATCTTGGTAGATTGATTTGGAAATTAACATCTACGAATATTTAAAGTTGGTGTAGAAGCCGGGCTTCTATCACACCCCGATCGAAATTCGAGATTTTTTGGATGTTGACTTGCACCGATAGATACCGATAGGTAGATATCATTAAGAAATAATAAAAAATATATATATATATAAATAATAAACTATGTTTTAAAATTCAACTAAAAGATTACTCCCATGAACAAAGAAAATAGACAAAGAATATCCAAAGGACACCATTCCTGATTACCCCTCGAATTCTCTATAATTTGATATATTAAATATAAAAAAATATAATCTTATCATATCTTCTATAGTAGTTGGCTCAAATATTTCCATCCCATTAAGATTACCCATACCCTGGTAAATTTTTACTCTTAAACTGTTGTAGGGAGTGGGGTAGCTCAGTGGTAGGGCACTGAGTTTCCAATGCAAAGGTCTCAGGTTCGAGACCCGGCTCATGGCAGAAAATTTATTTATCTGTTTCATTGGCCGGGGGGGCGACTCTGGGTTGAGAGTCCCTCCTGGGGCACACCCAGCCTCTATAAAGTGGGTACCCTTAATTAAATAATTGATTAAGGGGGAAAACCTGGCGGTTGAGCGTGATCTCGGTCAAATCACCTCCTTGCACAACCGTTGACCTAGAAACAGTACTTTCCCTAAATAGTACTGAACCCCAGGGTCTTGATGGGTTCTAGTGGTACAGGTTTTTAAACTGTTGTGTGTTATAATTCTTTTTAAAGTTTAATGAAGTTATTTCATCGCTCCCGCCACCTACTCCCACAACCCATCCGCAAGCTCCTTGTATCCTCTCTTATTTTCCTCCACTTTGACTACGGTTGTACGGAGGCATCCCGATGGTACTCGAGGATACATTGAAGCGACTCATGAATTCCTGCTTAAGAAATGTCTTCGGTACATCGAAGCGGTCTCATGTGTCCCACCTTTACGAAGAGTTAAAGTGGCTCTTCCCTTCTTTCCGCAGACAATATTTCCTCGGATCTTTCCTATTCCAAACAATCAACACCAGACACCCTTCTTACATCTACAGTCTCCTACAGTTCAAACCCGTGGTCCACTCCCAGAAAACAAGATCCCGTGTTTCCGACCATTATATCCTTTTCCATAGAACTAAGACATTTGAATATTCCTTTATTGCCCGATCAACTGCCTTCTGGAATTCCTTGCCATCTGATATCCGCCATGTCACTTTCTTGTCCTCATTTAAATACCAATTCCCAAAATGACGTTGTACATTGAAATAAATATTGTGAAACAAATTTTGACTTAGGTGAATGGTTGTTGAAATTGTTTGAGTTTTTATTTTACCTGATTTCTGTTTTTCTTTTCATTTAAATAATGTTTGTTTGTTTTTTTCAAAATGGTGTTACTTTTTATTTGTTTTGATATAATTTCACTGAAAATACTGTATGTATTCTTTAATGTTGATTAATTTAATTTTTGGCCAGATGTGCTTTTTATTTTTTTGTTCATAATTGTTATTTATAAGGGACCTCGTCCCAGAATAAAGTTTATTTTCTATCTATCTATCTATCTATATTGTTTATCTGTTTCATTGGCCGTGGGGCGACCCTGCTGGGGCACACCCAGCCTCTATAAAGTGGGTACCCTTAATTAAATAATTAATTAAGGGAGAAAACTTGGCGGTTGAGCGTGATCTCGGTCAAATCACCTCCTTGCACAACCGTTGACCTAGAAACAGTGCTTTCCCTAAATATTACTGAACCACAGACCCTTCATGGGTTGTAGTGGTACAGGTTTTTTTTTATCTATCTATATTGGGCATTAGTGTCTCATAAGGCATAAGTATGTAATACGTGATAATATGTCTCTTTATCTTTAGTATTAAACATTTAGCACTCAAGTTGTGGAGTATTTAATTTTATTGTCAACTGAAATCTTGATCACGTATTTTCCCGAGAGGCGAATCTCATGTTATAATCTGGTCTATTTCAAGTTAGTAGGCATCAATAAATACTGGGAGATATGAGCATTATTTAAACAAAAAGATTGAAATGTACACATATTTTGCCACCCTCCTGCAAATTTCGTGTATATTCATTTTATATCCTGTCGATATTTGCTCTAATTATGGCTGAGTTGGTTTCGTAAACTTCATATCTTTCTAAACTTCTCTATATGTTATTTTTTATTACTTTATCAAAGACCGGCTTGTTCAATACATTCTTTTCCATCCTATTCATGTAAGCGTGAAACTTCTTTTCTTCTTCGATATTTTTAGGTCTTCAATGATCTTCGTACAGCTCCTTGCTCTTTTTTGGCCTTATTTAGTCAGATTTCTTGTTAATATTATGGTACATACTTTCTTACTTAATCCAGTCCTCTGTTACCGCTGAGCAGTGTGAGGTTCCTTCTTAAAGAGCCTGATCCAAGAATCTCTATCCTGGGCCAGCTGTCTTCTCCTACTCCAGTCCATTCCTCTCCTGTCAAAGGCTTCTTTAACTCCTTCTTCCCATCTTTTTCTTGGTCTTCACTGTGACCTCCTTCCCTCCGCTTTGACCTCGTAAGTAGCCCTGGCAATTCTGTTTCCAGCCATTCGCGATACATGTCCAAACCACCTAAGTTGGTTTTCTTGGATTATTTCCTCTGCAGGCCTCAGGTCCAAATTACCTCGTATGGTCACATTCCTAACGCGATCTCTTCTTGTTTTCCCCTCTTTTTTCCTTAAATAGCGCATTTCCATAGCTTGGATTTGGCTTTTGTGCATGGAAGTGAGGGTCCAAGACTCGCTTGCATACGTCAATATAGGGAGGAAGGTATTCTTGAAGACAATCTTCTTAGTGGCCTTTAAGACTTCCTTCTTGTCCAAGAAGCCTGACTTGAGGGAGTAGAAGCATTTTCCTGTCGTCTTAATTCTCTCTTTACTTTCTCCATCCACCCATCCGTACTTGTTGAGGTGAGCACCCATTTATTTAAAATCCTTAACTTCTTCCAGGCGGATTCCACCCAGCCGAACGATCCGGTCTCCTCGGTCCCTTCTTCTCCCAATCCTCATAAATTTTGTTTTCGAGATGTTAATTTCCATGTTTATATTTCTCATCTCAGCTTGAAGGATCTTGAGGTTAAACTGCAGATTACGGTATTTCCGAACACCACCATATCGTCAGCAAAAGCAAGCACTGTATACTGGACGCTCTGTAGGTTCCTATATCCGAAGTTGTATGGCCTCATTTTCTGTTTTGCTTGTTTTAGGGCAGAGTCCAGCACTAGTATAAACAAGAGGGCGACAAGACCCCTAAGCAGTGTTACCGCGCGCTCTGTGACAAAACCTCGTACTCAAGCCTCGTACATCCTCGTACGCTTGCTCATTCCACTTCCACTGTTATAATGCCAGTGTTATTGTTTTTTTTATAGTAAAATTAGATTTTTCCTCCATTCATATATATTAAAGCCTTTTTACATTACTTTTTTTAAGTTAATTGGTCAAGAAGTAAAATTAGCTTAATAAAATATATAAACTTTTTTATATATTTTTATAAACTACTGAAAACGTTATATAAAAATTAAAATAGCTAAATAAACTTCTTAAAGTACTCTTCATAAGTATTCATTAGTAGATCCAAGATTTAATTTGGGGGAAGGACTATTTTTTTTTCTTTTTTCGAAAAACAAAACAACTACTTTTATGAAAGGATGTTAGTGGTTCTGGAAGGCCAATAAAAATTAATTATTGGGGCATTAATGGTTTTAGAGATATCCATTATAATATAAAAAAATAATAGATTGTGATTGTTTCAGTATTTAGCTTACAATTAGGTCTCGCACAAAATAAATGTGGACCAATGAAAAAATACTTTTTTTTTTCATTATTTAAGAAGGGTTCTTTATGAATACTAGAAATACTAGTTAATTTTTCAATTAATTACTTTACTCGATTAAAAATCGAAAATATTTTTTTTTTATATTACGCTAATAATTTAAAAAAAATTTAATTTATCTAGAATATATTTACAATTGCAGTTTTATGAAGGAAATAATAATTACGAAGGAAATAATGTATGTATTTTCTCGGATTTTATTTTATGCTCTATAAAAATGAGGGTAAAAATTTCTGTTTAATTTTCTATTACAACACATTTTAAAAAATATATGTTTATAAAAAAAGTTTTATGAAGGAAATAATGCATATGGTTTCTTATATTTTATTTTATACTGAATAAAATCTAAATTTTTTTTTTTTTATTTTTTTTTCTAGAAAATTAAAAAAAAATATATATATACAATCATGGTTTTATGAAGGAAATAATAATCATACTCTAATTAAAGAAGGTATAATTGCAATTTATTTGTCTATAAAGCAACAGAAGTTCAGTATTTCATATTAATATAAATAATAATACATTCAAAATAACCGTAAAACAATTCTAAACTTCATTCATAAAAATATAACCTTGCATTGCATACGTCAGCAAAACTTATGTACGAGGTACGAGGCTGATATCTTTGTACCTCGTACATTACGTCATAACTTCGTACAAATACGAGTATCCTCGTACAAACGGCAACACTGCTCCTAAGGCTGCATCCCTGTTTGATTCCTTGATCTGTTGAGAATTCTTTTGATGTATGGTTGCACATCCTAACTACATTTCTCTGTGTTTCATATATACTCTGGATGGCTTTTCTCAATCCTATATGAACGCCACACTCCTCCAATACTCTTGATATGTCTGCCCTCTGCACCCTGTCAAACGCTTTATTTAGGTCTACAAAACAGGCGAAGACCTCTCTACTCTTTTCTATAATCTTCTTGGATATTTGTCTCATCGTGAATATCAGGTCCTGTGTACTTCTGTTAGGCCCGGAAGCCATATTGTTCTTCCCCTATCTTTTGTTCTATGAGGCTTCTCGATCACCTTACAATAAACCTTGTAGGGGATGCTGAATAGGGATATGCCTCGATAGTTCCGACATTCACGATTATCTCCTTTCTTGAAAATCGGGATTATGATGGAGACTTCCCAGTCCTTTGGGATAACTTTATTTTTCCAAACTACGTTAAGGAGGTGCTGCAACAGTTCAATTCCTTTTAATCTCTCCCTCTCCCTCTCCCTCTCTCTCTCTCTCCCTCTCCCTCTCCCTCTCCCTCTCCCTCTCCCTCTCCTCTCCCTCTCTCCCTCCCTCTCCCCTCTCCCTCTCCCTCTCCCTCTCCCTCTCCCTCTCTCTCTCTCCCTCTCCCTCTCTCCCTCTCCCCCTCTCTCTCTCTCTCTCTCTCTCTCTCTCTCTCTCTCTTCCCCCCCACCTGAATGTATTATGTATTGATTGTATTATTATTTATTTATTTCGCAGGTAACACTAGCTACCTGGCAGAGCCGTGGAAGGGTGGGGATACCGACCTCGCTAGCTGCATGGTGTCACTCAGCATGGCTCTCTTCTCCGGCCTCTTCGCCTACGGTGGCTGGAACTACCTCAACTTCGTCACGGAGGAGCTCAAGGATCCATACAGGTTTGCCAAAGCAATATATACAAGAAGGTCTCGATAATCCGAACCTCTGGTAATTCAACAAGAAAGAAAAAAAAAACTAAGGAGATGGTCCGGGGTGGCGGTCATAAATAGGCTAAATAGTGGTAAAACTATTTTATGAAAAGCCAACGTTTTGACCCGACTTTGCAGGTCTTCTTCAGGGAGGTGTGTTCAGCTAGAAGTTTCACTCAAACTCAGGTAGATTTAAGTGAAACTCCTAGCTGTACACACCTCCCTGAAGAAGACCTGCGAAGTTGGGTCGAAACGTTGGCTTTTAATAAAACTATTGGGCCCGCAATTGTTTTACAATTCGCACAGCATATTGTTTTCAAATGCCTAATTATTAAGAAAAAAACAATAATGCCACGTATCAAAAGATTAAAAAATCAATTGTTACTTTATCGATAAATATAAACGACAAAGGAAACAAAAATTATTTTAAATCTTCATTAATGTTTGTAACCAACATGTTTACAAATTTCAATAAACTGTATCTTTGCTAAAAATTGTCCGATTTCAATGATTTTTTTTTCCTTTTGTAGAGAATTTAGTAATATTTTATATAATCATGGGCATAACCGAGGGAAAAGTGTGTAATTTTTTAGTAATTCGCAAGTAATGTTGAGGTTTGGTGAAGAATTAACGGTGATATGGCTTGCCGATCAAAAACACCATCGATAAATAATATAAACTCCTCCTGTCTCAATCATAGAGACCTCAAGTCGACGAAATGAGACATGTATCCAATGACAGTACTACAATTAATGTAAGGTTGTGTGGATGCGAACCCTATGCCTTGCGTTATCTCGAAAATAGTATGTTTTCGGGGTTAAAAACGCAGGATCCGATAGTTCCGGAGGGGGTCTTGCTGTATCAGGGTCTTGCTGTACGCATCAAAATCTTTAAGGTCCAATTTGTCCCGTATCGATCTACAGACCTACCACCGTTCCAGTATTGAAGCCTAGCAAAATGTTTGTATCGACTTTATTTATTTTAGAAAGAAAAGCAAAAGGGGAGAATACGATTCGCTAACCCCCGTGAAATTCTGACTCCAACGGTACCTCATTCATGGTACTTATGCCTGACAGGAGTTTATATTTGGTACAAAACCGATTTCGAGCCTTACTGTAATATTACATGTGGGGATAGTTTTATCACTATTTAGCATATTTATGACCGCCACCCCGGACCATCTCTTTCCTTTATAATGCAACGGTCAATTATTAAATATTAAAAAAAAACAACTCCATTGTGTACTTTAGGCATCACGATAAAAGAGGAAGAAAAATAAATTTTATTCTGAGACATTCACCCCCTAAGAATAATTATAATGAACAATTTAATAATCTTCTTGTTGCTAGTTAAATTGCATTGCTATTGAATTTTTAAATTAAAATAAAGAAAGTCACAAGTTAACATTTGAAGTATTAGTCTGTGGTACAGACCCCTTTTTATCAAATTATTAACATCCGCCTGAATTTTCGTAAATAGCCGCATCTCATCGTAACCTACAAATATTTTATTTACCCATATTATCTCTCTGACACGGCGACGTGTTAAGATATTCTTTTTAATAATAACTTATTACAAAGAGGATGAAATTCTGAATATTTCCCTCCCTTTAACATAAGATTTTTAATAATAACTCGTCACAAAGAGGATGAAATGCTAGAAATTTTCTACGCTTGTAGTATGCAGGTCCGAATTTACATTTTCGATATATTTTAATCAAAATGTTCAAAGGAAATTGTTATTGTTTTTGGCCTTTTGACTATTGCCATCTTTCTTCCTTTTGCCTCTCTAACACGTCGTCACTTCAAGATAAAATTTTGAATAACAGCTCGTTACAAAGAAGATAAAATGATGAACACTTTTTTCGCTTACAGTATGCATGTCCGAATTTTAGTAATCGAGATATTTTAATCAAAATGTTCAAAAAAACTTCTTATAATTTTGTTTTTGGCTATGTGGCCATTGTCCATTTTTTTTCCTTTTGGCTCTCTAACACGTCGTCACTTTAACATAAAATTTTGAATAACAGCTCGTTACAAAGAAGATAGAATGATGAACACTTTCTTCGCTTACAGTATGCATGTCCGAATTTTAGTAATCGAGATATTTTAATCAAAATGTTCAAAAAAACTCCTTATAATTTTGTTTTTGGCTATGTGGCCATTGTCCATCTTTTTTTCCTTTTGGCTCTCTAACACGTCTTCACTTTAACATAAAATTTTGAATAACAGCTCGTTACAAACAAGATAGAATGATGAACACTTTCTTCGCTTGCAGTATGGATGTCCGAATTTTAGTAATCGAGATATTTTAATCAAAATGTTAAAAAAAACTCCTTATAATTTTGTTTTTGGCTTTTTGACTATTGCCATTTTTTTTCCTTTTGCCTCTCTAGCACGTAATCACTTCAAGATAAAATTTTGAATAACAGCTCGTTACAAAGAAGATAGAATGATGAACACTTTCTTTGCTTACAGTATGCATGTCCGAATTTTAGTAATCGAGATATTTTAATCAAAATGTTAAAAAAAACTCCTTATAATTTTGTTTTCGGCTTTTTGACTATTTCCATCTTTTTTCCTTTTGCCTCTCTAGCACGTAATCACTTCAAGATAAAATTTTGAATAACAGCTCATTACAAAGAAGATAAAATGATGAACACTTTCTTTGCTTACAGTATGCATGTCCGAATTTTAGTAATAGAGATATTTTAATCAAAATGTTAAAAAAAACTCCTTATAATTTTGTTTTTGGCTTTTTGACTATTGTAATCTTTTTTCCTTTTGCCTCTCTAGCACGTCGTCACTTCAAGATAAAATTTTGAATAACAGCTCATTACAAAGAAGATAAAATGATGAACACTTTCTTCGCTTGCAGTATGCATGTCCGAATTTTAGTAATCGAGATATTTTAATCAAAATGTTCAAAAAAACTCCTTATAATTTTGTTTTTATCTATGTGGCCATTGTCCATCTTTTTTTCCTTTTGGCTCTCTAACACGTCGTCACTTCAAGATAAAATTTTGAATAATAGCTCTTTACAAAGAAGATGAAATGATGAACACTTTCTTCGCTTATAGTATGCAGGTCCTAATTTTAGTAATCGAGATATTTTAATCAAAATGTTCAAAAAAACTCCTTATAATTTTGTTTTTGGCTATGTGGCCATTGTCCATCTTTTTTTACTTTTGGCTCTCTAACACGCCGTCACTTTAACATAAAATTTTGAATAACAGCTCGTTACAAAGAAGATAAAATGGTGAACACTTTCTTCGCTTACAGTATGCAGGTCCGAATTTTAGTAATCGAGATATTTTAATCAAAATGTTCAAAAAAACTCCTTATAATTTTGTTTTTGGCTATGTGACCATTGTCCATCTTTTTTTCCTTTTGGCTCTCTAACACGTCGTCACTTCAAGATAAAATTTTGAATAATAGCTCTTTACAAAGAAGATGAAATGATGAACACTTTCTTCGCTTATAGTATGCAGGTCCTAATTTTAGTAATCGAGATATTTTAATCAAAATGTTCAAAAAAACTCCTTATAATTTTGTTTTTGGCTATGTGGCCATTGTCCATCTTTTTTTTTCCTTTTGGCTCTCTAACACGTCGTCACTTTAACATAAAATTTTGAATAACAGCTCGTTACAAAGAAGATAAAATGATGAACACTTTCTTCGCTTACAGTATGCATGTCCGAATTTTAGTAATCGAGATATTTTAATCAAAATGTTAAAAAAAACTCCTTATAATTTTGTTTTTGGCTATGTGGCCATTGTCTATCTTTTTTTTCCTTTTGCCTCTCTAGCACGTCGTCACTTCAAGATAAAATTTTGAATAACAGCTCATTACAAAGAAGATAAAATGATGAACACTTTCTTTGCTTACAGTATGCATGTCCGAATTTTAGTAATAGAGATATTTTAATCAAAATGTTCAAAAAAATTCCTTATAATTTTGTTTTTGGCTATGTGACCATTGTCCATCTTTTTTTCCTTTTGGCTCTCTAACACGTCGTCACTTCAAGATAAAATTTTGAATAATAGCTCTTTACAAAGAAGATGAAATGATGAACACTTTCTTCGCTTATAGTATGCAGGTCCTAATTTTAGTAATCGAGATATTTTAATCAAAATGTTCAAAAAAACTCCTTATAATTTTGTTTTTGGCTATGTGGCCATTGTCCATCTTTTTTTTTCCTTTTGGCTCTCTAACACGTCGTCACTTTAACATAAAATTTTGAATAACAGCTCGTTACAAAGAAGATAAAATGATGAACACTTTCTTCGCTTACAGTATGCATGTCCGAATTTTAGTAATCGAGATATTTTAATCAAAATGTTAAAAAAAACTCCTTATAATTTTGTTTTTGGCTATGTGGCCATTGTCTATCTTTTTTTTCCTTTTGCCTCTCTAGCACGTCGTCACTTCAAGATAAAATTTTGAATAACAGCTCATTACAAAGAAGATAAAATGATGAACACTTTCTTTGCTTACAGTATGCATGTCCGAATTTTAGTAATAGAGATATTTTAATCAAAATGTTCAAAAAAATTCCTTATAATTTTGTTTTTGGCTATGTGGCCATTGTCCATCTTTTTTTCCTTTTGGCTTTCTAACACGTCGTCACTTTAACATAAAATTTTGAATAACAGCTCGTTACAAAGAAGATAAAATGATGAACACTTTCTTCGCTTACAGTTTGCATGTCCGAATTTTAGTAATCGAGATATTTTAATCAAAATGTTCAAAAAAACTCCTTATAATTTTGTTGTTGGCTATGTGGCCATTGTCCATCTTTTTTTTTTTTGCCTCTCTAACACGTCGTCACTTCAAGCTAAAATTTTGAATAACAGCTCATTATAAAGAAGATAAAATGATGAACACTTTCTTCGCTTACAGTATGCAAGTCCGAATTTTAGTAATCGAGATATTTTAATCAAAATGTTCAAAAAAAACTCCTTATAATTTTGTTTTTGGCTATGTGGCCATTGTCTATCTTTTTTTTCCTTTTGGCTCTCTAACACGTCGTCACTTTAACATAAAATTTTGAATAACAGCTCGTTACAAAGAAGATGAAATGCTGAAAATTTTCTACGCTTGTAGTATGTAGGTCCGATTTTTAGTTTTTGAGATAATTTAATCCATATGTAAAAACACATTAGTCGACTCAAGCCGACTTTACCAGAATGTACATTACTCGTCCGATCTTGATGGTTCATTTCTTATATTATTAAAATAACATTCTCAAGTTTTGTTTAAATTAGTTTTAATAATTTTACTGGAATTTTGTAAATGAAAGTAATGTGCATGTATCGCACCACATTTTTTTTTTGGGGGAGGGGTGATGGGAAGGATTCCTTTACAATAAACCTGTTTCTATTTTCCGCTTACTAAAGGGGTCCTTTTAAAATTTTTTTGCTATAAAATATATTCTGAATTTAGTGTAATAATGGCTTTTTTTAAAAGGAAAAATGAGAAAACAAAAGTAAGCCCGAATACCCTTAGCGTCTAAAAAAGAAAGATGGACGAACGTGTCGGCTCTAGAAGGGTGCTAATATTGACACTGGTCTCAGAACAGGGTTCTCTACTCCATTCTCTTCAACTCCTATCGGTCTGATACTTTCGAGTGTCTTGGAATACTTTCCGATCTAGGTAGAGTCAAGAGGATACTGACAATAACTCGCAATACAGTAGGTATTATAATGGCTAATATCTTAGCCAATAGCTTAAAAAGGTATTGTTTTAATCATAAGCCCAGACTACACGAAGAGGAGTGATCGCTCCCTCCCAATAAAAATGTTGAGGAGGCGAAAATATCGTTTCCTCCTCCCGATAATCTAAAGTAAAAAAAAAAAAAATTAAAATTGATAACAAATAAGATACACGAATAAATAAAACATGTCAACTAAAGTCGATTAAGAAAATTCGATAAGATAGGTCCAGTGGTCGGCCTCAGAGCCAAATATGAAGAATACAATAATTAAAAAAAAATCTGGTGTGTCCACTCGCACGACATTCCTACCTATTTCAGAAAAGTTTTTATATCACTACATATGTTCATGAAGAAACAAAAAAGAATTGAACTAAATTTATTTTCCTAAAAATTGATCAAACAAAAGATTTGAGTACGATTTATTTGATAAATTAAGGCAATGAAACCGGCTTAAGGTAGATCAGAGTAAAAATTTCAATACTCGCTTATATTGCTGATCAAAAACTGTTTGCCATAGCTTAGTATTGCCAAACAATAATTTCTGTTAAAAGTAGAGGAAATAGTGAAGGTTGTATGATGCGGGCAACAGAATTTCATAATTTCACTTAGTCATCTTTATTCTCTTATTCACCCCTTTCTGACACCAGGAAATGAACTCGTAATCTTTCATTGGGAATTGAATAGCTGTAACTTCGTTAATAGTTGTAGAAAATGAACGATTTGTATATGGCTTTGTAGGGAATTTAATTACCTTTCAAACGATAGGCTAAACGACATACAGACAGACAGACCAATGGCTAAAAATGTGTTTTTCGGACTCAGGGGCTCTGAAACGTATAGATCCGTCGAAAACCGCATGTCGGAAATTTGACCCGATTGCAATACTTTCCTTACCTAGTATAAGTATAACACATACTTAGGGAGCTAGAGCCCATAACATATCTCTTTTCTTTATAACTTTTTTTCCTGAATTTTTTCGGGAATTTAGTCTATATACGAAAATTGAAAGGACAATGATTAGAACATCATAGAAAAGTTTCATCAAAATCGTTAGAGCCGTTTTCGCGCTGCAGTCTATAGAAAAACATGTTTTTCATTTATTGTGCGCACAAGCTATTGCGCGTGGAGCAACGAATTTCTGTCACAGGCATTAGTAGTCAATACCCTACAAAATAAAAAAGAAGCAACAAAATCGGTTCAGTAGTTCCCGAGAAAATATTGGCACAGACAGACAGACCAATGGCTAAAAATGTGTTGTTCGGACTCAGGGGCTCTGAAACGTATAGATCCGTCGAAAACCGCATGTCGGAAATTTGACCCGATTGCAATACTTTCCTTACCTAGTATAGGTAGGAAGGTAAAAATTGGGAGTCAAATATGCTTGTTTAGTAAACTTTTATTACACTAAATTTTACTGTATATATTTTTTTTTATTTTTAGTGTTGTTAATTTTTTTAGATAGAAAATAACTTTATTCTGGGACACAGTTCCTTGAGAATAAAAAATAGAACAAAATTAAAAGATTACATCTGGCCAAAATAAATCAATCGGAAAAAAAAAATAATGTAAAGAAAATTTAAGGTAAAAATTCTATAAACGAAATTAAATACAAAACAATTAACACTATGACAAGACACTTAAAGCTATTTGCACTGATAGACCAGTATACATTTTTAAGAAAATGATAAAGAATTAAAAAATAAAAAGATATCGAATTCTTTATTAAAATCAGCTTTGTGTTTCTGTTGAGAAAACAGAAAGCTGAATCTGACAATATAACGTGCCTGATTAATATATAAATAATCATTTAACATTGATATTTAACAATGAATGGCATGAAGTAAATGTATACTGTCGAATGATTAGCAGCTATCTGATTGTTTTTGGGATAGGAATTGGAATAGGAGGGTTTTGAATGTGAATATGTATGGGGAACGTCGAATTTTGATAGGGAGGGAATTCCAGAAATTGACAGAGCGAACAATAAAGGAGTTTAGGAACGAGGGAGATCTGTGAGAAAGCATGTAAAAGGTTAGAAGGTCAAGATCTTGTGGACAGGGAATGGACTGAGGATTTGAACTGGAGAAGGTTGAAGGTTGAGAAGGATGATTTGGTAGAGGAACGTACCTAGGAAATATTGTCTTCGAATGGAGGGGAAGAGCCACTCTAACTCAGTGTTGTGGTGAGAGGCATGGGAGTATCTTGGGGCCCCGATCACAAATCTTACGCAGCTGTTCATTAGTCTTTTCAGTCTATCACGGAGCTCCACAGAGAGGCCATCATACACCACGCAGCTATAGTCAAAGTGGGAGAAAATGAGAGAGGAAACTAGGAGTCTACGCGTATGTTGAGGTTGGAGATGGCGGAAGCGATGGAATAGTTTATATTAAAATACTACACTAAATAAATAGTACACTAAATAAAACTAAATTTCATACTTGATAAATATTTATCAATGCGAACATGTGCTTACATCTCCTTGGAAAGTTTGAGTAAGTCAGATTTGTATGTTTTTGTTTTTAATTTTAGGCAGGATTTCAAGTTCTCATCAATACGACGACTTCTCAGTTTACTCTTGATAATGTTCATGCTTGAAGAAGATTTGTAGAACAGAAAAAAGGGAAAAGGGAAAAAACAGCAAACGGGAGCTTTTCAGCTGATCGTAAGAGCCAGGAATACTATCCCAAGCGTTGAAAATGATCATGTCTTCCTTCTCTAGGTCATTCAAAGCAGACCACTTGTATTGTGAACTAAGATCACATTTTTTTCTTCTCCTATATTTCCAATTCAACACAAAGACATTCCAATTTAGAGCGCCATATCTCTTGTTTTTTTTTAAATCCAGTAATTATATTTCAAAGCTACCAATTTCAATTTCAAAAGTATAAAATTTCAACTCGGTTGTCGTAGCATTAAGAGGATTTTTGACAAATGCTAAAGTGGATATTTGTGCCAGAGCCGCACTTGAGGAGCCAAAGAGCCGCATGCGGCTCTGGAGCTGCACTTTGCCGACCACTGAGATAGGCTAAGGCCTATAAGTAGGCACATAACTATTTCATCACGACCTAAATATTCCTATTATTTAAATTTTCATTTATATTCCGGGATGATTATTTAGGAAAATTTCCTAGGATTTTATTATTCATTCACCTCTCATGTGTATACCTCCATTTTCATGTGTTTTTTCTAATAAATTTTCTACGATAAATTTTGAAATAATACATTTAATAAGTATAAGTATAAATATATTTTATAGAGAATATTTTTATAGAATTTTTTACATAACTAATTTGGCTGTGAAAATATTGTATTTTTATGTTAAGGTTGTGCAAATTAAGAAATCAAAAAATATTTTTCATTTTTTTAACATTATTCATTTTTAGCTGGACAAGTTATATAAATGTACCTATCTTATAGAGGTTGTCTCCCTTCCTTCAATATTAATTGTATACAAATTGCAAATTGTTTCGTTCAGATATTTTCAAGTATATCCATGTGCACATAAAAAAATCTACAACTTCGAGTCAAATATATAAATTTATTTTTAAATATTCAACTAGATGTATTTTTTTTTAAATCTACATTTATTTCTTTTTAATATAGTTGTAAATATAACGAATAAATTATTGAAGGAAGCTAGTCAACTGTTCTACATATCATGAGCGATAAATAGTCAGGACGCAGTCATTATACAAGAATTTTTTTTTTTTATATTATATGTAATATGTGGGGGGGGGGAAGATTGTAATAATAGTTAAGATTATTATTTTAATCACTATAGCTTATTATTTACCATTATCGGTCGTATAATATTATATCTCTAGTTTATATTGGCACATAGAGGGGGCGGGGTGGCCGAATAGGCTAAAGCGTGTGCACAGCACCGCTAGTTGCCTGGCAACCGGATAACAGAGATTTGAGATGATATAAAAAGTACAAGTTCGCGTCCCGGAGCCGGAGGGGATTTTAAATTTCCCGCCCTCACCCCCCGGCCCGGGAAAATCCCGTATAGCCTAAAAGGCGAGGTAGGGAAGAACAAAAAAAAAAAAAGTTTATATTGGCACCAATCTAATTCCTCAAACGGACACGGTACTTTACATTGGACTCACCTTCGACAGAAGAATGACATGGGGTCCGCATGTTAAAATAAAACGTAAGACCCTAAACGACTCAAACTACTTTATTCTCTTTTTTCCAAAACTAAAACTGAGATAGAAACTGAATACATATACATACTTACTTAAGCCAATATGGACGTACTCATAAATATACGGTTTCTCTAAAAACACCCACTTACAAAAACTCCTCGGTACGTGACTAACAAAACTACATACTGACCTCCACCTTTCAACAGTTGAGTTTAACGAGTTTACAAGTTAACCTACGAGTTACGAGTAACGAGAATACACAAATTCAAAGAGAAATGGCCACAGCTGACATACCTCAGAACATGAGCAGGAGACTAAAAAGGCGTTGGATGAGAGATCTGCTTCCTTAGACAACCTAAGTAATTGGAACAAGTTAGGGAAGAGGTACTGCTGAGTACTTTCCTTCCTCATGCCTGGCATATCATTATTTCATGTATCGCCAACACATTTGCTGACTATCAACAAGTTGACGGGCGCGAATACATTTTTATAGACAACAAAAAAATAGAGAATATTATTATAGACATTTTTACATAACTTGTCAGACTGTCTGTAAAAACATTGTATTTTTATTTCAAGATTGTGCACACAAATAAATCAAAAATATTTTTTAATGTAACATTATTCATTTTTAGCTGGAAAAGTTGTAGAAATGTATCAATTTTTAAATGTATTAATGTTTCTTCGATGTTTAATGTATGCGAATTGTAATAAATCCCATTGTTTTGTTCGGATATGTTCAAGTATATCCGTGTACATATAAAAAACTTCTACAACTTCTAGTGAAATATATTTATTTTATTTTCCATTAAATTTTCAACTGAGTTGTAACGCATCAAGCAAATGGGTTGGCGTTTATACTGTCTTCTTGTATTATTGATGCTTGCTTAACTTGCCATTAGAAGATCTCTAGGCCACTGCCTTTTTAGTCCTCTTTGAGGCTCACCAGGTAACAGGGAGGAGGATAGAGACAGAACGAGTGGATTTGGATGATTGAGAGTAGAAGAATGAAATGTGTTTGTAGGATTTTACTTTTGGTATGTTCATGTCTGAGTGTATGGTGTGGTTTCAAATAAACCAAGAAGCATTGACGATTTTACGAAGTATTTTGGATTGTGTGGTTTGAATTTTGTTTATGTGTGTGTGTTTTGTGGAACCCCAAAGTTCTTCTCCGTATGTCCAAATAGGTCTTAGTATGGTGGTGTAGATTAGTCGCTTGTTTAGTAAGTTGAGTGGAGATCTGTAGTCCAAAAGATGTGACAGTTTTTTGTATCGCCTGGTCAGTTTTTGTTTTTTTAATTTAGTGTGAATGTTCCAGGTGAGTTTTTTGTCCAAGTATAGTCCGAAATACCGTACATGACTTTTTCAGAGAACTGGCTTATTGTCTGTTGTCACAGCAGGACACGAGATCTCCCTCAGGGAGAAGCTAACATGAGTTGACTGGCTGGGATTGATTTTAATTCTCCATTTGTGAAACCATTTTTGAAGGTCGTGCAGATGATTTTGAAGGGCTATTGAAGCGATAGTGTGATTTTTGTGAGAAGAAAGAATTGTCCTATCGTCAGCAAAGCTATAAAGTCAAATATATAAATTTCTTTTTAAATATTCAACTAGTTTTTTTTTAAACTAGATGTATTTATTTTTAATATATCAGTAAATATCATGAATAAATAAATATTCAATATTATATTTGCTCGTTTCAAAATAAATATGTTGATGCTTTATACATAACGCGCTGCTGTGGCTTAGCCTGGTATAATGAAAATGAAAGAAAATAGAAAGCACATATGAGTGGATTAATATCAAAGGACATCTGCCATTTTTAAAAAGTTGGGAAACAAATTTGTCTGTAAAATGGCTTCAATTTAAAATAATTCTAATGATTTTGTTCATTCATAATCATCTGAGTGAATACGCCGTCATTCATAATCATCAGAAACAGTCTGAGTTGGACTTATAAAACTAAATTAAAAAATTAATAAATAAAACGTGTAATAATATGGACCTACAGAAGGAGAATCATATAAGTTCTTCAAATTATAATTTCAATTACTGTAATAATTATAAAATTTTCGATTAATCAATAAAAAAAAATAAAATAAAAAAATGCTTGCCGACCATCAGTAATGAGGAAGCAAAAGGAAACGGCCTTTTCTGAAGAGAAAGCAGTAAATGTTTAAAACTCAATAACTCTGCAACGAACCGTCTGATTTGGATGATTTTTTTTTGTTATTTTGTCAGCAATTCAGAAATCTTTCATATAAATATGGGTATTATCAGTCAAAAATTGTGTACTTTTTTAGTTATCGTCAAATAAAATATTTAATTCATCGTAACATTTTTCAGCTTGTTTTCGGGAAAGTATGTTATACACATAAATTAAAAGGGTTTCAAGGGGAAGACTTTAGCCAAGTTTCGTTAAAATCGTTAAAGCCGTTTTGGCGCTACAGTTAATAGCGACACATTTTTTTTGCGGCTTTGAACAGAAAAACATTTACATTTTTATTTTTTTTTACATATATAAAATTATCGTCAGACAGAAGTACTATGCCAGAAACCTTCCCAGGAGTGTACGGAAGAACTTCCCAAAGTTTCATGGCGATCGGTTGAATGGTTTAGTAATACACAAAGGACAAACAGACGGACATACATTCATTTTATATATATATATATATATATATATATATATATAGAAGATAGAAGATAAGAACTACTGCTTTTTTTTTTTTTTTTTTTTTTTTTTTTTTTTTTTTTTTTTTTTTTTTTTTTTTTTTTTTTTTTTTTTTTTTTTTTTTTTTTTTTTTTTTGGTTTCTCGCCAAATGTTTCCAAAACGTATTTATTTATTGATTAAATCTCAAGATTCTCAAATAAAATATATTATTCATCTCAAGATTCTCAAATAAAATATATTATTCATCAATCTAAATTTATTATACCGAGGAATATTTTACATTGTTATGTTCAAATTAGTCTATTGCATTTTAATCCATTTCAACATATAGCATCGTTTTTGGGCCATATTCGCCCATTTTCAAGTCTATAAAAGCATATCTTATGGGCGTTTTATTAATAAAATTTTATTAATTGAAAACTAGGGGGGTACCTTCCCTCTCATTTTACAAGTTATATAACTGTTAATTTAATTGTACTACTCGTCGCTCAAAGATTAAAACTGTAATTTATATATATTATGTAGTTCATTGTATTTTTTTTTTATCTACATATAATAAACGGAATGAAATCACAGTTCGAAAATATTTTATTTCTTTAAAAATTCATATTATACATCGCGTCTCATTGCGATTTTTTAATCATAGTAAGGAAGAAATAATTCTAGAGATAATAAGTGTGGTGTCTTTGTTATTGTGCGTCTCGCTTTATATATGTAAAATAAAATATTATACGGTATCTCTAAAAACTTTTGTAAACAATAGAGAGATTAAAATATTATTTGAGAGTCGTGAAAATGAACGACAGCTGTTCACATCTCAATTTTGGAAACATTAAAATAAATTAGCACTAAATCAGCCTTTCAGTTGATGGAATGACTAATTCCAATTTCAGAATTTTTGAGTAAAGTCATTTTAGTGATATTTCTAGTTGGAAAATTTATAATATCTGTACAGAGAGTAAGTTGATTCTAGAGTAGTCGATTAGTATGTTGAAATATAGAACTGTGAATAAAGGTATAAATTTTGCCACTAGAAACATCACTAAAATTAATAATACAGAATGTTGAAGTTTGAGTTAATCATTCTGTCTACCGAAAGGCTCATATATGCGTAGTATATCTTCGAAAGTATATATACTACGTGAATATTTAATAATGTGAATATTTAACCTATAAATGATTATCGATTGTAGGATTATAAGTATTTAAACTGTTATTTTCCAAAGTGGGTACACTTATTGTAAGTGGATAATGTCGGATTTCACAAAGCGAAAATTCATCAAATTATTCACTAATTTAATTTTCTAAAAGGTTACTTGATGATTTTTTGAAATAAACGGCCAATATAGATACCTACTTATTTAAATATAATATCATATCTAGAGCTATTAAAGTACATTAAATGTATTTAAGGTAATAAACGTATCCATGGAATATTTTTATATTTCACTTCTTGTTTAACACAAGTAAAATGAAATAGTATTTTAAACAATGGAATAGGCTTCATTCGGTGGATTTTAAATACTTTTTTCAAACAAAAAAAAGAAAATAATTAAAAGTTTACAGTTAGTAAGAAGATTTCATTTAATTTCATTGGAAACAGGTTATTTACGTTAAATAATGTTAGTTTTCTCAAATTATTATTTAAATTTTTTTCGTCCCTTTATGTTATCTACAACTTTATTGATTTGAATTTATGTTTTTCTAAAATTCTCCGCTTCCCAACGATATGTTATAAGTATACATTCTGACTATTATTCATAATAAAGAATGTTCAAATTGGGATTAATCATTCTGTCTACCGAAAGGCTCATATATGCGTAGTATATCTGAATATTTAATCTATAAATGATTATCGATTGTAGGACTATTAGTTATTAAACTGTTATTTTCCAAAGTTGTCACACTTATTGTAAGTGAATAATGTCGGATTTCACAAAGCGAAAATGAAACATGGAAGTGTGAATAAAGGTATACATTTCATGACTAAAAATATAAGTAAAATTAATAATTAAAAAAAAAATTGAAATTCGGTTAGTTCATTCGATCAACTGAAAGGCTCAAATATAAACAACTAATTTCGAAAAAATATATTAACAGTGTCTGGTGGGTAGTTGGTATTTCGAGAAAAAAAAACCAATTAAGTATTCAATTAAGATTAATTCTTTTACCCTTTAATTAATTTCTTTCACTTTTGGCTACGCTCGTGTCGTGTTCCAGTTCTGTTATGTTTTGAACTGGTTTTGTATCGAGCAAAACTGATTAACTATTCATAAAGCTGTTACATTAGTATTCATAAATCATACGATAAGAACTTTATGTTCGCAACACAACTTCGCAGGTGCAGTAAATTCTTTTACTCCATTTTGAACCTTCTTCAGAGAATCGAAGATTTTTCTTGCGAAAATAGATGTCCCTTCTAAAGTACTAAAAGCAGGATAAATCCAAAATTGAATTCATTTATTTTCATTTTTGAAGTTGAAACTTTTTTAGGCGCGTTTTGTACTTTTTTTGTGGAGAGTGAATTAGATTGAGCCGTCAGATCTCCGATGTGTAACGATCGGGTAAAGTCACTGGAGTGGACTAATTGAAGTGTTGTTGCATATAGATTAACCATATCTCCCAGATTACCCGAAAATCCATAACAACTCCTTAGATTCCGTGATTGTATTTCTCTAAAAACCAGACAGCTCCTCGCAACCTCCCTTATATTTCCCCACTTCGAATATGGCTGTTTGGTGTATGGAGGGCTATCTGCCAGGTTAGAAATGAGACTGAAGAAACTGAACATGAACTGTTTCATAAGACACATCTTCGGGATCCCCAGGCGTCCACATGTATCATTCTGGTACACCGAGTTGAAGTGGCTTTACCCTACTTCCCGACGACAATTCCTTCTTGGCGTTTTCCTTTTCCAAGTCTTCAGAACAAAAAACCCTCCCTACATCCTGTAACTATTTACTCTACGCTCCTCTATCCACTCTCTTAATACTAGGTCTCAACCTATAGCCTTATATATTCCCTCCCATAAAACTTCCTCCTTCAGAAAATCCGTCGTCGTTCATGCTGCTTCCTTATGGAACTCACTTCCTACCTCCATGCGTCAATCCTCATCCACAAATTCCTTCAAACAACTCCTGTTCCAACACCTACTTCACATTCAAACTTCCCCTAAAATGTAAAATAACTTGTACACAGTTTAATTTCAATCTATTGCACAATTGAAATAACAATTAATAGTAAATAAGTTTGTATTTTTATTACTATGTCAGACCAAGACCCATAAATTTGTAACTCTGTTATTATTCTTAGAGGACAGTAGTCCCAGAATAAAATTATTTTTTCATTTCATTTCATAGATTAAAATATCTCAAAAATTAAAAATCTGACCTGCATATTATTAGTGAGGGAAATGTTCATCTACCATCCTCTTTGTAATGAGCTATTATTTAAAATTTATATTTAATATTATTAATCTAGACTTGTTGATGGTTTCATATAGTATACAAATCTTAGTTTTTTTATTGTTTTATTTTTGTAAAGGAAATGGTCAGAAGATTCACAACGGAAAATAGTATTATTCTTAAAATTTCATATTTGTTTTTGGAAATACTGTTGTATAATTTGTTTTTGGTAGGTTGGGCCATGGGTAATGCTGTAATTGAATTTGATATAGAAATGCCGTAACAAGTAAAAATACGGCGGACGGACAAACAAATTTTTATTCGTTTTTAGAATTCTACGCATCCTGAAACGTGAAACTTCAAATCTTGAGATGGGGTTAAGTTTTTGAATTTTTTGGTCGATCGCAATGGTTGATTATTGAAAATAATAAATCAAAAATATTTAAAAATCGCGATATCTCTACTAATAGTTCTTGGATTTTGATTAAATTTCCTTCATTTTGTTGGAAATTTAAACACCTTTGAAACATCTTATCACAATATAGACAAAAAAGTGTATACTTTTTGAGTTATTCGAAATTAAATTTTACTATCCCTTGTAATTTTTTTTCCAGCTTCTTTTCGTTGAAGTATGTTATATAGATAAATTTAAAAGGCGTCAAGAGAATGAGATTAGAGAAGTTTCATTGAAATCGGTACATTCGTTTAGGAGCTACAGTCTATAGCAACGCAGGTTTTTCAGCCGCCATTTTGAAAATAAAAGGAAGATAGTAATGTCGATGAAGGAGGATCATCCTCGGGTGTCCTCTGATTTTATATCCAAATTTGAAAAAATTTGGTCCTGTAGTTTCGGAGAAAATGTGCGGTCGGCGGACGGACAAATGTTTTTTAGGACTGTACACACGATCATTTTGGCGATTTTTATTATTCTTCATCCATTGGTGTAACGACCAAGGAAGAATTTGCGTATATCCAGTCTAATTTTGGTTTATTATTTTCAATAATCAACCATTGTGATCGACCAAAAAATTCAAAAACTTACCCCCCTCTGTAAATTTGAAGTTTCACGTATCTGGATACGTAGAATTCGAAAAACGAATAAAAATGTTTTTGTCAGTCCGCCGTCCTCCGTTCGCGTATTTTCTCCGAAATTACTGGACCGATTTTTTTTTCAAATTTGGATATAAAATCAGCGCTGATGATCCTCTATCATCCACATAACTATCCGCCTTTAACTTTCAAAATGGCGACCGAAAAACCTGCGTTGCTATAGACTATAGCGCCTACAGGAATGTACCGATTTCAATGAAACTTTGCTAAAGTAATTTTTTCGGCTCCCTTTAAATTTATCTATATGACATACTTCAACGAAAAGAAGCTGGAAATAAAGTTACGAGGGATGGTAATATTAAATTCAGAATAAATAAAAAAGTATACACTTTTTTGTGATTTTTTTTTGTGAATGAAGTTTACTGAATTTCCTAAAAAAAAAAAAAAAAATCGTTAAAATCGGGCATTTAAGAGCAAAGATATGGCCTCTGGTTTTTTTTTTTTTTTTTTTTTTTTTTTTTTTTTTTTTTTTTTTTTTTTTTTTTTTTTTTTTTTTTTTTTTTTTTTTTTTATGTTCTACTGCAAAGGTTATATCCTTTGTTTTGCTTTTTGAATTTTGAATGTATTACTGAAGTAATGCTAGTTTTTTTTTAGCATATTATTAATGATTAAAAAAAAAGTTTAGTCCAATAATTGGAATCACCTTTTATTTATTTTCCTTTGTAATTAGGAAGATAACATTACTTTAGATGTATAATTGTTTGGAAATAATAAACCATTGTGAAACAATTTGCAACGTTTTTTTCTGTTGAATCTCAGCTCACTCTAGTAACTACATTATTATAAGCGGACCCTACACGGTCAATCGGAATTGCACTAATGACGTTCGGGATTGTCGTGTAAGGTAGCGAATGAAGTACTGATGGTGGTGCGCTGCGGATTTCTGAACATCCGGAAATCAAAGGTTCATTCACGGGAAGTGGAGGGGGGACTGAGGTAAAAGTAGTGGGGAGACTAACCATACTGCTGGATATGTTAGGTTACCTAGGCCTCACAACCATTGTAAATTTCTGATTTTCATTATATGTAAATAATTAAATAATTTTTCATATCCCTTGTTTATAATTTTAAACCATCTTCGACTATTTCTTTTAAATAGTCAAGTGGGCAATAAATTAAAAAAAAAATAAGGAAACTTCACAATTTACTTTAAGAAAAAAAAAAAAAAACATTAACGTTGTGTATGTTTATCAGTTCTTTTCCCATTTTCCTCAACAAATTTATTATTTCCGCAATACCTTTCCTTAATTTTTGTATAAATAACTTTTGTCAAAACGATTTTCTATGAGACTAACCTAACTACTAGATAGGTTAGTTTACCTAGGTCTCGTTATTAAGTAAATAATTTCATAAAAGTAAATAGTTGTTTATATCCTTAGTCTATATTATTATTAAGCATTTTCAACTATTTTTTCTTTAAATAGTCAAGTAGGCAATAAATTGAAGAGAAAAAAAAGTGGAAACTTCACAATTTACTTATAGAAAAAAAAATCTTTAACTGTTTGTGTTTATTTGCCATTAATTTTTTCATTTTTCTTAACAAATTGATTATTTTCGCAATACTTTTCCTAGATTTTTGTATGTAGTTGACTTATATTTTTTTAATTTTGGTCTAAACGATTTTCAGGCACTAGGAAGTAATTATTATATCTCCATTTTTCTCTTGATGCCCAATATTATAAATGACAATGTCCAAATAAGCATATCTATGCTGTTTGTTTACAACTGAGCTAAATTGGTGTCAGCAACGATAAGTAATGATCAGTAATGATTGAACGTGTAACGTCTTCATGATCAAAGCGATAGCAGGCAATCTTGGCACTTCTTGTGACGTTCATTCATGAATTACCGTGTAGGGTCCGCTATAAACTAACTATCGGGACAATCTTCCTCAGTTTCAAACGTGATTCGTTCTCGCTAATTTTGAAATTTAATACGTATTAGTTTTGTTATTTCTCAATCATTATTTCTAGTGTCTTGATTACCAATATATCTCATTCTTATAGTATTTTTATCTAATCTATAAATAGAAACCAACAGCTGATAGTATGCTATAAATAGTGGATGAGCAGGTGAGGAAGAAAAGAGGAAACGCATGGTTTATGTATGAAGAGAATTTGTTAAGAAGGGGGGGGGAGAGGTTGCATTATGGAGGAGCTGTGGGTTAGACTCGATTACTTCAAATAAATGATCGTTCTTTTGTTTCAACTTTTTTTTTTAATTTTATTTATTTACTTTATTTTTGTTGACAATATCAGCTATCTTTTTTGATTGGTTGAATTAGTTTACCACTTTACATTTTTATCTATTTTCCTTCTGAAATAATAGACTATTTGCACTTTATCGAAAGTCTTCAGTGGGTTTGCTGTTCCAAAATGGATAGGAGCCGCAACCCCGCATTTCTTACTGCATGACTTTCTATGCAGTGCAAATAGTATATTATATATTGAAAATATATATTATATATCAATGTCTCCCATAACAAAAGTGACCTTAGGATAGGCGCATTTCGAAGAATGACAGGACAAAGGCTAACCACTTACCTAAAAAAAAAAATCTGGTGCGCGCAACACACAACTTTCATTTACCGCTCTACTTTGAATAAAGATCATTTTATGGCTATAGTGAGCTATTATAAAATTTTTTGAAGTGCATTTTAAATGGAGCTAAAGCTTAAAGCTTACAAGTCATTAAGACCATTATAATTACAAAATGTGCATTTAATATATCGACGATAGACAATAAAAATCTAGTCACTCTATCTGCTTTTATAAACCACACAACTTTCCACAGAATGAATAACTCCAATTTCAACATTTTTGAGTAATGTCATTTTAATGATATTTTTAGTTGAAAAAGTTATCTATGCAGACAATGAGTAAGTTGATTCCAGAGGTGGTCATTGCAGTGTTGAAATATAGAACTGAGAATAAAGGTATAAATTTAGGTACTTATTTCTTATGAAAGATACTTTATAAAATATCTGTAGAAAAAACTTTTAGTCTCGACGGTTAAAAAAGTTTACGTTAAACTTATCCAAATGTTCGCCTCTTCTGGGAAAAAAAACTAGAGACCATATCTTTCCTCCTAATTGTCCGATTTTTTTTTTTTTTTTTAGGAAATTCCATAAACCTTTAAAAAACCATGTAACCAACAACATCCACAAAAAAGTGTATACTTTTTGAGTTATTCGGAATTTAATTTTACCATCCCTCGTAACTTTTTTTCCAGCTTCTTTTCGTTGAAGTAAGTTATATAGATAAATTTAAAGGGTGTCGAGAAAATGACTTTAGCGAAGTTTCATTGAAATCGGTACATTCGTTTAGGAGCTACAGTCTATAGCAAGGCAGGTTTTTCGGCCGCCATTTTGAAAGTAAAAGGCGGATGTTAATGTCGATGAAGGAGGATCATCCTCGGGTGACCTATGATTTTATATCCAAATTTGAAAAAAATCGGTCAAGTAGTTTCGGAGAAAATGCGCGGACAGCGGACGGACAAAAAAAATTTTATTCATTTTTCGAATTCTACTTATCTTGAAACGTTAAACCTTAAATTTTGAGAGGGGGTTGAGTTTTTTAATTTTTTGGTCGATCACAATGGTTCATTATTGAAAATAATAAACCAAAATTAGAGTGGATAGATTCAAATTCTTCCTTCACCGTTACACCAATAGATGAAGAAAAAGAAAAATCGCCAAAATGATCGTGTGTACGCACACAGCTCTAAAGAAGCGTAGGAAGTCATTGGAAGAGTGGAAAGAGGTCATCACCCTTCCTCAGTGATGGTTTAGTGGAGAGTTTGCTTTGATGGCATCACAAAGCTCCGTTTTTATGAAAAATGAGTTAAAACAGCCGCTAAAACTATCAGGACGATATTTTGGAACCAGTTGTCAAGCCTCTAAATGATACTCTTTAGCCCTGGAGCCAGGGCCCAAAAATCGACCTGATCGCAGGCTAAGGTTTGATTGTAGATTACGATACTGTATGTTATTCTGAGTAAAAAAAAAAAAACCTTGTCTGCCGTTCCTTTTGGAGCCGCTGATTTCAAAAATGGCGGCTGATTTAAAGAATATTAGGCCAATAATTTGAGGATCGAAACGGGAAATCCATTGCGAAAAATGTGAAAAAAGTTCCTATTTTTTTAACTTGTTAACTTGGAAAAGAGGCTTATATTGCATGTAACAGACTCTAAACAAAACTAACTCAGTAGAAAAGACACTCATACTGTTGAAATATTAAAAATCACGTTTATCGTCATTATCAATTTCTAGCCATTGCGAGATTACCGATTTTGTTAAGAGTAAGTGACGTACATTAAATTAGTCGATACTGCGAAATTTGATGCTCTACAACTTTGATTCTATGGGTTTTTCTTCTTAGGGAACTCATTTCCAAGTTACAGGGCCATTTGTCTGAGTTTTTGACAAATTTGGTAAAATCAGCGTTGGTTGACCTTGGTTTTATACTTTACCGCGAAATCAAATTTTAAAGTTTATGTACTCGTTTTACGCAAAATTTAACGTTCTTTGGTTTATTAAAGAATACATTTTTCGCTTTGGCGCATCGTTTAGGAGTTATATATGAAAAACCCAAAAGATATCGAAAAAATCTGACTTTTTTTACTGTAAAAAGTTTTCCCTTGGTGGCCTCCGCTAGCAATTTTGTTTTTTACATGACTAAACCTATATATACAAGTTAAAAAAATAGAAACTTTTCTCACATTTTTCGTCTAATATTTTTCAAATTGTTGGCCTGATATTCTTTAAATCAGCCGCCATCTTTAAAAGCAGCGGCTCCGGAACGGCAGACAAGGTTTTTTTTACTCAGAATAACACACACTTTCGTAATCCACAATCAAACCTTCGCCTGCGATCAGATCGATTTTTGGGCCCTGGCTCCAGGGCTAATTGGGTTTTCCAGCAGGAGACCAGGTCATCTCAGCAGTGAATGCAAAAGAACATTCCAGAGTTAATCTCTGCCTCGGATTGGCCCTCAGGCAGCCCTGATCTCAACCCACTAGATTATCGGTTTTGGTCCGAACTGAAGAGGATGGCATGCCACAGAGCACACCCTAACTTGGAAAGCCTCAAACAATCTCTGGTCCGAGCAGTTGAGCGCTTTCCTCAAGAAGTGCTGCGTGCTGCTATTGATGACTGGCCACTGAGGTTAAATGCATGTGTCAAGGCAAAAGGGGGACATTTTGAGTATTTTCTAATAAAGATTATGAAAAAATTCAATTTTCTGTTGAAATCTGTATATATTTCCTTGTAACAATATTTATGACAGGATACACTAAGCTATACCGACGATACAGAAGTTGGCAGAAGTTTTTTATATATTTTTCCATATAATTTCAAATTATTTCTATAAGCTAATTTCCAAGTAGATAGCTTGTTGGGTAATATGTCCTTGAGGTTTGGGAAACTCCTCAGATAATTATTGCCTGGCAAAGGTTTTATACTGGAAATGTAATTGAGACATGGCAGGGTCTAATCAAGCTAGTTAGATGCCTTTAGGCAATGCAAATATCACAGCTCGTCTGTTATTTACTATTCAATATTATACACAGCATTTTTTTTTTTCAATATTATACAAAAACTTGCTGAGCGCGTAAATTTCATTTACCACTCTACCTTGAGTAGACTTTTCAACCCTTTGGCTCAATTCCGAGGGTTTGAGGTGGTTTGCAAAAAAACACGATAAACAATGGCTGTACTTTAGCTCATTTGATGCCTGACATTTTGTATTTGTGGCATGGGAGCATAAAAATAAATAAGTAAATACAAATATTTAATATTTAATAGTTTACCGTTGTATTATAAAGGAAGGAGATGGTCCGGGGTGACGGTCATAAATAGGCTAAATAATGGCAAAACTATTTTACTAAAAGCCAACGTTTCGATCCAACTTTGCAGGCCTTCTTCAGAGATAGAACCGACAAAATACAAAAAGAAATAGAGAATTGTGAAAGTTACATAATATTTAGACAAAACGTTGGATTTTAATAAAATAGTTTTGCTACTATTTAGCCTATTTATGACCGCCACCCCAGACCAATTCCTTCCTTTGTAAATAAAAATACAAAATTTGGAACCCCAATTCAGCCTAACTCATTAATTTTGTAAATATTTTTATTTACTTCAATAATTGTGTAAACCAGTTTATTTTAACACCATCCAGCTTCCTTTCTCAGACACAGTCCGGTACCTTGGCTTTCTCTTAGACCGACGACTAACGTGGAACCCTCATACTGGACTTAAAAGACAGGAATTTAACCGACTACCAAACAGAAAATCTAAAGTTTCTACTGAAAACAAGTTACTAATCTACAAGATAATACTGAAATCTATTTGGATTTACGGACTAGAACTGTGGGGAACAGCAAAGTTTTTTAACATCGAACGCATCCAATCCTTCCAGTCAAAAGTCCTTCGAACAATAGTCGATACTCCTTTCTATGTAACCAACAAAACCCTACATCATGCCCTCAACATCCCATTTTCCTAGACCTTATCCCAGAGAAATTCTCCTAATTTCACCAAAACCTTACGTATCATTTTTATTTTGGCCAGATGTAGTCTTTTAATTATGTTCTATGTTGTTATTCTAAAGGGACTTTGTCCCAGAATAAAGTTATTTTCTATTATTATTATCATCCAAATCCTCTTGCACAATCCCTATCAAACACCATCTATTCCTATAATTCTCCACAAGGTTGAAGCGGCAGTGGCCTCGCGATCTTTTGTAGGTTGCAAATATTGGAGTTCTGGCAATGGCCAGATTCTCCACTCAAGACATGAGCTTATGTGGCTAAAGTGCTCTCGACCAATCTCCGCTGGCTTTAGTACCAGTGACGCGGTTGAGAGAGTAGCGCAGAGAGTTCCCTCGCCTGATTGTAAATAGCATGTGTTTTTGGCTTAGTTTTAATTTTCTTATTTTATTTCATTTATTGTATATACTTTTTGATTATTATTTATTGTTATTTTGCTTCTATTTATTGTATATTTCTTGTACATATAGTGTGATTGTTATCCTGCCTCACTATAACTAATGTCCAAGTGACAGATTGTGTATACTCAATAAAAAAATTGTGTAAATATTTTATTTTCAAGACGTTTGTGGGTGAAATCTGCACAGACTATAAGGAAAATTCCTTGATTAACGAAATTATTTTTTTTTTACCTCCTGTAAAATTTAAAAAATCGAGTGAAGTTGTTATACGATTTTTTCCCGTTTTGACAAATATATGAGCCTTTCAGTTGACAGAATGACTAACTCCAATTTCAACATTTCGATTATTAATTTTAGTGACATTTCTTGTAGGAAAATTTATACTTTAATTCAAAATTCTATATTTCTTTTTCTATACTGTATATTCTATACTGTATATATTCTATACTGTTTGTACAGATATTATAAATTTTCCAACTAGAAATATCACTAAAATGGCTTTACTCAAAAATATTGAAATTGGTATTAGTAGGAAGAGTTGATAGACAACCCTAAGACTGAGAAAGACTGATTCAAGACAGAAGAATCAAGAATTCAAGAAATGATGATTAAGGTTTACTTGTAGTAATAAGATGTTATGCAGACATCGAAAATATCTAAAAAAAAGTATGATATGATTTTAATAAACAAAAACAAAAAAGATACGGTTTGGAATTAAGAATATGAAATATAAATTTTTTTTGCCATATGTTCACAATATCACTTTTCAATATAAATTAATAGCATTTAAAACAATTATAATTATGTATTAACTATACTTCTTCTATATTCATAAAATAATAACATTAACGATATATAAAATTATAATTGTGTATAAATTATTCCGGTGAACTTTCCTCTGACTAAGAGATAGTTAATTAATTAAAAGAAACTATATTAAAGGTTTTTGCCAGTGTTTCAACTGCCTCCCGCAGTGCCACATCCTACGCCCTGAAGACGACCTGCAAAGTGGGTCGAAACGTCGGCAAAAATTAAAATAATTAATATATTTTAATTTTTTATTTATTTGACCGCACCCTTGACTAACTCCTTCTCTTATATTAAAGGTACTTTAGAGGAAGAGGCATATGAACATTGGGCGTTTAAGCCCTGTAAAATGATATCAACGGGAATAAGACCTAAATGATATTAAATACCACTTAATTATACAATGATACACCGAGTTTAATAATAATCGTTAGAGCCGTTTTTGAGAAAACTGCAAAAATGTGTTTCAGCGTTGCTATAAAGTGGCACTTCCGGTTAGCCAATTTTAAGGAAAAAGTTGCTGTCACATCCAAGACATATACCTATCTTAAATACGTAATATCATTTTCGTACGACTTTTCATTTTTGATCTAGACTGCTAACATACAAACACATAGGGCCATTTTTCGGGGCTTGGTTATTGGGTACCCCAAAACGTGTATTTCCGTTGAAAGCTCAGATCCACAAATTTTCACGATCGCAATATTTCATATTTCATATATTGGTAAGTGAAAGTAAAAAAAAAAACCCACAAAAGTGGAAACATCAACAAGCCGAGATTAATAATATGAAATATAAATTGTAAATAATAAAGAAGAGAAGAATAGTTGGGGTGGTCAGTCAAAAAAGAAGGCAAAAATAAATGATAATATTTATTTTTTACATATGCCGACGTTTCGACCTGAAGTTCAGGCCTTCATCAGGGCTAAGAAAATAACCAGATAACAAGGTATGAGAAACATAAGTAGTGATGGTAAAAAAATAACAAAAATTAGAAAAATAAAATAAATAAATAAAAAGTAAAATGAAATTGTTAGAATAATGACTAAGAACTAAGAGATAAATAATAATAACCGTTACAAAGTGTGGAATGATGAAGTAGGCATAATCAAAAAAGGTGACATAAGTGTTACAATGGGAATCTTAAAATAAAATGTAAAACCTGCAACACTTAAAGAGACAGGTAGTACTTCTTTTATTTCTTTGTTATTTCAGCTTTCTCAATTTCTTCCCTCCTTCCTTTCATTCCTTTTCTCTGTTTTTAACTCTTTATTATATTATACATTGTCTATACATCTTGATAGAATTTACAATATCTCAATTTTCTATCTAACTACTCCATTCTCAATGTTTTAATTTTACTATTTATTTTCATTTCTTATATAACTGCATATTTCTTTTTTATGTTTTACATTTTATTCTAAGATTCCCATTGTAACACTTATGTCACCTTTTTTTATTATGCCTACTTCATCATTCTACACTTTGTAACGGTTAGTATTATTTATCTCTTAGTTCTTAGTCATTATTCTAACAATTTCATTTTACTTTATATTTATTTATTTTATTTTTCTATTTTTTTTATTTTTGTTATTTTTTTACCATCACTACTTATGTTTCTCATACCTTATTATCTGGTTATTTTCTTAGCCCTGATGAAGGCCTGAACTTCAGGTCGAAACGTCGGCATATGTAAAAAATAAATATTATCATTCGAACATTCGAACTGGGGAACTGCTAAACATTCGAATATCAAACGCATCCAATCCTTCCAGTCCAAAAAAGTACTTAGAACAATAGCCAATGCCCCATATTATGTCACAAATAAGACCCTACACCATGACCTTAACATCCCATATGTCCATGACATCATCCCATCCAGATTCTCAAACTTTCACCAGAACCTTATCCATCATCCAAATCCTCTAGCTCAATCCCTATCCAGCTCCCTTCATCCCTACAATCCTCCACGAAGGTTAAAACGGCAGTGGCCCAGAGATCTCTTGTAAATATGCTTCTGGAGTCCTGGCAATGGCCAGCTTCTCCACTCATGTCCCGAGCGTCTGTGGCTCTAGTGCCCTCTTTCAGTCTCCATTGGCTTCTAATACTAGTGATGCGGCTGGAAAAGTGGCACTGGGATCTCCTGGAGTCTTGCTTTGCCTTCCACATGTGGGGGAAAAAGCCTGGCTCGGAGATTCTTGGGCGAATGTATATATTGTATATAGGTATGATTGTGTTTATAAGTTTCTTTTTATGTTATTGTTATTTTTTTTTTCTTTTATTTTCTTTCTTCATCAGTATTATTTATTTACTTTTTATATTTATATTTATTTCTCTATTATTTGTATATATTGTTTGAATGAGAACTTCTAGCCTTAATACTTATAGCCCTCCAACAGTGGCTGATTGTATTATTATTCAATAAAAAAAAAAAAAAAAAAATTAGTTGACTCCAGCCGACTTTATCCGAGCGTTACACATCTGAAATCTGACGCTTCAAACTAAGTGCGCCTAAAGAAATTTTCACTCCAATAATATTGTATGTTAATGTTGTAAATATGCAATAACAAACTTTAAAAAAAAATTAATGAATCTTATTGCTAAAGTGTGACAAGATATTGAAGCTGTTGTTAATTAGCTCTCGATAGAGTGAATCGGGTGAGGAAGAGAGTGAGTGAGAGGGAGAGAGAGAGAGTGTGAAAGAGAGAAAGTGAGAGAGAGAGAAGAGAGAGAGAGAGAAGAGAGAGAGAGAGAGAGAGAGAGAGAGAGAGAGAGAGAGAGAGAGAGAGAGAGAGAGGAGAGAGAGAGAGAAGTTGTTAACTAATCTCGCCTTCATCAGAGCCTCATTGAGTTGATATCGCTGACTGCTAGATAGCAAATTCTCTCCTCCGGAACTTCAACAGCACTATTTCAATGCTCCTGGCGAGACCGGAAGTGTGATTTTTGACAAGAAAGGGGGGGGAGAGGAATGATAAGTTTTATCACTTATTTCACTGCCCCGATAAAAGTTAATATTAAAGATAATAATCGCGTCGAAAATTTGTTAAAAATTTTTTGAAAATTATTCACCTTTGTTTATAAGGATCGTAACGATTTTTGGCAGAAGTTGAAAACATATAAAGCGGTAATTTAATAGAATATTTGCTCAATTTTCGTGAATCCGCATAAGTCGTATATAATTTATGCGGGATAACATATAAAACGAGCGGCAACACCATTCATGTTGTCTATTTTCTTGTATTTTTTATTTATTTATTGCTTATGGTTGGAAAATTTTAATAAATTAATACTTTTTATAATAAGAAATTGTATTAAAAATTAATTATTGCAATTACAACTATTGCAAACCTAATACTTCAATGATAGCTTTCATCCCCTTATCTTAAAATAAAAAATATGTTGTTTTTAAAATAAAGATATATCGATGTTGTTTTAGAATTACTATTTCGATAGATTGAAAAAAAACCATATATATATATATATATATATATATATATATAAAATGAATGAAAGTCTGTTTGTCCTTAGTGCATTACTAAACCATTCAACCGATCGCCATGAAACTTTGGGAAGTTGTTCCGTACACTCCTGGAACGGTTTCTAGCATAGTACTTTTATCTTACGATAATTTTATATATGTAAAAAAAATAAAAATGTAAATGTTTTTCTGTTCAAAACCGCAAAAAATGTGTCTCTATAAACTGTAGCGCCAAAACTGTTTTACCGATTTTAACGAAACTTGGCTAAAGTCTTCAACTTGAAACCCTTTTAATTTATGTTTATAACATACTTTCCCGAAAACAAGCAGAAATCATCGAAATCGGACGGTTCGTTGCAGAGTTATTGAGTTTTAAACATTTACTGCTTTCTCTTCAGAT